>CM042014.1:13037562-13502562 GCA_023525715.1 Cichorium intybus | reverse complement strand
GTGTGTTTGTGCTGAATATGGTTTACTAAATGTGGAAAAATAATTTGATGCTCGTGTATGTTTGTGTTGAATCTGGTTTGACTATTCATGTTCATTTATTCCCCAGATCTTCATCTTGTTCATTAGGAAGATAGAGAAGAGAGTGGGTGGGACGAGGTAAGGTGATATTTTCTTTTTGCTTTTTTTAATTGTTGTAATAAAAAAATAAAAAAAAACAAAATACAAAGGGGAAACTAGTCATTTTAAGTAAGTTAAAAAAAATTAGACCAAAACCACAATATAAAAAAAACTTTTTGGACCGAATATGCAAGTCCAAAACTTTTTGAACTAAAATGACAATTTTTGACAAACCACAAGGACCAAATTTGCACTTTTGTCATATTTTCAGATGTTCAAAAAAACAATATAAAAGAGGAAACTCATAAAAATAGTTGCAAATTATATCATATAGAAGTTAGAATACTTAGAACCATTGGTTACACAAAATATGCAATTACGTTTTAACTTTTAACCATGAAACATGTTGTAAAATATTTCATATTTTGCTTCTAAAATACAACGTCCTTGCATATTTCGTATAAATACCAATTTTTTACATAAGTTAAAAAAATGAAATGGTTCTATATAAATACACATTTAACCCAAAAAATTATCATTTAAATAACAAAACGATGATAGAGATTCAACTTTAAGATGTGATATTGAACTAAAACCATATTGTTATAATACCCATGAAGGTGGTCATGAGATACATCGACTATGTGGATGGTGCATCTCACAATAGTGGAGTTGATTTTGGTCGATATTAATTTCGAATAAATTTCCAATGTAAGACTTGATGTATTTTGAAATGAAACACTTATCATAATTTGTAAAGATGACCTGAAGTCGCAAATATTTTCGGACCAAGTATAAGAAATTAAAGCTGTTATGATTTATTTACTTATTATTACATTTCATTTCTAGTTTTTTCTATTGTAATATTGTACTTTTAATTTTCTAACTATAACATGAGTAAATGTATTAATAAATAGTCGATTTACAGCATCCCTTGTAATAACGTCGAGTGGTTTATCCGTTTATAAATGTCGACTTGTGGAGTATAGTGGAAGAAGTATTTGATCACGGCGAGGATCCATTGACTATCTCCTTTCGTCGTCTTCTTCTTTTTGTAATAGATGTAAATTCTAAGAAAATGCAACTTTTTAAAACTAGAAAGTAAACAATAAACTTATAAATTTTAGAAAAGGCAAATTACGAAAAAATATTATATTTTAGCATTTCTTTTAATCATAAGATTTTCATTTGTACTAATAAAACCAGTTATTTTTGGAAAAAAAAAATTCAACCCAACTATTATGACTTGAAAAAGACAGTAACAATAACTTTGAACTTTTTACCAAAAAAATAGTGGTTTTTCCGAATTTTATCAAACCGAATTTTTGGCAAAATATAGTGTTTTTTTTTAATTAGTCTTAGATAATGTTTGTACTTTAATATATTTAATTACGAAAAAAACCTATATTTTTTCACTTATTCTGGTTTAACCATCAAATTTTCATTTATTCTAATAGACGACCAATTTTTAGAAAATTTTTTTACCTTAATCATTACGACCGGAAGAACCGGTAACAATGACCTCGCTAAAACTTTTTACAAAAAATTGGTAGTTTTTTCAAATTGTTTAAAAATCGATGGTTAAACCAAACTTTTTGACAAAATGTAGTGTTTTTCGTAATTAACTTTATAAAATGATAACATTTTGTATAAAACGAAACTCATTCCCACCATTTTCCTTCACTCCAATTTCTTTATAGATCCATTTCATTATCTGAAATGGATAACAATTCTCTCATCACTTTAGTAAATAACCACGAAGATCCTATATATATTAGGGTGGGGGGAGTAGAACCCTCTCAATCCACTTGCCACATCAGTTTTTCTCTCATTTCCCACTTCCATCTTTGACCATCTTTCAATCATGGAAGGAGATATTTCTTAACCCTCCCAATCTTCAATGTCACATCATATTTTCTATTTTTAAAATGATTAATTAAATAAAAAAATTAAAATAACATTTAATTTAATATTTAAAATAATATTAAAAAATAAGAAATAAAATAAAAAGACAAATAACATTAAATTAAAAAGCACACCATTACAAAAATTTTAAGAAAAACCTAAATAATGGAAATTAAAACCTAGACACGATAAGTTAAAACTTAAATACGGGAAATTAAAACCTAATTACGGAGCAAACCACCTAGGTGTATCCTTCACAACATTTCACGCTTCTATATGCGTAAAGTCTCTGTTGTGTGTCACCCGATACTGTTGTAGCGCTTGTTCAACGAACTCATCGTCGATTGTCCCGTTTGGTCAGTTGACCGATAAGTGAAAGTAAATTTGGTTAAACGGTGTCATTGTTTTGAACATATTCTTCCATTTGTTGTTAACGTATGCTTACTCCGATAATGTATTGTGCCTAATTTTGTGTGAAACAATTCCTCCATATGATCCCAGTATTGGCGGTGGATTTCAATATGCACCTCTTCATTGATGTCGATGTAGGCGGTTGTCAAAGCCACATCTTCTCTTGTAGTCCACCCCCAACGAATATTATTATTTTCGACGTTAATCATTTTATAAAACTTTGTAGATAGTTTTATATTTTATAGATTTGAGAAAGAAATAATGGAGAAGGTCTGATTTTTAAGAGGTAAAGAGATGATATTTATAGGGGGAGGGGGGAGTGATTTTCGGTGTAATAATTTTTTTATAATAAAGGAATGGGTTCAGACGGTTTCACCATAACCCACCCCAACCCGCATAGCACCATCTTTCACCAAACTGCAATGATGGGCCAAGGTTGTCGGCAGGGCCGCGACCTCTTTCTGGTCGAACTCGTTCCACCTTTCATTTGCTCCGTCAACCCTTACTATATAATATATATTAAAGTAATTTTGCGCAACTAACATTTCAAGGTCTTCTTGTTCAATTATATGCAATTTACCCTCTACAATTTATACAACTTAATCACTTTACATGCCTCATACGTGTCCAAAAAAATAATTTTATTGTTACCTTGGAAAGTATACCCTAACAGCTCAAAAAAAAATCAAAGTTCAATGCTACTCGTGACAAAATTGCTTTTTGTCACAAATAGCATTGAACTTTGATTTTTTATGTTCTTTTTTGGGGCTGTTAGGATAAACTATCCAAGGTAACAACAATTTTACTTTTTTGGACACGTATGAGGCATGTAAAGTGAAGAGTTGTATAAATTGCATAAAAGTCGCTAACTTTTTCAGATTTCTAGATTTTGACACTATGCTTTTTATTTTTGTTATTAAATCATTAGGTTTTCTGAAAAATTGCAAATATGACCATATGACCTGGTAACCTGTTGCCATCCTGTCATATGTCATTTTCGCAACTTTTTGAAAAACATAATGACTTAATTGCAAAAACTAAATACAGTGTCAAAATCGAGAAAACTTATATATATATATATATATATATATATATATATATATATATATATATATATAATTCAAAATTAGATATATATAAATATAAATTGTTAAAAATACTTGATTGCTTATTCGGTTTAACCAAACTAATAAAAATTTAACCAAACCAAATAAGGTCATGCTTATTCGGTTAACCAAACTAAATTAACTGAAAACCAAATAAACCAAACCCAAACAACCCAAACGTCATTGGGTTCAGTTTGATTATTTGGTTTCAGTTTTTTCTCACACCCCTACGTAGACGGCACGTATACGTTAGCCCTTGTAGACTATTTGTTTTTTAGAAAACCGCAGACCTAAAAATGTTTGCACGTTCTTTTCTTTTTGCAGATAAGGACCGACGTCTTTTTGTATTGGATTAACTTGGAGAAAAAGTAAAATTTTTATATAAATTCTAGATAATTATTGATAAAAAGTCAGATATACAAAAATACATTATTTGGTAAAATACAAACAGTCTTTTTCTTGCAGATTGCAGACATTTGATACACCTTATCTTCTACAAATGTGGTCCACAGTTTGCAAATTTTTTCTCTTAAAAAACAAATACCACTTAAAATTTCAAATTCCTCCACATATTACATCATATTAGAAATTTCAAAATAAATTTATTTTTCTAATTTTCCTCACCCTCGCAATACATATATTTTAATTTATCCGAATCATCATACATTTAATGTGGCCATGTAAAATCAAAATATGTCTTGATATTGTAAACCATCTATAGGTTATGTGAATCACAATTGTACTAGGTATTTGTAAAACTTTTTATCTGAAGTTAGATGTTTTAACTTTAAAATATGAAAATATAATTTTCAGATTATATTGATATATTATTTCTGAAACTCGATGTTAATGAGTAAACAAAAATGAAAAATTAAGATATAAACTTTCATTTGTAATAACTAAGGCATGATGAGAAAATGAAGTAAATTTCTATTTTGGATACTTCGACCATCTCTAGTCTTACACTATTTTTCATCAAAAATAGTGTAAAAAATGCTACAAAATGTGATTGATTTCCAGTCCTACTCCATTTTGGAGAGAGAGAGAGAGAGAGACTGACTGTGTGTGTGTGTTCTTGATAGGAGAACACCTATTCTTTTACATATGTGGTCCGTAAACTGTAAATTTTTTTCCTCTTAAAAACAAACACCACCTAAATTATCAAGTTTCTCCATATCTTACATCATATTAGAAATTTCAAGAAAATTTTATTTTTCTAATTTTCCTCATCCTCGCAATACGTATATCTTAATTTATCAAAATCACCATACATTTAATTGAAGGGTTTTGAAGCAATCAATGAACAAACAAATTCCTAAGTTCACATGCAACCCTAGAAAGATCTATGTTTTCTTCTATGAAGATATAAACTAAAAACCTAAGGCCAACATTTATTTCTAAACATCAAATAAGAATTAACCCACCTTTTGATCTTGTTCTTGAAGGTAGCAGCAAACAGATCCTGCCTCAAATGCAAGTCACACCCAAAGGAATGGAGAAGAGAGTCTAGCAGAGTATCCTTAGTGAAAATGGCGCAGGAAATTAGGGTGCTAGAGGGTTCCTTTTATAGCCTCCAAGGGTTACACCTGAAACCCTAAGGAGCCTCCAAAGTGGGCAAGCCTATTGACCACTTGAACCAGATCCCTTAAACCCTAATTAGGGTTTTCGCCAACCCTAGAGGGAGCCTCCAGGTTGGCGCCACTTTTTGGCCCCTGGCCGCTGGCTTGCCAGTTATTCAACTATTGAATAAATACAAACCAGTCCCTGCACTTATAATTAATTTATTTAATCACTAAATTAAATCCAATTAATTCTAGATTAAATCTCAATTAATTATTATAGTTTCTAATTAATATATTAACACTTAAATATATTAATAAACTATTTATTTATTTCTATTGATTTATTAGACAATTAATAAATCAACCTTTCACTCTACAGAACTCTACACTAAACCTCCAGCTATGAGGGCAACCCAAATGGACTTTGCTTCAATTAACAAGTTAAATACAATTACAAGTCATGGCTTAGACACCAAATCCAACATTAATATGGCATTGTAAAATCAAAATATGATTATATTGTAAACTATGTACGTGTTATGCGAATCACAACTGTGCTAGGTATTTGTAACACTTGTTATTTGAAGTTAGATGTTTTAACTCAAAAATATGAAAATATAATTTTCGAATTATATCGATATTTTATTTCTGAAACTCGGTGTTAATGATTAAACAAAAATGAGAAATTAAGATATAAACTTCCATTTGTAATAACTAATGCATGATGAGAAAATGATGTAAATTTCTATTTTGGATATTTAGCCTGTCTCTAGTCTTACTCTATTTTTTGCATAAAAATAATGTAAAAAATGGTGCAAAAAGTGATCGATTTCCAGTCCTACTCCGTTTTGAAAATAGAGAGAGAGAGAAAGAGTGTGTATGTGTGTGTGTTTTATTGATATAAGGATAAAATTAAATATGGGTTTCAAAAGGGAAATATGGATCTGTATGTTGGAGAATCATCAATGTTAAAAAACTAAAGCTTTTATCCTGAGAACACCTCCTATTTGATTCCAATTTTAAGGTTATATAATAAATTGGAAGAAAAACAAATGTTTAATAATGATTTTAGATTGAGGTAACCACATATGTCTCTCCTATAATAAGGAAACTATATATTGAATTGGAAGAATATCAATATACAGTATACGAGAATCCAAATATTAACCTGGATTTTATCATGGTTGAAGGTCTAATGGTGGTTTAAGGATTTGGATCCTCATTATAAGTGTTGTATTTGTTAGTGTATCGGTTAGGGCTTCGGCCCAATGTGTTAGTGTATGGGTTAGGGTTTCGGCCCAATGTCGTTTAGGGTTTAGATTTGGTGGCTATATATATTCATGTAACTTCTCTTATCAATCAATGAAGAATATCAAGCATTCCATATTCTATCAGTATTTTGGTTTTCATGGAGTCTTTTTTTCTCTTGTGTATCTTTTGCTCATTTACTAGTCTTGAATTTCATATTATGTTGAAGAGCTTGGTATTGGATGGGAAAACTATCATTGTAGTGACATTTTTTTAGCATAAATACCTTGGATCACGAAAAAGATCCTGAAGTTTTGAAAAAACGAAATGAGCAACTTGTGGTTGCCAAAGAAGACAACTAGAAAGTTTGAACGTATAGAATGTAAGGAGAAGGGTGGGGGAGGTGTGGTGGGCCATTTATTTAATAAAAGTAACAAGATAGTAAAAAAGAAAAATGCAAAGATAAAATGATCATTTACAATGAATTAACATCTAATGTTTTTAAGAGTGAGATGAGCAATGCTGCAAGCAAATACAAGTATAAACCATAAAGACGAGGACCATCTGATAAATTTAAATATTTAATTGATCAAATATCATTTTGTAGCCCAGGTTGCTTGTTAAAAAGTTTGCATTCGAAAAGATATTCAAAAGAGTTTTGTGAAGATATGCAAAATGGCAACACAACACAAGAAATAAAAATATTTCGTAGCGAGGACCATCTGTAAAAGGGTTTTTATATACGAAATTATTTAGTAAAAAATTGCTTTATAGTTCATAATTATTTTATGAAAAAATAATAAATTCAGTCAAATTCTCTAATTATTCTTCAAAAAATAGCTAAAAATTCAAAAGATCTTACATAACCATTGAAATCGTTAGTGCACCTTTATGGATTACAATTTTGGCGTTTGACTGCAGTTTTATTATTTGATCTGCGATTTCATCAAAAGTATAATTTTTTTCGTTATTTTCACCTAATAAATATGTCGATATGTGATTTTTTTAGACTCTGCGACGTTTTTTCTTATTCTTTCTTCCGAAACTCTAACGGTTTCATTGCAATTTCTGAATGTCATATTATGGTTTTTGATAGTTTGACCGTGACATTTGGAAAATTGACTATGAATTTCCACAGTTTGACTACGATTTTTATCCTTCGAGACTTTAATGCCAGCTGCAATTTTATCAGGTCAAAATGAGAAAATCCGAATTGTTTTATACTTTTTCTATAAATGACAAAATCACAGTTCAAATGACAAAATAATTTTGTAATTTGATGCTATGTGCAAATGTTTTTATACTTTGTTTTATAAAACTGTAGTGTAAATGACAAAATCATAATTTTTTATACTTTTTTATAATTTGATGGTTATATGGATCCTTTTGTTAATCTTTAATTACTTTTTAAAAAATTATTAATTTTTTTAGCTAAATTAATCTTTCCTTATTTTGTGATATCTTAAAAAATTATCCGATGGTATGAAATATCCCATGTTGGCCGTTTCTAAAAGGGCTTTAGATCTATATCGAAAATTAACATTAACTAGTGGGTAATCCGTGCTTTGCACGGGGCGAGGGCAGAAGGAACTCTTTTTTTTGTAAACCGGTTGTTTCGCTCTTTGTTGTTAAACAGTCTCTCATGAGATCTACCTTTGGTGTTGAATTAACGGGCACAACCTAATTTTTAATAACGAAATTTCATTGTAAAAAGTTAAATCAAGTTCACAATAATAGACATTAACACACCATAAGTAAGCTACCTTATTTTCTTGCACCATAGGTATGACAGTTTTAAGAGATGCCTGATTTTGTAGTGGCAATCCAAGTTCCGCCCTTCTTTCTACCTATAGGCATAAAGATCACTATAGATAAATATACCAATTACAGCATTGTACTCTTGATTTATTTCTTAAAAGGACGTTACACTTTGTAAAATCTACCCAATTATAGCAGTGAAAATTGTTTTAACTAACTCGATTTTTCAAGGTAGAATGTTGTAATAGGAAGAAATGAAAGTAGGTTACTATGACAAACAAATCAATGAAAGTACGTTGTTATTTCAAAATAACCTTGTCCTGGTGTAGGTTTTGACGAATTCTTTCCCGTGCTCTATTTTCTTCATCTTTCTCTGCTTTCCGCAAGGCTATAAAACTTAGTTTAATGAAGTGATTAAGGAAATTGATATACATTAAAAAGAACAAAAAAAAGAAAGAAATCGGGATTTCTAGAAAGAGACCGTTTTCTTTCGCTTTCTTCTGCGATTCTCTTTGCCTCTTGCACTTCTTTTCCTGCTCGAATTCTTTCCTACAAATGTAAAATGAAGTGATACAAATCTTCCTATATATGTTTATTATAGCATCCTACTTTCATTTCTTCCTATTACAACATTGTACTTAAAAAAATATTTATTGCATTTATCCATTTGATAATATGATAAGGACAAGTACACGATACCTTCTCTCTACGCGGTTCCAATTTCATATCTTCTTCCTTGTTACGTGTGCGTGCGTTGTCTCTGAAATTATATTAGACATATTCAAGACAGTAAAAAATCAATCAGTAAAGAATTGTTATTACTTATTACTATATCATAATTATTGAATAAACCTCATGAAGAATTACTAAGTATGGTAAATTTAAATGTTTCACCACAAAAGACTTGAAAAAACCTTAGCTTTTGTGGTTTTAGCTTTACTTCTTCTGACAATGAAGAAGACTCGAAACCCTCGATTTCAATTCTTATAGGAACCTGGTGAATTAGAATACAATTTTTTATTTTTATTTTTGTTTAATATAGTGACATTAAATGTAACAATTATCAAAAGAAAAGAATCATAACGAGGGCATTTGATCAATTCCAAGGTCATCTTCATGATCAACAATCCAGTTAATAGCATCCAGTAAACTTGAGTTACATTGACCAAAAGAAAAAAAGTATGCGCAGGTTAACAGCATAATGCAATAAACACCTTTTTGGGTGAGATGAGAAATGCATAATTAAAAGGTAGCCGATGAACTAACCGGAATAATGAAGTGCTCGCATTGCTCGAGCCAATGGGAAGCCCATTTCTTCAAGGTAACCAAGCAATTTTTTGTCCACTTCAGGAACATCCATTACTAATACCACAAAAGTCAGTAGGGAGAGAAATTAAATGACATAGATATATGGAATCCCTTCTAAGTTTCAGACCAGATTCTATATACGAAATCCTATCAAAGACTAATTTAATGCATGCAGTAATTAAGAACTTAATTAAACTCAAAATTGGAATTCTAACATTTTTTTCTCGAAAATACGAAGACGATCAAAGATGAATGCTGTTGATGACCGATCATCGATTTGGGGGGAAACCCAAATGATGAATACAAATGCCAAAGAGATGACCGCCATTGGAAGATTACAGGGATGCTGATTCGTTACTTTATCCGACAACCTTCCGATTTCTCCCCCTTAGTCTTTCTGCTTCACATATAGTACAATTCATTCGTTTTTGTATTTATACGTATCCCCAACTTGCGACGTCAGAATAAAGATTAACTGCGTGGAAAAAGCTTAAAAAAACTCCTATGGCGGATGTTCTTTATGATTACTATTTCTAAAAAAATGCACCCATTTACCGATCACAATCATACGACCCAGCTTTATATCTAACGAAACGACTGTCTATCACAGGAATTGATCTGCCAAATTAAGTCTAATTGAATATGGAATCCTGTACCTTTGCGTCTATGGATGAACGGAAGCCGGAGAGTAAGGGAGGGTACTGAGAAACAGAAGTCAGTGATGGCGGTAGAGACTCGAAAGCAGACTTATAACACATCTACAATTCGTATTATCGGTTCAGAAATACTATTAATTACATAAACAGTCCACTTTATATCTTTATCAATGAAATCGACATACCTGAAGTTCGTAGTTTTTGTGAAGAACACGCTAGCAAACTAAAGGAAGACGGAGCAGAACAGCAGACCGCGGACCGGCGAGCACCGGACCGGCGGAGAATTCGAGAAGTGAAGCTGTGGAGCAGCGATACAACACAGATCCGATAGGAATGGTGAAACGGTTTGAGGATGATGGGGAGAAGACGGTGGGTGGTGGAGATGTAGGAGAAGAGGCCGGCTATGATGAAGAGCAGAAGAGGCGTGGCGGAGAGAATCAAGCGTGAGTGAATGAAGCGGTGGGCTGAAAACGAAGACATATGTAAAATCCGGATCCACAAGAATCCGACAAACAATAAAATGGACCCTAAAAAACCCGCGTGACAAAAAAATATATATATATATATAACATGGAATACAAAAAATTACAGGAATTAAATATATATATAAATACGTCATTTATTTATTAAAGATCATATAAATTTAGACCGATAGAGGGTATAAAAGCGAACATCCGCACCACTCACTAGTGACTAGACTCCTCAAATACAAAAACCAAAAACCCTATCAAAGGTCAACAAGCTCCTCCAAAAAAAGCAACCAGAAAGAGAAAGAGAAGAGCATTCATCTCTCTCTACACCATGGAACTCCAATTAATGGCCGCCAGTACCAAGAGTAAACGCTGAATGTACAACCTACCCATCATCATCATTAAGTGCTGAAAACTGCATCTTTCTTCCTACATCCCTTCTCTTCACTTATTTCTCTCTCTAAAAACCCTCCTCGGTATTCATGCCTACCATCTACCCTCCTCAATTATTCTTCAAAAACCACATCCCATTGTCCGATTCATCTCCTTTTGCTCAATATTGACTTCGAGATCTGTTTTCCTAAAGGGTTTTTGGGTGAAAGAATGGGGAGTAAATGGAGGAAAGTGAAGATGGCTTTGGCGTCCAATTTGTGTGTTTATGTGCCCACGGCTGACGTAGACGATTCTCCGCCGCATTCCGATGTGTTTTCCGATGCCGCGTTGTTGTCTCCCGCACCGGTGGGGTGGAGCATGGGTGGCTCCGCAACTCGTCCGGCGTCTCCGAGTTTACGTTTGTCTAAAAGCTTCAACAGATCTTCTAAGGTTTATTTTATTGCTTATATATTTAATTCATTGTTAAACATTTGACTATAGAATCTTGGATTTGTTTATTATCTATCGATAATTCAATTATCCTGTTTTTTTCTTTATCTTTCTTGGTGGCTGTTTTTTGGATTTTTCTCTGGTTGGTTGCTTAAAAAGAAGGAGTATTAATTCAAGTCGAATTAACTTCCAAAAGAACACCAAAATCAAGGCGAAAAGGTGAAATGAAAATCTAAAGATTAAAAAATTAAAATTAATTTTCTGAGCTAGATTTGATGCTTCCATTGCTTTAAACTCTAAGCTTTCTTCTGGAATTTTGCTTTAAAATTTGTATATGGAGCAAGAAAATATAAAACTCTAGACACCTGTTTTAGATATCAAAATCACTGATTGAGCCCTTCCCTTTATGAGTTTGAAGTCAATCCTTTAATTCTCTTGATCATCCATATGTTCTTCGTTCCGTGGGTTCCATGTTCGTTTTAACCCGGACGCACAATCAAAATCACTTCTTAATAGGACCCATAAAACAAAAAATTAGAGAACCCCTAATTTTTCTAAATTTCTGATCGAACTCTCGTTAAGCTTTGAATCTTGTTATGTGTAAAATTTGGAAAAAGTTGAAAATTTTTTAGGGGATATGCTCAAGTTAAAGAGGAACACATTTGTATGGTAATGGGTTCTTACATTTGATGCTATCCGACTTTTCAATGTTTTTCTTTTTTGCTATACTATTTAATGGCGACTAGTCAATATGAACTTTTGATATGCGGATTCGATTACAAATTTGTTCTCATGGCACTTAGAAGATGCCTTCTTAATAAATTTACAAATTCAGCTTTGCATTTCCTTTTCATTATATGATAACATGATTCCTCTTTTGGGAAAAAGTAAAGATTTAGATTTGTTGGTGGCCTCATTTGTTGGCTATCCACCTCTCGGCCTCGTATACCTCGTTATCAAATTGACAAATCAAGAAAGAAGACAGAAGAAAATCCAAAAAACAGCCTAACATTTGTCCTGACCTTATATGAAGAACTTTTTTCTTGGGTTTGGTTTGTAGTTGTTGTTTGTGTTTGATGTTGTTGTCTTGTAGTTGCCACATTGAATCTTGTTTTGACTTTTAAATGTCAAAGAAAATGACATATCGGTACCTGCATTAGATTATATCAAACTATTATGAGCAAAAATAGTTTTTTATTTTAAAATATATTACAAGAATTTGAATAGTTTTTTATTTTAAAATATGTTATCTGATTATTGTTTTACCTTCTATTCACTAATACTATATTTGTTGTTTTGTAACAGAAGACATGCACAATATGTTTAGCTTCAATGAAAAGGGGAGAAGGTCAAGCCATTTTCACAGCAGAATGTTCACATTCATTCCATTTCCAATGTATTTCTTCAAACGTGAAACACGGGAATCAAATCTGCCCGGTTTGCAGAGCAAAATGGAAAGAAGTTCCATTACAGGGTCCCACTAATTCCAACCCTCCATTAGGAAGAACAAGAGTAAACCCTATAAATTGGTCACAAGACAACCCAGTCATGACTTTACTCCGCCCAATACCACCCCGCCATGTCACCGCCCCAATATTCCCGGGCCCCGAACCTCCAGTTTTCAACGATGACGAACCGTTACTTCTTAAAATTTCAAATACAACTCCATCAGACAACTCTTTATTAAAAAAGGTGTTAGTCAAAACATACACCGAGGTTCCATCAGTTCCAAGGTTTTCTGCAACTGATGATTTCACGGTTTTGATCCATCTCAAAGCTCCCGCTTCCGTTTCCGGGGTTAAGTCAACTAACACAAACCAGGGTCCCACCTTTAGTCAAGTCAACCAGACCCCACGGGCCCCGGTCGATCTTGTCACTGTTCTTGATATAAGTGGTAGCATGGCGGGAACGAAGCTTGCGCTTTTAAAACGGGCCATGGGTTTTGTGATACAGAATCTTGGACCTGCGGATAGACTGGCGGTGATCGCGTTCTCCTCCTCTGCCCGCCGCCTCTTCCCCCTCTGGAAAATGTCAGATACCGGAAAACAACAGGCTCTACAGGCGGTAAACTCGTTGGTGGCTAATGGCGGGACCAATATTGCTGAAGGTTTAAGAAAAGGTGCAAAAGTTATGGAAGATCGAAGGGAGAACAACCCGGTTGCCAGTATAATTCTGTTATCAGATGGACAAGATACTTATACCGTGAACGGGAATTCGAATTCCGGTGGCCGGAAAAACCAGTTAAGTTACGAATTACTCGTTCCCCGGTCTATTGAAAACTCCGGAATCAAGATTCCAGTCCATGCTTTTGGGTTTGGAACGGATCATGATGCTTCTTCGATGCATTCCATCTCTGAAATTTCCGGTGGGACGTTTTCGTTTATTGAAACTGAAGGTGTGATTCAAGATGCGTTCGCACAATGTATCGGTGGACTTTTGAGTGTTGTGGTCAAAGGTGCTAAAGTGATTATCGAAAGTGTGAATCCGAATGTTGTTCTTCGATCTTTAAAAGCTGGAAGCTACAAGAATCAGTTAATGGCAGATGGAAAATCGGGATGCATTGATGTGGGTGATTTGTATGCAGACGAAGAGCGGGATTTTCTCGTGTCGGTCAACGTCCCGATTGAGTTGACTTTAAACGAAACTTCTTTGTTAAAAGTACGATGCTGTTATACGGATCCACTGACTAAAGAGACGGTCAACTTAGAGAGTGAAAATGTCGGGGTTACAAGACCCGAAAAGATGAGTGAAGAAGTTGTGGTTTCGATTGAAGTTGATAGACAAAAGAACAGGTTACAAGCGGCTGAAGCAATGGTACAAGCGAGAACTGCAGCTGAAGAAGGTGATCTGTCACAAGCCATTTGTACACTTGAGAATTGCAGGCGGGATCTGTCTGAAACGGTCTCGGCTAAGTCAGGTGACCGGCTTTGTATGGCTTTGGATGCTGAGCTGAAAGAAATGCAGGAGAGAATGGCGAGCAGACACATGTATGAAGCATCGGGAAGGGCTTATATACTATCGGGGCTAAGCTCGCACTCGTGGCAACGAGCCACGGCTCGTGGGGACTCGACCGATGGGTCGAGCCTGGTTCAAGCGTATCAGACCCCGTCAATGGTTGAGATGCTGACTCGATCTCAAGCTTCTCTTTTGGGCAGTCCTTCGGGACAAAGAGTGGTACGTCCTGTTTGGTCATTTGCGTCACAGCCCAAACCGAGGTAAAGTTAAGGTTTTGTTTTTGGGGTTAAGGAAGGAAGCGCGATTTTGGGTGTTGATATTTTCGTGCTTTTATGTAAAGCAAATAAAAAATGGGGTAAGATTGGGGGTGGAGAGGGTATAAAGGTGAAAGATAAGGGGGGTTAGGATGGTTGATTTTGTTTTTGTGGTTTAAATGTTCTTCCTTGTGTAATTTTTGGGGGTGATGTACATAAGGAGAAATGGTTCTTTTTTTGGGTATAACGTATAAGCTTGTAATTGTGGGGGGATAATTGGGGGTGAAGGGTTTGGTTTTATTATGACATAAGAGTTAAGACAAGACGCCTATAATATGTGAACTTTTATGTTTCCATCGTCTTTACTTTTGTGTGGTTTCACCTTTCTCCTAGCAAATTGCGATTATATCATTGCCGCTAGCAGTTTTTTATTTAACTATATTTTTGCCGTTCAAAAAAAAAAAAGATTATATGGATTAAAAAAAAAAGCAACGCGAGGGATTTCATGGAAGGTTAGACCTTTTTTAGGACTGGGTACATATTTTATTGCACGAGGTACGAGTCAATGACAAGCCTTTGTAAATGCGCGAATATATTGTCGCCCTTGTCTTGAAAGGAGGGAAAGTGGTTCTTGAATGTTGGACCTATTTTATACGCATAACTTTTAATGCATATGTTAGAGAAAATTTGATTAATTAGATACAAGTCATTTGCAGATAAAAAACTTTGTATGTGGTTCCAAAATAAGCGGCTTTGTATAAGCCATAAGGTACAAACATTGACGATTCTGGCATACTTGGCTTTCAAAAAGGGGATACCTTCATGAATTATGGAAAGTGAACTTGATTGCTTGGTTTATTCGAGTAAAAGGTACAACTTCCAATGCGTAATTTATTAGCAAAGTACATTTTTTGATGCATGAGATACAAGTACGTAGTTGTGATTGTGAAAGGGGTGATGTAGGTTTGGTGTTTTCGGTAGACACAACTTGTATTGCATAAGGTACAAGTCGTGGTTTGATGTTTTTAGCTTTAAAAAAGGGTTTACCTTGCATGAGAAATGGAAAGTGAAATTGATTGGTTGATTGGTTTGAGGATGAGGATGGTGGAAAAAGGGGGTGAGTTGTACACCTTTGATCACACATGGGTGGCCCATGCCACAATGGCGTACCATCATCGTCATGACCTCCTTTTGATGCCGTGTGTGGATGTGTTGGTTTTACACTATGGTTTCGACTTGTACTTTATGCATTGGTAGGTTGTACATCATCCAGTTACGAGTGTCCATTGATTTCCATAGCATATGCATTTTTAAGCACATTAACGGGACCGGTACACCCTTGTGGACGGAGTGGAATGTAATCGTCTTTGTCGCCAAAACTGGAATCAAGCATCAATTTTGTGCTGATACTTCTGGCTTGAAACAGATTGTTGTTTGGTCTCGCTTGAAGGAAGAACAAACAAACACAACTCTTAAGAAAGTGATTATTTCAAAGAAAAGTTAATGTATATCAAGTCCAAAATGTTTCTTTAAGAAAGTGATTTTGACACAATCATAAAGATTATCCAAATGTTCATTTAATAGTACTATTAACCTTTTTCTTATCCTCCAACAAGCATAATTTTTAGTCACATGGCAAGTTATTACAACAAACAACTATTATAATACAGCTTTTAGTCTTTTCAGATATTTTCTATCTTAAGGCCATTGGATATGCATACAACGCCACCAACATGGGGATGAGGTGGCAAGTTTCCACGGCGCGGCACATCGGCCCCTTGGGCGTGGACGTGGACGGCACATGCGTTGAGTCTCATGGCTGGAACAACGGCTAGCAACGCTATACAGGATGCTTTATTCGACCGTTGTGAAACATTTAAAATAATTTATCATGCGTTTAACCTCAACCATTTCACAATTAAACCTTTCATCCAACCAAATTTCACACAAATATGTTAGACAAAATACGAGTATTTTTCTTCCTCATCCTTGTCAAACGATGAAATATCTTTTGATACGTTCGTGATTGTGGTATCCTATTTTTCTATCAACAAACAGAAAGCTCCAATGCCGCCCAAAAGATTATAAAGTCTATAAACAGAGATCATGCGGTTGCATACGATCTTCTTATATGTGATTACTTTGTCAATGATTACTTGTACGATGAGAAGACATTCAAGACACGGTTCCGTTTGAGTAAATTACTATTCCTAGCATAGCTAACGATTTGGAAGAGGATTACGAATTTTTTCAATTGAAATGTGACGCTACAAGTAGACGGGGTTCACTAAGAATCACTCTGAACTTCGACTTATGGCATTAGGCATCATCACCGACACAACAAATGATTATTTGAAGATGTCTAAGAGAACAACACGTGAATGTACGTAGTTGTTGGTTGAATATGTTATCGAGCTTTACAACATTATATATTTGTGCAAACCTACGAAAAGTGATGTTGAACAATTATTTGAGGCACATAACGATACGCTACATCCTCACGGGCATTTTGTACTTGATAACCCACAATACTTTGCAAGGGTTATGTAAATACACAACAATCTTTGCCAAGACAGAGTATTTATACCAAATTCAGAATGGTAACGAGGACGACGATGACGATGGGTAATTCTTATGCAATTTCTTATTTTTAGTTAAGTAAGTTGTAATATTTAGTTATGTAATTTGTAATTTTTACTTGTGTAATTTTTAATTAGTTCGTAATATACTTTTTTAAATTAATGTAATTTCTTTTATATATTTTTCTATTAAAAATAATTAAAAAGCAATATTTTAGTGTTGGGATTGGTACACAAACCTCATTTATCAAGGAAAAGGGCACCAATCAACCACGACTAAACACTTCAACAAACGATCAACACAGACACAACTATCTAGACTAGAGAGCAATACCAAGAATAAAACTGAGAAACACAAAGATATAAAATGGTTCACTTGACAATGAGTCAAGCTACGTCCACTGTTAGAACCGAGAGATTTTCATTGATAAACTTCAATATTTTACAAGAGAGAAACTAAGACTATCACCTACATAATGTTCACAATTTGAACACTAAATGTTTTGACATATCATATTGTGAAGGAATTGAGATTTATTTATAGCACGATATGGAAAGCCAAGTACGCATGGTCTCGAGTGGGAACGCCAAGCTAAGCCTCAGCACCTAGTCGCTTTATAGTCTATAAAGCGACCATACCTTGCTCCCCACGCTGCCTTGACACATTGAGACTGTGCCTACGCGTATTCTCAAGGTAATTCTGACAGCCGATGTGACAAAACCAAAATAGGGTACAACCGAAGACTTCTTCTTGGGTTGGATGACCCCCTATTAGACTGCGGTTCAGTGATATGCCCCCCGGATCAAACTGTGTAATTGTTTAACTATGCTTCTGTATTTTTGTTGGACTACACTTCGGTCTAAAGATACTGCAGTATCATATTCTTCTGTTTCTGATGCATTTACTCATATGACCGTAGCCCAAACTATTGTTGTCACGATGAACTGCGGTTCATAGAAGATACTGATGATTGGCTTCTCCTATACACAAACTCTGTGGTCCGAGATGGAGTTCTTTCTTTGTCATAATACTCTGGTCTGGTAACGTCCTCGATTACCAACATCTACTGTTGTCTATCTTGGATGCTATGTTTCGTATGCCCAATCCGAAGACATATATTCTGATCCAGACAACGTGTGACATTCCTCGGTCCTGCAGATCCAATACTCTTCGGTTCTAACATTTCTGCTGATCTACTTGGATAAGAACTATTGTCAGTATGGGTGAGATGCACCCGACTCGTGATACTTCTTCCAACTGTCGATCCACTTCGGTTAGTCTCTCAGGAGCGGGGAACTTCCTTGACCGATGACTGAGGATTCCTCCAAGGTGCAGACCTCAAAAACACTGGCTTGCCTTTGCCTCTGTTTCTGGTTCCTCGGACAGCTGATCATCTTCGATTCTTTGAACTACCCCGGTTCGGATTAGGCTTCACACTTGCTCAAGATTTAGTTTATATGAAGGGGTGTGTATTTATTAAGTGTTGTATTAAAGAATGGGAGGTGATGTGACAATAAAGTGAAAAAAAATTTAATGTAACGACGAAGGAACTATACCCCAAAGCCTAAATACCAAACATCCTACCTTGGAACTAAACTACTGCTACACGCAATAACTTTCAAATTGACCTCTCTTTGTAGTAAATTGTATACAACGTCAAATTATTGTATCTATCTTGCAATAATATTTTAATCTACTTATAGTTTTTTATCATCATTTCGACATCAATTAATCATAAATTTATAGTCTGTCGTTACCTATTTGTTATCAAAGTCGGTACTACAATACAAATATTCTCTCATTATTTAAAAAAATAATAGAAATGTAAATTTTTCCATAGACATTATTTTTACAACCTCTTGGGATCTTATAGGGATGATAAAAATTTGGTTTTGAATGGTTAATTACCTTTAGCTTCTTTGAACCATTCAAAAGTCACCTCTAAACCGGTTAGCATTAGTAAGTTTGGTACAACCTTTGAACGACCTCTAAACGAATCACCATGGAACTGCCTCTAAATGGTTTGTTAGTGTATCACATATTGGTGAGACACAATCCTATAAGTATTATATGTTGAGGTCATCATGAGGGTATTATTTGGGACCAGACCGTTTTGGTAGAAATCGTTTTTTAACCTTTTGTTAGTACCGAGGACCGGACCAACTAGGGGAGTATGGGACCGGTTCGGTATGTGAGAATGGCAAGAAAAATTCGGTACTTGGACTCCATAACATTAAAGTAAACAATGAAACATATATCATTCAAATCAATATAAAATAAAGATCTTATAACGAACATAAGATGATTTGTGATATTAGATCATTCAGATAACCTTTAATCATGAAACTAGGGTTTGAAGAAGATTACTTACTTGAGTGAGTTGAGTCAGATTCATAATTGGAATAATCACAAACAGTAGCAATAGAAGAACCAACAACAACCTAGCAAGCGATTATAAGAAGCACTAGAATTTGTAGAATTTTCAATAAACAATTGGAGATGATTAAGGTTGTGGATTGAGGGGTTGCATATTTATACACATGATTCCTTTTGTTAGCACGAAAGATCGATTATATATATATATATATATATATATATATATATATATATATATATATATATATATATATATATATATATATATATATATATATATATATATATATATAATATCGGTTTAGGTACAAGACGTGTTCGGAATTGGAAATTGGTACTATTTGCTCACCCCAAGTCATCATTCTCTCCATAAGGACTCTTTTGGAGAGTAAACTAAAGACTCCGCATATATATCTTACGTTGTATTAAAGTCGGCATTTGCACACCCAAAGCCTAACACATCCTTGGTTACCCTCATCAAGCATCTACCTTTGAAGGGAGTTCAATGTATTTTATATCGGTACAATATGGTCCTATAAGTGTTTGTATATGTTGAGTCACCCCTCATAAGGGTTCTTTTTAGAGTAAAGCAAAGACTCAATATGTATATTATATGGTTAAACAACCTTACCTTCTCTTAACCATTACCAAGTTGGAATAATTCAGTTTAACATTAGGCGCAATTTATAAATAAATCCTTTAAGATTAATATGAAATTGAAAATTTCGGTTCTAGCCCCAAATAGCATTTTTGTTTTATATTAAATTTTTTGACATTTTTTTGACATTTTGGATCAACTGGATTATCTCTAGTTTTTTCTCTTCATAGATAAATCCTTCAACTAAAACCACAAAATTTGTTTTTTCAATAATTGAACTTTTTATTACTTTAATTTTAAAGCTAACTTTGTAAATTTTAATACAATATACTTTATTTATTAGTTTGAGTATGTTGTTGTAGGTAATACATTATCATTTTAATGTCACAAACTTTGTATTATTGATGTAATACACTTAATCCATTAACTTAAATATGATTTTAAAGGGAAAACTTAAATAAAATGCCAACTAAGCTTAAAAGAAAATCTAAATACTATTCTTTAAAATAGTTAAGAAGTTTTAAATGTAGCATTAAATTTACAACCATAATTGTAATGTCAAATTAACTAAAAAATTGTCTCAAACTATGTTCTAGTTTCTGTAATAATTGAAAATTTTCCAAATAAGTGGTTTTTGAACTCATTAACAAGAAAAATAGTTAAAAGTAACAAAAAAAATTATATATCACATTACGTTACCTTATATAAAATTTTGGTATTTATAAATAAGCATCATGATCGTGTGTGTGTGTATATATATATATATATATATATATATATATATATATATATATATATATATATATATATATATATATATATATATATCCTTTTTTTCTCTATAGTTGACAGGATATGCTTTTTGTTCTTCTTCTTGTGATTCTTTCGGCTGTTAACCTGAGCTCTCACCGATAAAGCCCATGTCTCTTTGATTCTTGTATACAAGTTTGGTAGTCAATTGTTCTAGCAAGGATGGGCTAGTTGCCTACTCTCGCCTAACCCGCCCCTTTGACTGATGATCAATATGACAAACGTAATCTATCATGATCCTAATATGACGCAATATATATATATATATATATATATATATATATATATATATATATATATATATATATATATATATATATATACTAGTTGTAACACCCGTGTATTACACGGGATGACATAAATAAAACGTATTTAACGAAAATATAAATATTAATTATTTTAAAAACCAAATTTTCATAAGATATGAGAAATATGTTGAAACAACAATTCGAATTCTTGTACCCGTAATTTTAGATATTAAAAACAACAATTCGAATTCTCATACCTTAATTTTTGTAATTCTAATAGATTCTAATAAGTTCAAAATTCGTAATTTTAGTAATTCAATAAATTGTAATAAATTTGAAAAGAAACTGAAACTTTTATACTAATCGTAACTGAAAGAGTAAATCAAGCCAGCACACAATGCATAACAAACCGAAACCGATCTTTTTGGAGTCACCCTTAACTGTCAAACAAATTACTTTTTTTTTAAGAATTTCAAAACTATGAGAAAATGACATGTGGCCAAATCAATGTCGTGATAACAAGTGTCCTCTAGATCTTTATTTATTAGGATAAGATTCAAGTTTATATATTCATCTTCTATATCGTATCATATTCTTCGTTATTCAACTTCTGAATAAGAACTTAAGTTATGCTAATAACATAAAAATATTTGTTATACATTATTAAAAAAACACACCCATATTTTTAAAAGCAACAATTAATAGTTTTATAAAAATGATCTAAAACAAAGTTTTGAATTTTTTCCAATATACATACGCATTTGGTTTGCTATGCAAATGCATATAAAAAGCTAGTTTTTTATATTAATGTGATTATTGATATATTTATTTTTTTGTCATCAATATAAACTATATATTTATTTAAAATGTAAATGGTGAACTATTTAAAAAGTAACTCTACATATGTGGCTACATAAATAAAGGTTCCTAATTTATTGCTTTAGTTATGAATTATTGAATACATACATTAAATACATTCAATTCAAACAATTTTTTAAAAAAATTCAAAATTATGAGAAAATGACATATGGCAAAATCAAGGAGGAGATGACATGTGGCTTTGAGTTACTTATTTATTAGGATATGATATATATATATATATATATATATATATATATATATATATATATATCAAAAATCTAATTTCTAAATTAATTAATTATAACATTAAAACTAACACTATATTGAGAATCATATTTTGTTTTGTTCACAAGCAAGTCGCCGGTCGTGGCCAGTGAATGCTATGATTCTATTAGATGTTATTTTATAATATCGTTTGAAATTGTTACAATTTTATAAATCGATTATTGTAATAGTTATTATTTCATAGCTAATGTAAATAACATAATTATTTTCAACATTTATTTATTAAAATTTTGGATGCATAATTTTATTTTGGTGAAAGCACAGACATTCGCCTATTCCACAACTATATAAAGCATAAAACATTTTATAAATTTATATCTAACAACACTACTAGTTAGAGTGAAATGAAACTAAGATATCTCAAATAAACAGTCAAACAAAGAACTTATATTTGTTATGACAACAATATGACTTTAAGATATAATTCAGTTATGTTTTAGAGCAAAAAGGCAGTTGACCTTTTGGTATTTTTCGAGTAATATTTTTGGTTTCAATTTTGTGTAGAAGTGGTTAAAACTAACGAGTCGTTAAACCCATGGGAACATGACATGATATAAACGAGTTTCAACGTATTTAAGTAAACGGACTGACAAGACATGGTACAAAAATTAAACGAGTAAGGTTAGGGTCAAGCTATTTCACTCGTTTAGCGTTTCAACCCGACACGAAATGACGCGTTTACAAGGTCTAAACCGTAAACCATAAACCCAACATGAGATAAACAAGTTTGAATAAAGCAAACCATTTAGGATCAAAAATTGATTGTCATGTATATGGCAGAAAAGTACATTTTTAGGCCATGCTGACTCAATTTGTTTCTTTATTAGTTGTAGTAGAAAAACATAAGATAAGTCGTGCAACAAGGACAACAAGTGATCTTATCTAATCCATGATCATTACAAGCACAAGTATTTATGTACCGATCGAATTGCTTAATTGAAAATTGTAGGGGTTGGAAATGGTTTAAACATAATTTTTCCTTTGAAGCCCCAATTGTGATGTTCAAAATATTAATCTTCTTGTAAATCTTGTATGTTTAGCTTGTTCTAAAATGGTGATCGAATGAAAAAGGCGCATGTTTTGCCATTTAAAACTTCTTTTGTCCCTCTCACATTAGCATGTTTATTGTTTGCAACAAAGATGATGTCATTAGGGAATGTTTTTATTGTGTTATAAACTTCTACTATTGTTTATAAAAGTTAACTTGGTAATTGTGTTTGTCTTTTGTATTGATACGATATAGCTTTATTAGTTTTTTATGGTTTTTCATCTATATACACAAATATAGGAAAGAGAAAATTAGGAATTAAAGCATCCCCGATAATGGATATCGACCGAAGTTCAAAACAATGTCACATCATCGTTTGTCGTAACACACATTGACATATAAATTTTTTACATTTTATAAACCTCTATTCACTATTCATTAACCTCTTAAATCGTTTCAAATTGGTTCCACAATTTTATTTATTTATTCAACATATATTCTTTTATATTAAGTCATAAAACAAAAATAAACATTGCCATTTTTTATGTATTTTAGCAAAGCATAATTTTATTTTCTAAAACTAAAAATAATACTATTTAATTTTTTTTTTGTCAAAACCTACTCGTTATTGGTCTAGTTTTGAAATTATCTATTAGCTCTTTTTAATGGTGTAATTTATTAATTATATTATTCAACTTTTATTGTGTTTTTTTTTTAAAAAATGGACATAAAATGTAAATTTAATTTAAAGTGAATGGACAATTTTGAAGCTTAATGTAAGCGATAAAATTCTTGATTAACGGTGAAAATTATTTGGTGTGGATCCGAAATACCCGAAAATCAAAACGGAATTCGAGAAACCAAATTTCAAATTCAGTTTTTTGTTTGGTTTCAAACCAAAACTGAATTATGAATTTGATTTATTATTTAAGTTATTGTCGGTGATGTTTGGACCAAATTGAACCAAATTATTGAACTTAATTTGATTTAATTTTTATTAAATAATTTATATTTCAATTTGTATTTTAGAATTTGTTTAAAACTTTATCTTTGATGTTTGAAACTTTTAGATAATTATATTTTGAACTTTGGATTTTATGTTTATAAAACTGAAACTTTGAATTTTATTTTTTAACCTTAAAATTTAGTTTCAATAATTTTAAGCCGAATAAAACCGAATTGTAATTCAAATTTGGATTTGATTTGGGTTATCTTGAACTTTGTTTTATTCGATTTTCAGTTTAGTTTTGGGTTGTAATGGATATTGTTTGATTTAGTTTCCGGTTTGCACCAAAAAGATTTTCAAACAATAGAATCCTAAAAAACATAAAGAACCAATTCCGGCCCTTATTCTTGATCGGTTTCATGATTTTTTACTGTTTCATGCACCGTGTGAGACTCCACTTAGTCACTTACTATGCCAACCAAAATATTCGATCTCTTCAATAAAACTTTAGACATCATCATAAGAGCCCACAATGGATTAGGGTCCAACAACATAACCCAACCCACTTGTAATCTATTATTAGTTTGTAAAATGCTCTATTTCAACCCATTTATAAGAGGTATTCTATTTGGTATCCTAACAACTTTAATGAATAGACTTTAACCAATGATTTCTCACTAAAAATACACCCTGACAACTTTAACCAATGGACTAACATCACGTGGGAACTATAGAGCCTCCGATCACTCTTTTTGGTTCAATCGACCGGTCAAACTGGTTTTCGGAATTTTTATGTGTTATTTTATTTTCCTGAATATATATGCATATGTATTTATAAAACCATGAGTTTGACATCAATAAGTTCAAAAATAACAATAAGTTGAAGAAAGAAATTAAATCAAAAGTTGTATCATGTATGAGGTTCAGAAGATGCAAGACGACAATATCACGTACGACATATGTTATTTTTATAGTGGGCCGATTTTAATTAAAATAAGAGTAAATTACAATTTTGGTCCTTGTGGTTGTCCCATTTTTACACAAATAATCATCATTTTCAAATTTCACGCTCATAGTCCATGTGGTGGCCAAAATCTTGCACACTTCTGGTCCATTGATCAGGTAAAAAGACTAAACTATTCTTTTTAATTTCTTTTTTCTTTTTTTTAAGATATTATTATTTTGGTAATTAAAAAAAAAAAAAAAACAAAAGCCCTCCTCTCTCTCTCTCTGGATGAAGATTTGGGGATGAAATTAACTCAACAATCGGAGGCTTTTGAGGAACACTAAAATTTTGGGAAATCTTCAGGTCAAACCTAAAACCAAGAACACACTTGTGATTACTTCCATGACACAAAAATCACTTCGATTATGCTCTCGGATGATCATAGTTGATAGGCTAGAGGTGTGACATCCGCCTAAAATGGATTCGGGTCAACCCAACCCAATTGAAAATTTAATAAACCCTACTCGAGATTTCTTGACGCTAATAGGATCAAAACTCTTACACTACGATATAAATTGACGTTAATACCAATATAGCATAGTATAACGTTATAACTATAATCAAATTAAATTATGATACCATATTAAAATCAAATCAAAGTATGATGCTCTAATTAAATTAAAAGAGTCAAACTTGAATGCTATAATTAAACTTCAAATCAAAGTAGATTGTTATAATCAAATAATAACCTATTTTTTTATAAAACTCTATTTTTATAAACTCAACATTAAATTTTATAAAATTCTTATATTAATTAGTGTATTACATAGAGATGCTTGTGCTAGTGGAAAATTATGAAGACCACCAAAAGTCAAAAGTTATTCCCATGGTCTCCCACTCACACCTCTCATCATCTTTCCTTTCATTTTTCTCCCAACACATTATTCTCATCACAACTCAAACCCACTCTATTCTTTCTCTCACTCTCAATCTCGAAATTCTTCTAAGAAATATCAATTTTCCAGCCAAGAACAATCTCTCATACTCAAATCTTCATCCCTTTTGAAGCATTCATCAAGGTATGTTGTTAAAAGTTTCAAATTCATACATGAAAAAAATTAAATCCACCAAATTATCTAAATCTCATTTTATGCATAAACATGATTTTTATCAGGATCCCATCAATAAAATAAGAAGTTCTGGAAATTTTCAGAAAATAACTTATTTTTATTGAATTACTATAATTATTGCAATAAAATAGGGCAATAATTCACATAAAATACTTTTTGCAGTCAATAAATTCTGGGAAATTTTTGGAACAACCCATATATTGATTAAAGTGGATTTATAAAGTTTCATGCATTTATATTACTGTTTGATGCTTATTTTGTATTTTATTTTGTTGTAGATAAATAAATTGCAAAATATAGTTATGTATGTTAAAAACTATATTTTATATTTTTCGCACCTTATTACCATTGTAAAGACTCCATGACAAAATTTACAGATTTTAGTAAGAATGTTTGCTTATTTTTCCTGATTTAATGATTATTTAATGGTTTAAATTGATAATAAATAGCTACACATGTCCAAAAATTATAAAACCTTATCAGAATATCATATATAACATGTTAATCATAAAAAAAAGTCTAATGAATTTCTCTTAATATTTTCCTATTATTTATGATTTTATTGATTAGTTAATAATGAAAAACATAAGAAATACTTCCCTTAATCCAAAATATCCAAAATATTTACAGTAGGCTCAATATAATGTGAGACAACTATGGTTAATTTTCCAGAATTTTTGGGAATCATTTATTATTTTTCCCGAGTTTTGTTGTGGTTTAATTATTAAAATACTAAATAAATACTAAAGCAGTTAAGAAAAATATGAAAAATTTACAGTAATTGCTATTTTATGAAATAATGATTTTCTGAAAATTTCAGAATGTTTCATTACTGTTTAGTATTTAAAACCATTTTCCTAAATATCTAAGCATGTAAAAATGCATTTTTAATGATTATTTCATATAAATAATTGTTTATAATATATAAAATCTGTAAATACTTATAATTTGACTAGTTATTATTTTAATAAGAAATTATTAATATCTTGCCTAAAGTGAAAATATAAATTAATTAAACAAAGTAATTAATTCAATTTAAAATTCATTTAACATATAAATACATTAATATTCAAAACAAAATTTGGATAATTGTTAATTCATCTAATATAAGAATAAGTGTCTAATTATTCTTATTAATACTATATTCCCATTTATCGATTCCTAAACCAAAACTATTAATTATAATAGGTTCCACGTCGTTTTGACCCGAGCCGTCTATCGTACAACACGCGTGAGTAATCTACCCCATATTTTATAATTTTCAATACTTTTGGGGTGTATCATGTGGTTTTAATATGTTCCAACTTCATTTTATTATTTTTTCACCATTGAGACATTGTTGGGACATTTATATGTGAATCATTATTTGTATAATTATTGTTTGTTTACGCTACATGTACTTGTAGTGCATTACCATTTTTAGTCTAATCTCCATGGCTATGCCCGTATTCTTGAGGTACGTTATGGACAATAATAGCGCTATTGGGTTGACCACCCCGCCTTGGGACGCTAAGGTGATTGATTGCACGTGGTTGAGTGTGTATGATGATTAGATGCTCCATCCTATATATATACATATATATGTATATATAGGGTGAGGACTTATTGTTGTTGTTATCATTTGTTAATCAATTTTTGATTTATAAACTGTTATCTCAATAACACTTGCTTGCCAACTTCAAAAGAAAACAAATTTCAAATTATTCAAACTCACAATTTTCTTTAATAAAACTAGATTACTCACCAACTCTCGTAGTTGACCTGTTTTTACCCATGATGCAGATTTGAATAATGAAGTTGATGAAAAGTAGGGTGTACCTTAGAAACCCACAAGACTATTTAAATTTGATGTAATAAATGTTGTTGTATTTGGATTTGTATTTGTATGTTGTGGATTTTGTTGCATACTTAGTACTTAATTGAATCTAATCATATTATAACATAGTTGTCATGAGACTTTGAACAATATATCACGCCTTGATCGATTCCGCCATGGATCGGGGTGTGACAAGAGGCGTCAGCTACGACGGTGGTGGCGGTGGAGGACGGTGACGGAATTTTTTTCAGTGCTGAATCGGTGGTGGTTGGGAGAGGTTCAGGCGAGGCATTAGCTTATATACCCATCAATAGTAAGAGGACCAAGGATTGATAATAGACGAGGAGATCCATGATACATTGAACCTGTAAGCGATCACACTCCACCAATTATGGCAATTAAACCAATATTCATAACAAAAGCGTGTGAATATTCATCAATATACAAACCAGCATAAGGCGACATCGACGACTGCTTTAGCCAATAACCTTCCGCCACTGAAACATCAACATATGAACTTTGAGTACTCACTTGATTGAATAGATAAAAGAAATTAAAGTGCGATGGTGTTAGTGATTACGGCGGCGAAGGTTGGTAAGGGGAGTGGAGACTTCGGGACGGGAGGAGAAGTTGAGAGTGTTGGGGAAATAGATTATAAGCACTAATCTTAGTATTACTGAAGCTACGGCGGAACTCCAAAACCATGGCTGCTTCTTTGTTGATTTCTCTGATAATTTCTCCATTTTGGGGGTGGTTTCCGATCAGAGAGTGATGGACATTCCGGTCAAAAATCATCATAAAATCGGCTCTAATCAAACCGCCATCATCTCCGGTTCAACCGGTCCGACCGGCCGGTTTGAACTGGTTTTTTAATAACATTAAGGGCTAGGATATATTAAGACAAACAGTTATTGTGTGGTCGTAAGAACCAATCTGATACGTTAGATTAAGAAATCCAATGGGTAAGATTAAAATGGCATTATTGTAATTTTAACCAAAAAAAATCTCTGATTTAAATTTGTATATTTTCCAAGGGTATAATGGACTTTTAGAATTGCTAAATTTTAGGCAACTGAGTATTCAAATCTCTTAATTTTGGAAGGGTCGGATTTTCAGCAACAAATCATACGTCTGCCATTATTTTTCGCCCAAATGCTTATTTGAATTCTTTGAAACTGGATTTTAATGTTGATTATGATATTCAACAATACGTGATAACGTACATTCTGTCATAATGGGTTTCTGTGATAATATACATTCTGTTAGAATGTATATTCTATTAGAATGAATATGAAAAGATAAAGATATCAGATTTGAGAATGTTTGCAATTTATAAGAATTAATCCTTTTTACCCATCAGAATGATTAGAATGTTGTACTGGAACATAAAATACAAAACAGAATGGCTAGAATATTATTCTTGAACATAAAATACAAAACAGAATGGCTAGAATATTGTACTATAGAAAATCAGAATGATTAGAATTTTACAAGAGAATGTAAAACTAATTGCTATTTCTGGAATAATTTTTGACTTCTTGAAGATCACACTAGTTGCTCTTTTGGAATCAATCTTGGTTTCAAAGAATCATTTTTTGCTTCATGAGACTGTCGAACAGATACAGATCCATGTTCATCATTATCTTCCTTCTGATACAAAACTACAGATAAGTTTTTGAGGGGTTAAGTTGCAATATAGATGTATTTCAATAGAATTGGAATTCGAATAAGATGTAGGAATCGATACCCATACTTGTAATGTGTCAAAATCCAAAATCTAGAGATATGTATTCTAATAGAATCAGAATCACTAAATTCAAAATCATAAATCAAAATAATAAGTTGCAAAACTCTTGAATTAAAATTGCTAAGCTTCAAATCGATTTTGAAAAGTGATGTATTCCATCTTTAAATCTAAATAAGCTACAAACCGTGAAAGAAGAATTTTGGGTTTTATCTCAAATCAGAATAGGCTTCAAGTAAAATGAAATTGATGATACCTGCAACGGTGATTGGAGTTTTGTGATAGTGGCGGTGGAACTATATTGCTGTCCTCCTTGAGAGAATATGGAGTAACCACACGATTCTTTTCTTGTATGTCAAACGTAGCCATGAGAACTCCTGTGTTGATCAGATTTTGTTGAAACGGTGAGAAGATGTGAAAGCTGTTTGATGGAGGCGATGGTCGATTGTCGTGATCGCAGGCCGAGGAGATGAGAAGATAACGAGGGTAATTATGGTGATGATAATCTGTTGCCATGATTTAAGGGATTAATGCCTTAATTACAGGGGAATGATACCACAATTTAAGGAATCCGATTTTCATTTAATTTTATCCTTAAATAAAATTACCTAACTACCCTTGACAGATTCTAGGTTCTGATTGGGTCTTACGACCACACAATAATTATGAGTTATAATATATCCTATTTGTGAAATTTGAAAATGATGACTATTTGTGTAAAAATGGGACAACCACAGGGACCAAAATTGTAATTTACTCTTAAAATAATTAAAACTTCAAAGTCTTCGGTCCAAACTAGTTAAAACTTAAGAGTATTTAGTCCAAACAAAATACAGAAAGCCAAGACAAGACCGGTTTATTCCGGTTCACTGCAACCGGTTCAACCGGTTTCTTTACAAAAACTAGCCGGTTCATTCCGGTCAAAAATCATCATAAAATCGGCTCTAATCAAACCGCCATCATCTCCGGTTCAACCGGTCCGACCGGCCGGTTTGAAGTGGTTTTTTAATAACATTAATGTCATCCTTTTTGCGTACATATATACACTAGTAGTTTAAACAACTCTCGATGCTTCTTGAATTTTACCCGATCATCAAGACGAGTTTTAACTAATATTTCGAGTTATATACACCCAAATAATTACCAGAAATAACAGACTGACAAAATTTTACCTTTTGGATATAATTTCTGGATAATAAACCAGAGAAATCAAGAAACAATATCTAGAGATGGTCCAAGATCAACAACTTAATTACAAAAAATTAACCCTACCATTTATTTAATCCTCATCCTGATTCACCCTAATAATCTCTCAATTACTCAATTCCCCAGTTTCTTGATTTTGATTATCCTTTTTCGGAGCATCTCTTACTATTGATGCTGGCGGTACACTCTTGCCACGCCGATCACGAGACTTTGATTTTAACCTTAACCCGACCCCAAACATCTTGCACAAACTATTCCAACTGATCCCTTTAGTCTTCACGATCTTATCAATCTCTTTCTTCATAGTCAAACACTCTTTCTCAAGCTCTGAAACACGCCCACGCATGTCATCCACCGCAACAATCCGCCGATCACTTCCTCCGGTGGTCAAGAGATGCACGTTCGCACTCTCCGGCAGCACCATGCTGCTGCTAAGGTGGGTCTGTGAGTTGTAGTTGTCGGAGACATATAAGCAGCCGGCAACAGATGTCCGCAGCCGGAGCTGCTCAAAGAAGAGAACCTGAACTATGAAACGAAGCGGCAGTCTCTCATTCTGGGCGGCGTGTGTGCTGGCTTCTAGCGACAGTTTCTGGCAGTCCATTAGGCGGCAGAGTAGCTCCCGGTCTGAATCCGTCAGCCATGGATGTGCCTGCAAAAGTAAAATTAGGTTTCGTCATTTGACTTCCACGGTCAAGCAAACTGAACTTCACCTTCAAATTAATACAATTTTCTACGTACCAAGTCGCATTCTAACCCTTTTTATATCATCGCAATTGGTACGTATAAGAAAATATTTACTCTGAATTTCTAACAAAAGTATCAATTTTGACTCGAAAACTAAAGTCAATGGTACCTTGAGATATATATCGATGGAACGGTACATTCCGTCATCCATTGGCCTTGCAAAATCAGGGACAGTAGCCGCCAAAGACCGAAACTTTTCGAGCTTTAAGTTAACATCGGACGCCACCTCAGCAAGATAGCTGTCGATAAGATTAGCCACCAGTGTCATCGGTGTAAGCGAGTGAGAATTCCCAATCAAATCATCATCTTCATTGTCTTCCAAACAACCCGATTCAGTAATTTCACTTCCATCTTGATCTTGATCCCGATCTGCAACCATGAAATGATCAAGAATCCTTTGGACACAATCGATCTCATAAAGTGTCTCACTTGAATACCCCATATTAGGAATAAGAATATCTTCAATCGAAGCTTGATCCATCTGCAACCCGACCCGCCTTTCCAAATTCTCGAGACATATAGGGGAACAATGTAAAATCATCGCCGTTTTTAACAGCCTGAGGAGTAGCTTAGTGGGAACAACTCTTTTTTGACTCGGGAGTAAGTCAACTATCTCTTCAAGAAGAGTCTTTTGATCCAAATATGAATCGAAAGAAGATGAAATATTCACATTTGGAATCACCGATTGTCTACCAAGTAAAGGAAGATGCTTTTTTGCATAGAACATGAGTGACCCGGCGATCCGTTCTTGATCCAAACTTTTTGATTCAACGGCTAAGATGAATCGTCTGTAAAGAGTTAATTTCAACCTTGAAACATCCTCGTACCACCAATCTTGTTTTGGCGAACTGGTTTGGATTCCATTCCAGATGACGGTTGCAAAAGGGTTTTCTCTCATGCTTGAAACGGGCCACCCTAATAAACCTTTATCTGATGAACAAGCTTTTGATGCAAGAGCATCAATGCATCTCGAAACAATTTGAAGATCTTCTGCATATTCCACCACTTCTTCACATGATTCAAGAGCTTTCAGTGTATCAATCCAACCGTCAAAAACTTCACCAAGGAAATTTTCTGTGTGATTGATGAGATTTTCATCTCCATATTCTTCGGTCATTTGAAGATACTCAGATGCACATCGAAGATGAACTACATTGGTTGAATTGAGTTCTAGTTTGACACCATAGCAGAATTTAACAACGAGTAAAAAGATTTTTGGGCCTCCTGGTAGATCATGAAGTTTAAGAACACAAGATTGTTTATCGTCCCCAAATGCCATCTTTCTTTCATCGTCAGAAGAATCCCCAATGAGATCTTCCAATGTTTTGCTTCTAGATAATAATGGGAACTGCAAGTTATGTCAAGAAAAAAGTCTACTTAAACTAGTTACAGACTTGACAAATTTTATATATGAATAGTGAGTGATAATTGATGCTGATAAAACGAGTGAGCACTTACCTTGTGAAGATGGAATGAAACGTCTCCAACTTCAATGGTAACATCACTCGGAAGGCCAGAAGAACAGGTCCTACAAATTAGTAATATAAAATTTCGTTATAGGTTTATCACCAAGCTTCTTCCTACGTATAATTATTCTTATCAAGCTTAATGTAGTTAAGAAAATTCTCCAGAAATAGGAGACCTCCATATCAATTTTAATGTCAAAAAGTGCTTGTTTTGGGTCTGAGACTTCAAAACGTGGGTATAGTTTTGAAATTGGGGCAGTAACTTCTTTCATCGATGAAGTTTTCAGTCATAACCGATATTTTCCCAGTTGTTCTGATTTTACTGCATTGTGATTCTTTCAAACAAATTATTACGATGTTAAACCCAAATCCAGAAAACATCAAGAACAATGCTCAAACTTTCATCACGAGATGAAAGCAAAATCCTCCAAACAGATTACTTAGAATTCAAGTTATGAATGTGGGTATCGAAACAAACCCAGAAAACAATTTACATCAAAGAATCGAAAACCCCAGTAAAAGGGCATTGAAATTTCACGATTGGGGACAAAAGGGAACAATACAAAACGAAGAATTCCAAATGTGGGTATCGATCGAAACGATATACGAGACATCCCCATGAATCAATTTTTACGATTCACGTCAAATTTAGACACATAACGGATGAAAAACAGAAGAAAGACTAACCAGGTTTTTGCGTCCTGATCGAAATGAAAAACCTCTGATTTAGATCCTAACTTCATGCACGCCATCGCCATGTAACGTGGTTTCAGTTGTTCAGTTTTCAAGTGCAATGCGATTGGAAGCGCATATATACATAAATATTTGAATGAATAGAGTAAAAAAAACACAGTCAGAGTGTGTGATAGAAATGATGATTACCAATGGGGGGCAGAGGAGGCAAGGGTAATGAGTAAAAATGCACTCTCTTTCTCTGTCTTGTGGGTGTGGAGGGAGCGATGGTCCCTAGTCTACAGGGAGAAAAATCCAGGGGATAGAAGAATCTGTTCTTGCTGTTGCTTGCAAGACTAAATTAAATACAAGTCCCTAACTATTACCCATCTAGCAACATTAGTCCTTTGAGAAGTTATTTTTGCAGTTTTAATCATAAACGTTCGATTTCATTTTATTTTGGTTTGTATGGTCAACGGCGTCGATAGAAAGCTATTTTTGTGATAGCAAAGGGAAATTTTTTTTATTTTTCTTTATTAGTTGTTCTATAACATTTTTTTCCAAAATTTGGTTTTCTAAAATCTTAATATATAAGCTTATTAAACCATAATCAAGATTTTTCACAACGGTATCAGTGTTGCCATTTTTTTTAAGGTTGATGATAATACATATTTTTTATAAATTACATATTTTTTCTAAAATATATATTTTCTTACTTTATAAAACGTAAACATTTATCAAACATTAATTTTTATTTTATTTATGTTTTTCTAATAAATTTCTTCATCGGTAACCGGGTTGAGGAGGTCATACGTTGTCGGGTCATGTGGGGAGACCAAAGCAAGCCTTTTAGAAAGAAAAAAAGGAAGGGAAGCTACTTATTATCTAAGGACCTCGAGTCTCACAACTCACAATTTTAGTCCTCGCAATTGCAAGTGGTTTTGGTTTAGGTGATTATTTAATTAGTAGGTCACTTATACATACATATGAACGTTATATAGCTATAGGACTACAAAGTCTTCGGTTTGGTATTCAAGATGGGTTAGATGTTGTTAGGTGAATTTTCATAGACATTGTAATATTTTGGTGGTTGACCCCGGATGTATCGAATATATTAATTTTTGGTTATTGATTCAAAAGTCAATATTAACATACGCGTATGTGATTAGTAATTCTAGCTTTAAATAATGTGATTTTTTTAAACAATAGAGTATTGTATTTGAAATTGTGACTTCCCTATATAATAGAAGTCACATATTCGATGTAAATTATTAACTTAATTTATCATCAAGATTACTAGACATCAAATAAGCTAAAGTGCTAAACACTTGATTGTGAGGTGTGTGATTGTTTAATTGTGCGATGCCATGTAAAATCATAACTAAAAGTCAATTGATTCGTGATCTGATAAGAAAACAGATACATTCTAGTAGTCGGTATATCATATATGCATATCATATTTTTTTCCACTAAGATTTCACATGGTGTAATATCCATCCTTTTCCAATAAAACATAATCATTACAAGTTTACAACTAATTTTGACTATTAAGTTGTAATACAATCTAGAATCAAAATACTAATTATTATCATGAAAGATACGAAAGATTAAGGACCTGTTTGTTTACCTCTTAATTTGGTTATTAAGGTGTTAGCTCTGAATCAAAAACATTCAGAACGTTTGTTTAAGTCTTAATTTTTACCACTTAATCTTAAAAAACCCTCTTAATCACTCAGACTTTAGGGCATGTCTGATTGAAAAAGAAACACGCTCTCTTCCAAAAATACCCCACCTCTCTTCCGCCTACAACATTGATTTCGGGAGAGAACTTCTAGCCGCCTCCCACCTCTTCTCCTACGCTTCTTCTGTTCTCGCCGTCGCTGCTCTCGCCGGCAGCTTCCTCTCTCGCCGGACCTCTTCTAGTCGGCGATGCTGCTGCTGTTCTCCAACACCGGTGTTGCTGCTGTCTCCGACTTTCGATTCGTATTCCTTTCACCCGCCTGGTGCTCTTTCCGGCAGCTTCCTCTCTCGCCGGTTCTCTTCTAGTCGGTGACGCCGCTGCTGCTCTCCGACGCACCTGTTGCTGCTCTCCAACGCCGGTGTTGCTGCAGTCTCCGACTTTCTATTTGTCTTCCTTTCACCCGCCTGAAAATCGCCCACTATTGGTTTAATCTTCAACCTACGACTTTCGATTCATCATCTTTTTGTGAGATTTGGGAAGGTCGATCCACAGTCCCGGTAATATTGATTTCAGTAGGTTAATGTGTACAATTGTTTTGTGTTGAAAATTTTAAAGATTTTGGGAGTTTATTATAGTTATTATTGTGGTTTATTAGAAAATTTTAAAGATTTTGGGAGTTTATTAGAGGAGGGTAAAATGGTCATTTTGATCATTCAACACAACAATTAAGAAGCCTCAATCAAACAGTATGTTTAATATTCAGATCTTGAAAATCCAGACCCTCTTAAAAATTAAGACATCTTAAACATACAGATCTTAAAAATTAAGATGTCGTCAAACTAAATTTAGATATTTTAGTTAAATGGTGAAAATAAATTGACGAAAGTTAAAATTTATTATTTGTATAAACAATATATAGTAAAATAGGGATATTGATTAAACTAACAATTATGAACAAATTAATTTTCACAATAAATGTTTTTTATGAATTTTAAAAAAATAATTAACTTTTTCGGAACACATCATTCCAGAGTAATGATGATTATTACGAAGTTGGTGAGTGGTAGGGGTGATTCGTTTAAATGTACTTCAGAATCTGACATTGTATAATTAAGACTGACGTCGTACATTCCAGACTAACATCGTATATTCTGGACGCATATTTCATAGTGTTTTTCTTATGTTGTTTAGGCTAGGAACAAGTTGTTACCACGAGGCCTAGTCACCTAATAAAAAATACAAGAAAAATTGAATTCACATCTTAACATGTGATATGTTCTGAACTTATTTTCATATTCCAGAGATGTCATTCGTATTTTGAACATTACCGTACACAGTTTAACTTAAAATTTTAGTTAATAAACATATAAAACTAACCTGGTTCGTAGAATTCATGTTTTTTTTTTAAAAAGACTTCAAAACTTGAAATTCAAACTTTTCAAAATTTTCCGCAACATTATTCCGATATGAGGTCGATCACAATTACATAGGAGCGGACCACAAAATGAACTTGACTAGTTTTGGTCGATTCCGAAATGCCACATTTTAAACAAGAATGTCAGTTTCCAAATTTATTAATATGTTAGTTATTATTATTATTAAAACTTTATAAAAACAATTAATTTAACCAATATCCAATAAAAATAAATATTAACATAAATAATATTGTTATTGTATACATTTCACCGAGAAATTAAAAATCAATAGTTAAACAAATCATTATCACTTTGAGTCTGTGTAGTTTGTGAACATGTTAGTGGTTTTTTCTTCGAAATTAGCCCCTACCAATATTGTATTTATAGCGGAACATGTTAGTGGTTTTTTTTTTTTTTTTTTTTTTTTTTTTTTTTTTCGAAATTAGCCCCTACCAATATTGTATTCATCGCCAATAAAGTTCAAATCCTTTCAGTTTTTAAATTGGTCTTCACACATGTCCCACAAGCATTTAAAACATTTTTCATGCAATCCATGTTAAAAGGTTCATGCTTACATTTTTGAATAAAAACGTTGGAAAATATGGAAAATCGCTCGATGGTTTTTTTTAATGTATTTCAAAAGGGTTATTGTTATTACAAACTTTTGTCAGAACTTTTAAAAGGTCTTTAACAACATTTTTTTGTACTCGATATCCCTAAAGTCTTAAATGACCTAGCAAAAAAAATGATAATTGATAAACGTAGCCGATTTCCAAGTTAAAGTATGTTGACTAGGACAAGCCATTGGTCACGCAGACTAAGTTGGTTTTCTAAGCTGATGTAGACGAAGACCTATACAGTTTCTTTAAGAAGCGATGTTATGGTTTCAACACATCAAGCCAAATACATTTTTCCTTTTTTAGGAAATCCTCTCTCGAACCCCACAAACTTTGTCGTCCTCTTCGTCTTCACAATCGTTACAAATCATCGAAGCAAATCAAGTCCCAAATAATAACGAAATCGTTTTAGGTGGCATTTTAGACGTTGTATAAAACGCTAAACTAACGTTTTAAATATAGGCTCTAAAACTGTGCAAAACACCAAGAAATTACAGACAGACATGTGTCTAGAACGCTACCTAAAATGTTTGTGCTCTTCTAGCGCATTCTGTTAGATGACCGTTTTTATTCAAAACGTCTATAAAAAGTATGATGGTCTAGACTCTAGATTGGCGTCTAGGACATTGACAGTATTTTGTCATTTCTTCAATATTAAGACTCTGACTTTTGACCGATCATTCTATCTAAATTTGACCTGAAGTTCTACAGGTGCATTTGGAATGTTGGCTAAAACGCTTTTTAGAACACCGGACATATCTCAACATTTGTTCGTCCATTTGATGCACGGGTTTTGCCACTTTCTTCCGTAGTCATAATTCCATCTAAGTACACTCATTTTTGGGTTAACACATTAATTTAAACGAATTACAACATTTTTAGTTTAAACCAAAATGATCCGATCATTTATCAATCGGAATAAAGTTGATGATAGATGTTCATAAGTATAAAAGTGATTCTGGCGTTGTTACACTCTTAATTTTATCACAATCCGAATCCATTTAGTTAATGAAATTTCTGTTTTTGCAAAAAACTTAAATTGCCTTCTGTTGGAGTATCTTCATATGAAATATGTGATATCCAACAAATTGGGTTACTTAAGAGCATTTCTAATACAATTCATTCGTAAGAAGTAATTTTGGCATTGTTACACTCTTAATTTTATCATAATCCAAATCCATTTAGTTAATGAATTTCTATTTTTGTAAAAAACTAAAATTACCTTATGTTGTATTATCTTCATATGAATTTAGTATGAATTTTGTGATATCCAACAAAGTGGGTTACTTAAGAGCAATATCTAATACGATTCATTCTGATAGCTAAATTAATGATTGTCACCACCATAATGTTCTAACTTTCCAGGCGTTTCTTTGGACACCTCCTAATATTAATCATCTTAATTAGACCTGACAAATGTTTCGTGTCGTATCGATTTCGTGTCGTGTCAAAACATTAAACGGGTTGAAAGTGCTCGACTCTAACCCAACCCGTTTAATAATCGTGTAGTGTCGTGTCAACCTGTTTATTTTCGTGTCGAGTTTCGAGTTTGGGGTTTAGACCTTGTAAATATATCATGTCACTTTTCGAGTTGAAACACTAAGTAGGTTGAAAGAGTAGGAGTTTAGGAGATGAAAAAGAAAACATGAAAAACTAGTAATATAATTTGAAGAGAAAATACACGCTATGTTTAGATAGCAATGTTAAAGTATTAGGAGTCGAGGAGACAAATGACGAGATTGCGAGGTGGAGGGAGAGACCGAGTTGGACTGTGGAGTATGAGTGAGAAAAGAAAAAAGTAAAAATGAATTCATGACCTGGGTTGCTAAATGACTTCCACAATATAAAACACGTCAACCTGAAGTTTTTCCTTTTAAATATGGTCTTGGTTTTTGACTTGTACAATTTACATAAGAATTAGAAAAACTTGAATATAAATAAACGGGTCATTTTCGAGTTGAAAGTTTCGACCCTGACATTACCCGTTTAATTATCGTGTCGTGTCGTGTCAACCCGTTTAATTAAACGGGTTGAAATTTCTTACTCAAACCCGTTTATTTTGTGTCGAGTTGTCGTGTCATTTCAGTTTTTGCCACCTCTAATCTTAATAAATAACCTTTAAATAGTTGAAAATTAATCCATAGTCAATTGAGTCTAATTTCACATAAAAATAAGTTACACATGTAGCGTACTTGGCCCATTGTTTCCTTCTGCCCAAGACAACACCAAGTGAAATTTGGCCCTTCCAGGGTGGCCCACGTCCTCATGGTACATGTATTATGTCTATGAGCATATCTACTTTTCTGTAACAATTGGCCGTTTAAAGTTTTGACTTTTATTACTAAAACCAGCAAAAGTACAAATATATTATGTTCAAGAAGATATAATATCATATGATTATATCGAATCATTTGTATAACATGAATCACTAATCTATGATGCATATATATTTATTGAAATAAAATCCGTATCGCAAATTGATGTCAATCTTGGTGCACAAAAAAATAATCTATCCTTACTCTCCTGTGGACTTTTTAGGCCACAGGGCTTTAGAGTGTGGTAACCTCACTATTTATTTTTTCACGTTCCTATTAACATCCAATTAACAGCCTTCACATTCACAATGTAAATGGTCACCCCTTAATTTCTTTTACTTTTTTCCTTTAAATAATACTTTTAATATAATATTAAAATAAATAACTAAAGTACAAATTTAAAACCAAGTAAAGATGGTTCATTTTGTGATTTTTAATTAATACTTAATCTAACAAATAACAATTTTCATCATAACGATTTCGTGAGTCAAACCCGGCCCACAATAAGCGATCTCATGGGTCAACGGTTAACCCGGCCCATCACTAGTTCCAGTCCAACATAAACATCATCGTCTTCAGACGACTTGGGTCAATTCTGCTGCTACCGAGAGAGAAAACGAGGGTAAACATGGAGGTTTTCGTTGCCAGATCTCGTTTAACCCTAATTCTCTCACTCCTCGCCTTGCTCTCCCTGAGTTTCCGATCGTCTTCTTCACTCCCATCATCACCATCGGAGCTTCAGATCCTCACCGCTGAACGCAGAGTACGATTTCTCATAATAATTATTCATTTCTGCAACAAATTCACTCTTCGATCTGGGTAAACTGATAGTGGTTGTAAATTTGATTTTAAATAACTGGTTGCTAGTGCATTCCGAAACGATCGAATTCTTAAGACGAGCTGGTAATTGACGAGTGATTTGATATTCGAACTGATCGAGGAGTTACATCTAATGAATATGATACTGTGGTTATGAATTTTTATTTTCTTTTACCTAATTGTTCTTACTTTGGTATGTATATATAGCTTTAATAATGCTGTTTTATGTTGTTGCAGATTGATTTGGCTTCACACATTATTAGAGTTGTCTTGACTTTGAAGGTACTCTTCTGTAACTGTAACTCGAACTTATTGCCTGAATATCTGTTATGCCTTTAATTGAATTCTTTCTGAAAGCAAGCTGTTCCTAGATTAAGTTTTGCTGTGTCTGTGCTATGGTTATTGTGAGATCAAAAGCCCCTGCTAGTAGCTAGCGGTCAGAAAATATAGAGTGTTGAGCTTATAACTGTATAGATATCAGCTACTTATCGTTCATGGTTTGCTGACATTACATCTAAAAGTGATTGGTTCTGGATCTTTCAGGTACAAAATGATGGGGCATCCCCTGCTTCAAATGTTCTTCTTGCATTTCCACCACCACAAGTCAAGCATCTAGCACTGATCCAGGCTGCTGAAATTACCGGAAAAAAGAAGAAGAAAGCTGTACATCCACTTGATGTGAAACCAAGTGACCACACTGATGGTCCAAATGGAGCCAAATTCTTCTCTATTTCTTTAAGGAATCCATTAACCAGTGGTGGATCTGTCTCAGTAGAAGTATCTTACATATTAACCCAATCCCTTGAACCATTCCCTGTTGAAATAAGTCAATCAGAACCCCAACTAGTCTTATACCGTGACAGTTCTTCAATACTATCACCATATGCAATTAAACAACAAACAACAGTTATTAGAACACCAAGTACCAAAGTGGAATCATTTACAAGAGTTGAACCATCCTCCCAAATACGCACCGAGTTGAAATATGGACCTTATGTGGACCAATCTCCATATTCATTTACTCCTATACTCATTCATTTTGAGAATAACAATCCATTTGCTGTTGTTGAAGAACTTGTGCGAGAAATTGAAATATCTCACTGGGGTAACCTTCAAATTACAGAACATTACACATTGGTGCACAATGGTGCTAAACACAAAGGCGGGTTCTCAAGGTCAGGATTCTGTTGTTTACTCGGTCTTTTATTCATTAGGTTTTGACCTTTTTTGGTTTTAATTTTCAGGGTTGAATATCAATCTAGACCATCTATTAGTGGTGTCTCTTCATTCAAACATCTTGTTGCTAAATTACCACCAAGGGTTCACTCTGTCTACTACCGTGACAACATAGGCAATATCTCTACTTCACATTTACGGACAAGTTACAGCAAGGTGATTTTTAATTTATTAATTATTATATCTCCATTTTTATTTCTTCCCATTTATGTGGAAATGATTATCTAAAGTTTTCATGTATGTAGTCTGAATTGGAAATAGAGCCACGATACCCTTTGTTGGGAGGTTGGAAAGCAACTTTTGTCATTGGATATGGACTGCCACTTCAAGATTTTCTTTTTGAGTCAAATGATGGTAAGCGCTATCTAAACTTCACTTTTGGATGCCCAATTGCAGAAACGGTGGTAAACAAAATAACAAACAAGGTACACGATTATTAAAGTTATAAACTTTTTATCTTTAAGACAATTATCCGTTGTTTTTTACTGTTTTTGTTAATAAGTAGAATGCTATATCAGGTTGTCCTGCCCGAGGGATCAAAGAACCCCTCTGCTGTGGTTCCTTTTTCTGTAGATAACCGTGCAGAGGTAGATTCTTTTTTCTTTTTTTCTTTTTGACTTAATGCAGAAAGAACCACTTAATAGAGAAATTGTAAACTAAATAAATCTCCATTGTTGAAATCATTACAGACCAAGTATACTTATCTTGATATTGTTGGAAGACCAGTGGTGGTTTTGGAAAAGGAAAATGTAGTTCCTGAACACAACTCTCATTTCCAGGTGATTAAAAACCACTTATATATTAACCTTTTTATGTCTTGGTATTTTAATTAAATTTTTATTGTTTTTGTAGGTTTACTATGATTTCCACCCGATGTTCATGCTTGCAGAGCCATTGATGTTGACATCTGTGTTTTTCTTTTTGTTTGTTGCTGCTGTGGCTTATCTTCACATGGACATTTCAATAAGAAAATGAATTTAGATAATTACCAGGTAGAATGCTTCAGCAAGTCAATCTCACTACAAGCATGGCTCGATAAATTAGATTATATGTAAAATTATACTCGAGGCAACTATCAATTTGTCATGCAAGAACACAAATTAGCTACAAAAAATTACAATTTTGGTGCATTTTTAGCCGTTTTATTTATGAAGTGATTGGCCTAAGAGCATAAACTAGTTGGTTTTAGGCTGGTATACATACGAAAATAGTCAATGCTCAAAGTCTCAACAACTACAGTTCCAATATGGACTTGATTCATTGTGGGCACTAACATGCTGATGTGTACATGCTTCACGTCTCATATGATAGATTTTGGGTGAGGTGGTGTGGTTAAAACTTCAAATTTAAACTTGACCTAACAATTGGAATTTTGCTACATAAAACATGACACGCGTTTTTTTTATTCTTTACAAAAATGGTCACTTTGATGTTAGGAAGCGATTTTGCTAAAAAACAATCATAGGTTAAATTGTGAAACCAGGTAACTATAAGTCATTATAGTATAAGTTGTTACTCAAATTATCATTTTGAAACCGAACTTTTGGTTAAAGAAATGAATTTGGATTTGACAAAGTGAACAAATCGCAATGACTTGATGTGACTGTTGGCATATGTCTTGTTTTTTGGGGAGTATGTATGTATGGTTGTGGCTAGGTTGGCCAGTATGGGCTCATATTCATTTGATTCATGGTCCACACTTCTTGACATTTAGCATCGTCAATTATTAGAGTTGAATGAATCATGGTCCAGCCCTTGGTTGGGTTAGGTGCACCCCTCTCATATCCCTTCTTTCTCACCGCGTACCAACTTTTGTTGCGATCTCACCATTATCTTTCATGAAGTGATCATTTGTGTAACGATAATATTTGTTGTTGTCAACATCATCAGCCAAAGATTGCATGGTTTGTGAATAACAACTCTCGACACTTTTATCACAAAAAAACTATTAATTTTGTGAAAATGACTTTTTGCACAACGCTTTTAATTTGCAAAATAACTTCTCTTTACTGACAACACATGCGAATCTGGTCACTTTTAGCTTTCGTACATAGTCTGCAAAATTCTTCTTTTAAGTAAAAGATGCTATGACTATCTTGAAACACACAACCAGAATGACGGCCGAGAGTACATGGACGTTATTGTCTATTTGCACAAGAAATTGAAAACAAATATAATTGATTAAAGAAGTAAAAAATAAAATTAAAGAGATAGGAAATTGGATTATGGACATCAATCTAGACTATTGAGGCATTCTTCAAATTTCTCCCCGTATCAAATCGTTTATTCAAGATCGACTACGGACCCTTCTATAAAATAATAGTCGGATACATAGTTATTTATTTTGTATAGAATGCAATTCTCTTAGTTATTAAGCCAAGACGTTTTGCAAAACTTTAAGAAAGTTTAAATTCATGTGTTAATTGTGAGAAAACATTTCAATGTTGAACTTTTAAAAGATCACAAACAAGTTACTGTTGACGTGACGGTTTTCACTGATTTGATATTCTATAAAAGTCCAAAAGTTTACACCTCAATTTCTAATTTACCATAAAAAAATTTACTGATTTGCCACTAAATACGCATATTTGTTACTGATTTGCCACTATTTACGTATTCCTAAAAATACATTTTTAGGTATTTATAAAATATTTTTCCTATATAAAATACGTTTTTATTCACAGTTTATCTGTATAAAAAATATGAGGGTGTTCAAGACTCGAACTGACTTGACATGCTAGGTGGATTTGAATAGCTGACATAACTTGGCGACTGGATCGCTATATCAACGTGTCTATTGAAAAACAAAAAGCAAAAAAAATGAGGGTGTTCAAGACTCGAACTCGAGATCTATCCCTTCTAAGGCGTGTGTTTTATCTTTCAAAAGATCCAAGTTAGCATTTAGTTTAGCAGCTAAAGCACGCGCCCTAGAAGGGACAAGTCTCGAGTTCGAGTCTTGTACACCCCCATTTCTTCGTTTTTTCTTTTTTTTTAATAGACATGCTATCATGACGATCCACGTCAGCCATTCAATCTCACTTAGCATACCAAGTCAGTCGTTCAATATACATAAATATATTAAAATCATAGTTTTCATAAAAATATGTTTTTATACAGATAAACTGTGAATAAAACGTATTTTATATAGAAAAAATATTGTATAAATTCGTAAAAATGCATTTTTACAATACATATTTAGTGGCAAATCAGTAACAAAAATACATATTTAGTTGGAAATCAGTAACAAATAGAAATTGAGGTGTAAACTTTAGGAGTTCTATAGAATGTCACGTCAGCGGTAATCTGTTAGTAACCTTCAAAAAATTCAAATTTGAAACGTTTTCTCATAATTAACAACAAACGAGTAACAAAAAATGTTACAATAAATAAGAAATTAAGGTGTAAACTTTTGGACTTTTATAGAATTAACTCTAAACTCATAAATATTTATAAATTTGAAAAAAACCTACACATGTGTCATATGCCGGCAAATGCCATAATGACATCGCTAGGATCATCCTTCAAGTTTAATTTTTGACCAGCACTCAAATACTTTATAAACATAGAAAAACTATGCAATCTATTTTGTGGACGATGTGTTAAGGTGCATGAATAATAATGATCTATAATTTCTAGACATGTTAGCGTCTGCGTCTCGGATAATTTATATCCCTAAAGAACTGGGGTAGTATAGCCTCGAAGTTGCCAATAATCTTTGGGAACTGTACAACACAAGAAGAGGGCTTTCAGACCCAGTTTGTCAACTCAGCACTGAAACCCTGCTAATCGACTAATGCTTGGAGTTGACATCAGAAGATGAAGGTTCAGATTCCTTACTTCAACTATCAGTAGTCATCTCTATGACACTTCTATACCAACATGACAAGGCAGGTGGGCTCCCACGTCACCCCAGATGAAAGCCATTGCAGGTACCTGTGGACCTACCTCTTTCTGCTAGCCGATTGACCACTCATTGTACACAAGGTGTGGAGGTGAGATAGATGTGAGTGAAATGCCTCTCATCTGGTGCTGATCGGGTCAAAGAGTTCTCGGGTAGTTCTTCTTAATGTGTTGATGAATGAGCTACCATATCTTATTAATTGAATTGGAAAACATGAACGACTACAATTGTACATTGCAAACATGTACATTGCCTAAACTTAAAACCTGAATCACGCCTACAGTTGCTTTCCTTTCAGGACTCTGACAGTCTCGCTTTGGTTATAGCCTTTCTGCGATTGCCTCCCTGGGCAAAATCTCTCTACAACCGGTCTCATCAGCCCATGCAAGTTTATCTCTGCTTGAGCAAGGGACTAAGATAACATTCCAAACATTTCCTTCTTGCTGAGCCATTGAAAGAGCATGCCATTACATTAATGGAAGAGTGCATTTTCAATATAATAATTGGTGCCCCAAAGAGGATCATCAAATTCAAACAATGATATTGGCATTCATTCCTCCAACCTTTCAAACATCTTAGCCAAGTTTATCGCTCCACTAATGCTTGTCGGAGGTCAATGATCAATATGTATCCGTTTTTCTCGCTCAGAGCTGACGGATATGCACAAGTAGGAAGTTTCCTCAGCCTGATATTTTAACTGCATGGGCCTGAAAGCGCACACTTAGATTAAAGGCTAACAATGGAAGCAGCTCGCTCGTACCCGCAAAGTGTTAAGGCGAAGCGGAGGATTTCCTAACAGGGGAGGAATAGTCAGTAGATTAATAGAATCTCTCTAGGAAAGTTGAAAAGACTTGTATTCTCATTAGGGGCACTAATAGTGTTGTGTACTTTTTAATAAGTTAGTTAGGACTTACCTTACACGAGCACAGGAAAGAGAGAATAGCTAGTCAAATTACGACCTTCTTCAACTGCTGAGTCAACCCTAAAAGTGGATTTGGCATCAAGCCTATCCCTTTACCCTTTTTCCGGGATCAAGTACTACTTATAGAAATAAAAAGCACCAAAGGTAAGGCTGGTTAAGTTAGGGCACCAGTTGCTTCAACTAAAGAATCAGTCAAAACGAACCCTGAAACTAGATCCGCAACAGAGCGAGTAGCCAGGTGTGAATGTTATGGATCTAGCTCTTCACAAGCAGTAAAGCTAGACAAGCAAGCAACAAGGCTTTTTTCAGCCGGGTGTTTATCCTAATGAAATAGAATATATCTATATACAGTCTCGCTACTACTACTCGAACTACCCGAGACAGAACCAGACTTGCGTAGGAAAGAAAACAAAGTAAGTCCTCTCCTTAGCTCTTAGGCCAACTCGAGGGGAACTACTGGCAAAGAATCCATGCTGGGAAAATCTCTCTCCGCTTGCATGTTCTCGCTTCCCTTGCCGACACCCGGCCTTAAAAGGCTCATCACTTAGACTCTTCATCTTAGCTTGTAGCTGTTCGATTGTCCTCTGATTCTGCTCGGATCTTGTCCTGTGATGAAAAGGAACTGAGCTTCTGACAATGCCGATAAGAAATGAGATGATTACTAGTTGGAACTTCTCTCTCGATTTGGCCTTTGGTCCGCTTTGTTGGGGTTTTGAGGGGTTTCTCCTTAGCGACCTATCAATATTAGCTTGGTACTTTCGCACGATCGGTACAAGGATCTGATAGAGATAGTGGAAAACCTATCCGAAAAAGTAAAGTGCGGTTGATTTCGCTTTTTCCTTCTTGTTTGGTAGGAGCAACTCCCCAACCGCATAGAGGTTTGTTATGGGCATCGAGTGTGAAATGAAGTCATATATTTTCAATGCTCACGTCTGTAGATTTAAATCTTCAAATATACAATGCATAGTCGGAATGTCAACAGGGTTAGATACTTGCATAATTAAGACTTTATTAGGATGGTACCTCCCACGGTGAAATAGACATTTATAAACATGAGAAACATCTAGGTTAGTCCATTCTTCCAATCCTTGTATGGTTGAGAAAGTAACGTTGGTGACATGTCCTTCAAGGTAACACTATCCATCATATGGACCCAAGCTACAATACATAACCATTAGTTTAACGTCATGCAAGGTGACGCATCATGCAATGGTTCACTATCTCTTACATAGACCTATGATGCAAGATGACCCATAAGATTTTAGTATAGAGTGAGATCATGAATTGCATATATAACATTTAACATGAAGCCTATCATGATAAAAGATTTTGATAAGTATAAATTCCATATGTCCAAAATCCATGTAATTCAAGAGACATTTTCTTCTTCCATATGCAATTTTAAATGTCATGTATTCCAGGTTCACGTACTAAGATCTCAAAGGTGTGTGTATGTGTGTATATATATATATATATATATATATATATATATATATATATATATATATATATATATATATATATATATATATATATATATATGTGTGTGTGTGTGTGTGTTTAGGGGGGGGGGGTTAACTTATATTGAGAACCAATATTTGCGTGAGAACTTGAGAACCAATTTTCCAACGAATATATTTCACTCAAAACACCACCACAAGCACCTAGACACATCATCTAGGCTAATCACATATAAAAAAAACTCTAAATACTAAAAAACAAAAAAATATGCACACATGCATATACAATATGCATATATGCACATTCAAATGTGCACATATGCACATTACTTTTTTTTTTTTTGCAATTCTTAGCTTGCCATCAAACTAGACGATGTGATTAGGGTCCCATGGTTGTGTTTGTTTTGAAAACTTTTGGCCAGATAATTGGTTTCATAATTTTTTTGTCCACTATAAATAAACGTCTATAGCGATATACAAAAAGAGAAAGAAAATTGTGCTTTAGCTCGTTCAAATCCACATATGAATCTGAAATGTATCTAGTTTTTGCACATATTGGTTCACACTAAACTGATCACTGTACTAGATTTTTGCAACAAATTTTGATTATTAAAATGTGAATTTGATAAACATTCATTTGTGAAACTCAATAAATTCATATGTGTATAATCAAAATGTTGAATTAGTAAAAAAATCAAGTGAAGTAATTAGATTTACATGTGAATTTAGTTATATTCACATGTGAAGACCCGACCTTTGAGTGGAACTCAGGCTTCTTCGACTCGGAAATTCATAGTTTATTGATCGATAATTGGTAGTTTGTTAGTTTTAGTATTTAATTGTTATTTTTCAGTATTTATTCCGTTGTGTGTTCAAGGGTTCTAATCTGTAGAATCTCCTTGACCGCACGGATATGGATTTTCCCCCGAGGTCAGAAACATTCGGCTTTCGGTGTAGGTTTATCTTTTCATGCAAGTTCCATTTTAGTTATATATTCGGTTTCGGTTTTGATTTGATAATCGTTCTTGTTTGCTCGATTGTTTGTGTTGGATCGTTTCTGATTTCTGAGTTATATCTCGGATCATAATCGGGTGGTTTTGATTGATTGGAATTCGGATGCAAGTTAGTTTGATAGTAATAATTTCGTGTTTTCGGTTATTTCCAAGTGTATGGACAAAAACCATCTATAGAGTGACACTATAGATCAGTCGAGTTTGCTAACACAGAATATCACCCACAGACTCCACGGTTCGACCCTTACTTACCACTAGCTAGTGAACTGTAAGGTTATATCTTGTATTTTTTGACCGCATCGACGACTACGACGTGTCAATATCATATAATTCTTATATATGATGGTCATTCTGTTCATATAGAATATTAACTATCAAAAATTATATATCAATGAGTAATCATTAAATGGTCAGTAATTTTGAAAAAAGTGAGAACAATAATCATTCACATGTGAATTATCTTCTATAAAATTCGATACAATTCAGATTCACATGTGAATTTGAGCTAAAACTATGAAAAAGAATTGTCTTTTATACATCGATATAAATGTCTATTTATAGAGAATAACAAATTATGAATTTTGATATATCCATATTTAATAACAATTGAAGGATAATTGTCGATTTTTATATGTTTGATAATTTTGTTTTGATAAAAAAAAAAGTGTTTAAGTTGATTGATAAAAAGAAAGTGTTTTATATGTACATATTATTGAAATTTATATTTTTAAAGTTTTTCTAGCGATTGGTTAAAATGATGGGTATTGAATCCACATTTTGTTGTTTTGGTTAAATAATCAATTAGAGAGAAAAAAAAAAATTCAGTTCCCTCCCAAATTTTTTTTTTGATAATGGTTGTTGACTTTTACATCGATAGTTGTTTGATGGTAATTGCACCAAAATAAGAGTTAAAAACCTTGGTTTACGCTCATCAATGTGACACATATCGCTATATTTTAGGAAAATAATGTGGCGACTATAAACCAATTTCAAAAGACCATATCAACACATTTAATTATATGTTGAAAACCAACTTTGTGGCAAGATAGACCTATCAAATTAGATTCAACTAAAATATATATATATAGAAAACATGACGGTTCGAGCGGCCATTTTCTTATTGATTGTTTACAGATCAAATTGTTGGGATCAGATTCCTGCAGTGTTTTTTAGAAATCTTTTGGCCTTTGTTTTTCTTTTCAAAAACACTATATCTATATATCTTATAAAAGAAGCACAAATACAAGCACCACATTGATTTGAAACTTCCATGTCTTTTCATATTTTCAATGACTTTTCAAATTTTTTTTTATAATACTTATTAATTGCTTTATATAACAATATTTTACAATCATCCAAACTATGTGTATATTTAATAAAGAGTATAATGAAATTTTGGTTTTGTCTTTCTAATAAAAATATAATAATACTTAAATTTGATCAAATTGAATAGTTTTTGCTTTATCATAACAATATTTTACAATCACCCAAACTATGTGTATATTTAATAATGAGTATAATGAAAATTTGTTTTTGTCTTTCTAATAAAAATATAATAATACTTAAATTTGATCAAATTGAATAGTTTTTAACAAAATACTTAGTAAATCATATATTATAATTATTAATAGAAGTATTTTTTTTTTCAATCGCATTTAATTAAAACTCTTATTAAAATTTAAATTCTTTTTAATAATAATGTTAACGTTACTTTATAATCATAAATGTTATGATAAAGTTATATATTATAATAATATTATAACATGAAGCATAGTAATTTATTTTAAATAAATATTAGTTTTTAATTGTTTAAAGTTGACGATAAAACATGATTTTAATTTTATTGTATATGTGATTTTTAAAATTAAATGTACGTAAAAACACGCTTTTAATATGTTGATTAAATCAATACAAGCATTATTATTAGTTTGTCATCATAAATATTATGACAAAACTATATATTATAATGATATCATCACATTAATTAAGGTATATTATTATTTAATTTATCAATTGAAATATTTTTAGTTAAATTTAAACTAATTAGTGATTTTTAAAACTTTTGTATAATTTCAATACAAACATTATTATCTAGGTTTGGGTCACAATTGTTTCTTAGATGTCTACCTCATCAGGATATAATTTCATCAATAGATATATTATTATTTTGTATTTAAACTAATTAGTGCTTTTTAAAACTTTAGTATATAATCGTTCTTTAAATAATAATTTATGAATGTTTTGTTAAAAGAAACATTTTTTCGTCTCTTTAACTACTTAAATTCAGAAGCCTTTTTAAATCACGATATTTAATTCATCAATTGAAATATTTTAGTTAAATTTAACACAAAAAATTATGTATTTTAAAACTAATAATTTTTATCAACCTTTAAGAACCAATTTAGTTGAAGTTGGAAAAATATATGACATTTTTTATTTTTCGTCATTTTAAGTATCATAAATATTAATTAACTATCTTAAGTTAAAAATGTCATTTGAATTGTATAATATTAGTTAGAAGTTAGAAAGTTTTGTCATTAAAAAAAATACTCACTGAAATTAGTTTATTTTCATTAAATATGTGATTTAATATAACCACATGAAAAAAAGTTCATTTCAACTAGGGACTTTACCATTGTGATGACATATACTAAGATAAGTGAATTTAATCTATTGAAAGACGAGTGAGTTATTCAAGTGCAGTTGGTGTAATATATGGAAAGCAGTTAATCTTGATATACTGATATTGGAGACGGTATTTGCTAATGATATAGTATATTTGTGTTTATATTTATATTTTCTTTGTAGTTATTGTTGATAGGTACATAATTATCATGCAAAATAAATTAAATATTTATTTTGAGATACAATAATAATCTGAATATTATTTCGTTAATTGGATTCCATTAGTATAAACGCTTTGAAATTATTTATTTTAAACTTTCTGATAAATTTTTTTTATTTTATGGTTAAAGATAATATCAATAATTTACATCAACTTTTTGTTTTAGTATGATAATAATTATTTCATAGTTAATGATGATAATAAACTAATTATTTTTTACAATATTTATTGATATTTTGACAACATAATGTTTTCCTGCACAACGTGCGGGCATTCGCCTAGTAAACTATAAAGCGCGCACACAGGAGGAAATTATCTCTCAGCGTATAATAGTTGGGCATGTTAACTCCACTCCTGTGAAATAAAATGTTATAGGTTTGGTCCCTATGGCTTACATTCATGTACACTTTTAGTCTAATTTTTTAATTTTAACATCGCTTGTCTCTGTGGTTTCCTAAAATTGTATGTGTGTTCCTCAAGTTGTTGTCGTCTAAGAAGCTCCCTATAGTTCATACCAAATTGCATTTAAGCCCTAGTTTTAAAAATCTTGCACTAGCGGTCCCTATGATTTCCCAATCTTGCGGTTTTGGTCCTTGATCCATATAACAAAATCATATTATCCTTTTTAATTTTTTTTTCTTTTAACATTTTGTTTATTCTAATAATTAAAAAACATTTCACTTACACACTCACTCCCATTACTCCTGTCTCATTCTCATACGGTTACCACCCATATTTTTGGGTTTGTTCTTCAAAACTCAAGAACATACACACACACAGAGTAAAAAACACATACTCATGAAAGTACACACATAGAAAAATCATCAACACAAAACCTAAAATATGATGCTTAAAGCCAACTCAAATCACCATCTCTAACGCCCCACCTCTGTTCCACAAACTAGGTCCAAAACCTAAAATATGATGCTTAAAGCCAACTCAAATCACCATCTCCCCCTAAACCCTAAACCCCACCTATGTTCCACAGACTAGGAGACCCATGTTGAAGGAAGAATTTTGTTTCTGTCTTTTATCCAACAGTCGTAAATCTGAACCACTTGATCTTAGCAACGATGTACAGTATAACATGGTGTCTTCAATTCCCCCGTTAACTAAACTCTAATATGTGAAATCAAGCTAGTAAATCTCGTTTCATTTCCCCGTCTCTATTTTTTTTCATGGTCGATTTTGCCCCTTTAACCTCCTAAGACTACCAACAATATCGAGCCCTAACCGTCCCTAAACTTGGTCACTGGGGTAATATGGGGAAAACCTGTTGGTTGAGTGGGTGAATTTTAATAATGGAATATTTAAGTGTGTGGGTGTGTTTTAATTTTTAGTGTGTTTACATGGATGTAGTTTGAGTTACAATTTAGATGAGGAAGAAAAAATATAGGGTTAAGGATATTTTTTCACGATACATTTATTAGGAGAGAGAGAGAGAAAGAGATAAAGAAAGAAATAAAACAAAGTGAGCGAGAGAAAAGAGAGATAGACAGCCAGATTGAGAGAGATAGAGAGAGAGAGACGATGGCTTGTTGGGGAGAGGGGTTTAATTTATGTTTTCATGAATATTAAATATATAAAAATAGTAAAAAAAGGAAATAAAAATGATAAGTTTGACTTAGGGTTTTTGGTTTGCAACGAAACCCATACGGGTTTTCTTCTAATTCCATATCGATTTTCTGCAGAATGGTTTGCAAGTTCAATGAAGTTTGCTATTACGAACTTTAATGTGTTTCTTTCTAATTTTACATGTTTTTCATAAACACGCACTTGATACAACACCTATTGAGTACTTAATGATATATGATCTGATTATTAGTGCTAAGACACACATTGAACCCATCTTAAGTGATTAAGACTTGATCATGAACTAAATAACTATGAAGTTGCAAATTAAACCCACATAAAATAATAAGTTTGACTTAGGGTTTTTAGTTGGCAACTAAACCCATAAGGTCTCAAAGTAACAACCAAAGGCTAAGCAAGTCGACCAACTACAGCAACCGCTCTATAGTGGTGACATGGTGGCCACACGATGGTCTTGTGGCGGTGCAAACCAATGACACACCAAAACAAGCTTAGAAAAGGAACCACCCACCACCACCACTATGTGGTGGTCCAGCAGCGGCAGTGGTGGCTGTCTAGTGATCCAACGGTGGTGAAAACCGACACCAGTACAAGAATTGGAAACTGTCAGGTGCGAGGGATCACCTTTGTGCAGGGCCAGCCAACGAAGCAAGCAGGAAACGTTGCAGATGGAATAATAAGAGAAACGGTGGAATCGCTTTCACAAATACCAAGACAAAAGACACAAAGAATTAATGTAGTTTGGTCCAATATGACCTACATCCACCGACATGGGAAGTATTCTTATTTTCTAGCTTGGGAAGAGCAAGTTGCAAGGTTGTAAAGATTGATACACTCTAAGACAAGCACTCCCATACTCTAGAGATGGCACACACTAAATATAGTACTAGTTTACATAATTAAACCCTATTTATAGATGACAACCCTCAACCCTACAACCACCCTAGAGGTATGGATCTCCCGACCAGATCCTATAAAATCCGATGACAATATATTAACATCATGCTCCTTGAAGTCAGCACCAACCAAAAGTCAACACACCCTTCTTGCATCAATAGTTGAGCTAGCTAACCGAAGAACAAGCTTCAGTCAGTCCATCTTCTACGGTCAAGAACCGTCTCGGTCATGCACCTTCTTTGCTCATCTCTCATTTGAAAGTAGAATTGATCCTCTAGTTATGAGATTCCTCAAACGAGGGGATTCCCTTGATTGCATAGTCACCTCAGTCGTGTCCGTAACACTGCAACAAGTCTTGACTTTGATACTTTAGCACTTTAGAGGGCATATCTTCCATTTAAAATTTCCCTCTAATCAACTTGTTACCAGATTCAACAAACTCTTAAAGACAACATATGCTCCGCAGCCTCCTCAATCCTAGTCATTAGACAACACATTGGATCGATCGGAGTTACAACTGCGACCATAAAGCGCTTCTGCTAATTTGACCGCAGTCTCCTCTTGACTGCAGCCATCAGGTTGTGCCTCGATCAAGACAAGAGAATCCACTTCGGTTGCACTACGCTTTAATTTGGGATCATGAATCTCAAGTTATATCTTATAGAAACCATAGGGACCACAGGTACAAGATTTTCAAAATTAGGACTAAAACTGCAATTAAGTATAACCCACAGGGACAAAAATTGTAATTTACTCTTATTCATTTAATAAATATAAGGGTCCCATCTACCATATAACCCACAACCCCTATCTATCTTAACTTATCATCGGCAAACCACCATCAGCTCCACCATTGTCATCATCGTCACTGCCACCACAATCACCATCACCAATTTCTATAATCACCATCACCACTAACCATCAATCAGAAACAACTCTCATCCTCCACCCACCTTAAATTGCCATTAACTCCACCAACTATTATCAAATACACCACTGAGGCCAATGACCCTACCACCTCACCATCATCACAAATCATCACCACTACCACCACCTAAATTGATGTACACCATAATAACCAGTACAACATTCAAAGATCCAACCTTAAATCAAAACCAAATTTAAATGCTAACTTAAAATCAGAACTAATTTCAAATCTAGGAATATTTAACTGACAATCAAATATAAACATATGATCACAAATCTAGACCTAATCCACAATCATAATACGAAGGAAAGAGGAGTAGCAGTAGGTGCGACAATTGCATGGATAAAAGGATGGATCACGAGGATGACTACAATGGCAAGTAAGTCTTAAAGCCTGATGGTCGAAGCAAATCAACAATGCAGAGAGCACAAAGGTGGTCGAAGGAGATAAGCGATGGAGAGAGCACAGGTGTGTTGATTGGCACACAGATAGCGATGCGGAAGACGACCAACACTTGATGTGAAGGTTAGTAGAGTCGACAGTGGGAGGATAGAATATTGCGGTGAGAGGCGATGGTTCTAGCCTCGACGGAGGTTGTAGGAGATGCCAAGAGGGAGTGGCAGCATAAGCCTGAATGGTCTAGCCTTTAAGGCTTGTTTTCAATACTTTACACAAATGGTACATGGAGTTTTCAGAAATGTCAATAAAATTAGAGAAATAAAGATATATAATCATCATTTTACAGGCATCTAACAGATAGAAATTGACGAAGTTATTCTTGGAGACGGGGTGTGCAACTTTTGGAAGGCATATAGACAAGCCATATTTTCAAAAATCAAACTAAAATTATAAATGAGTATAAACTATATCGACCAAAACTTTAATTTACTCTAAATGTTTTCTATAAATCATATAAACCTCTAAAATAAATATAACACTAATACCATAGTCGTTTAAATAAAAATTAAATTGAAAACTATTAGTAGTCTTAAAGTGGGACACATATTATTTGTTTATTTTGAAAGGAAATCATTGGACAATAATTTTGTTTACATATTTAAGGTTGATCGGCAGCCGAGTTATTTGGATTATCTTTTGACGTCAAATTCTTGTATTTTATTTAAATAAATAAAACGATATATTTTGAGAATTACTTTATAGTAAATATAATATGTTTTATTATAATTATTTTACACGCATATATTTATTTGATACGGCTAATATTATTCGTAATTAATAACAACCCTTTTCTTCATCGTCAGAATGTATTCTAAAATTGTAAGCATTCATCAACCAAATTTTGTATATTATATATATATATATATATATATATATATATATATATATATATATATTTCTATTATTTTGAGATGAAAATATGGGAGGTTACAGATTGTTATCAAAATTAAAAAAAAAAAATTCAAGATATACATTTTACATACTAAAGTGTCACATACATATATCAATCTTTATAGTTACATATAATTATTTAAACATTCCATAACCATTTCATTTTCAAACACCAACTACATATTCTCCCGGACCATAACTTCCTATACTAACGCTTAGTTGCCGAGTTTTAGTATGGAGAGAAAAGAAAAGAATGAGAAAAAAATTGAAAAGAAAGGAAAATAAAGTTATATTTTGTTGTTCCCGTGTCGAAAGAAAATAAAAAAAAATGAACATTTTATGTGAGGAAGGAAATTATATGTTATTTTTACCAGTAATTTTATTTTTTTCAAAATCCTTCCAAATTGGAAGGAAAGTTAGGAGAATATTATCTCTCCCATTTTTTTCTCTTATTTTAACTTCTTTCCATAAAAAAAATTCAGGAACATAAAAAATTTTCTTTTTCCTCTCAGTTCCACCAATTTTTCTTCCTTTCTCTCGCTAAACGAGACTTGGGAAAACAGTGTAAGGATTTTGAGAAATCCTACATAATAAAATTTTCTTGCAAAGTTTTCATGATTTACGTTTTTGTAAATAAGATTCTAAAATTTTGATCATAACCAAACATTCTGATTGCATAACGTATTGTTATTTAATTTCTTGAAAGTAAATAAAGACAATAAATATTTATGTATGTCGTAGACATGGTAACCATTGATGGAAAAGGATAATAAGGTAACTAAAAACCGAGAAAGGTGGGGTTGGTTAGTCAACAACTTGGCGCAAGAGTCGGGTCTAAGACATGACTCCACCCCACCCCTTGAATATTTGTTCAAAGTCAATTTCTCCCAAATCTCGCGTTTATCGTGATCCTATTTATTTAATAATTTTTTAATCTTCATTAAATTCCCTGTTTTTCCACTCTTCCTACTTTAATGAAATAATTAATTAATCAATTATTTAAGAACTTTGACAAGTAACAATGTCCACACGCCATAGGTACCCCGTGTAACCTACTCAACAGGAACTTAAGTAAAACACCAGTACTATGTGATATACTAGACGAATACCCGCGGGTTGTGCATGTTAAAACTGTATATTGAAAATCGTAGCAAATATAAAAAAATATAAGAGTTTCAACTTTTATTAGCTACTTAATTGATTAACTTTTTTTTTTTTGTAAAAACTTTTCAACTAACAATTACTTTATAATTAACAGTCACACCATAAGTATAAAGTAACTGGAAATGTTAAAAACATTTTAATAATTAAAAAAATTAAAAATTCAAATGAATGTGATAAATGATAGATAATTTATCTATTGTTTTAGATAGAAATTTTAAGAGTTAATTATGAGTTTCAACTTTTATTAGCTATTTAATTGATTAACTTACTTTTTTATAAAAATCATTCAACTTCTCATCACTTAATAATCAATAATCACACCATGATTATGAAGTATTGAAAAGTTCATGTAAATAAATAATAATTCAAAATTTAATAGCGGAAAGTCAAAACAATTAATTAATTAATTACATTACTTAAGTAAATAATATAGGTTAATTATTAGATCTTATTATTTACTATATAGTTGAAAGTCGAAAAGTTTAAGAAATTAAATAAGTTACTTAAATTAAAATTTTAGATTTAGTATATTAACAATAATTATTTATTTTGATCTACATGTGTTATTTTTCCAACAATTTCTTCAAACGTTCATGCGTTTTTTGATAATTTTCCTAAACATCATTTTAACTATAAATACTAAAATATAATATATATATATATATATATATATATATATATATATATATATATATATATATATATATATATATGTAACTAATTATGTATCAAGTTCTTTCAAAATATTAAACAATCCAGTATATAAATAAGATTTTATTTTGAATTCACAAACATAAAACATGATAATAAAATTTAAAAGCTTGTATTATAAGAATAGGTATACTATTATAATTGATAAATTAAGAATACAAAAAATCTCAATAAAAATCCAAATCATCAACTAATTATATAAGTTTGAGTTCTAGTTACAAAATAAACATAAAATGTGATGAAACATAATAATTTCATTGTGAAATTTGTTTCATACTCTCACGTTTTTTCGTCGATAATGTTGTATGATCGTTTTTAATCTATTAGACATAACAAAAAACCATTATGTTAATCTAGTAATATATAACAAAATTACAAATTCAATACTCTAACAACGTAACATGGCTCGAAATATTGCGAAAAATATTAAACCAACACAAAAACCTTCTCATTGTGAAATTTGTTTCATACTCTCACGTTACCTTCGCCGATAATGTTGTATAATCGTTTTTAATCTATAAAACATAACAAAAAACCATTAAGTTACCATAGTAATATATAACAAACTTACAAATTCAAAACTTTGACATCGTAGCATGGCTCGAAACATAACAAAAAAAATACTCAAACCAACATAAAAATCTTTAAGAATTTGTATTCTTCTTTCTAGATGTTCTCTCTCACTTTATATGTGATTTGTATTTCTATGTTAGTCAAAAGATTCATCTCTTTTATAGTAAACAAAAATACTATTCAACTACAATTCCTTTAATATTCATAAATTTTTTCATATTAGTTTAAATACTTGGTAATTATAAGGCATAAGTTAAAAACTATTGAATGGTTTTCATTAATTAATTGAAAGATGAAGAGTTGTGGATGTTTCAAATGAATATGGTGCAAGAATGAGACATATCTTGAACCATATTCATAATTGCCTCCTTTATAAGTTATATATATATATATATATATATATATATATATATATATATATATATATATATATATATATATATATATATATATATATATAGGGAGAGGATCAACATAGAACCCCTTTTTATACATAAAACCATAGAACCACTCTTTTAACCCTACGATCATTATATGAGTGGCTAAGATTAAAAGGGTGCACCAATACATTTCTAGACATTATACATGGAATCACAACTCATAAGGGCATAATAGGAAAAATCAGCCCCAGATATTTTCTTCACTGCCGCCATGAATCAGATTAACCCTAACATGATCGAAGGTCTCTCATCACGTCTCTCTTATCACGTCTCCCTCCCTCTCTCCGATCTTCTGATTAACCCTAACATGATTCCAATCGATTGTCAAGTGCAACAAGGATCTGATTCCAATTCTGAATGAATTAAACGGTACCAGTCAAGTGAAATACAACAGGATTCCAATCGATGTGCAGAGAACGAATAGAGATCTGAATCAAATCGATGATCAACTACATCCATATTATCGTCATCATTCAGATAATCCAGGTTATATCCTTGTTTTTCAGCCACTTAACGAAGATTACAATTTCTCTATTCTGTATTAGTTTGATTTTGTGCAAATTCAAATTTTCAGTTATGAACATTCGAATGTTCATTAATGAACATTCAAGAATGTTCAATTATGAATATTAAGAATGAGTTTGATGTTATTAAAATATGGATGTTCAGTAATGAACATTTTCCATGTTCATTAATGGACATCCAAGAAGATATGATTAGTTATTGATATCGATGCAGATAGATCTAGGAAGATGGGTTAATGCAACAGGAAGATGGATAAATGTCGTAAGAAGATAGATGGATCAAGGCAGAAGGTAGAACGAAGAAGAAAGGATGTGATTGCAGCTATAGAGTTAATTTTTGAACAATATTCATCAATATTTGTCAATGTTCATTACTGAACATATGTTCATTTCTAAACATGTGTGTATGTTCATTTCTGAATATGTGTGTATGTTATTATATTTCATCAATGTTTATGAATGTTCGTTTCTGAACATGTTTTGAATGTTAATTTTTGAACAATATTCATAAATATTTGTCAATGTTCATTACTGAACATATGTGTATGTTCATATATTTAAACAATGTTTGTCAATGTTTATTACTGAACATATTATATGTTAGTATAAATATATAAATGTTCATCAATGAACATATAAGTGCAATTTACCATCATACCCTTATCATCCTAATTTGATCTAACTGTCAAGGAGATGGTTCTATGGTTCTATGCATAAAAATGGTTCTATGTTGAACCCACCTCTCTCTCTCTCTCTCTATATATATATATATATATATATATATATATATATATATATACATATATATATATATATATATATATATATATATATATATATATATATATATATATATATATAATATTAGAGTTAGGTTCATATGAGACCATTAGATTTCGTGAGACCGGAAGACGCAATCTTAACCACTTATTTTAGGTGTAAAACAAAAAAAAAGTAAAAAACTATAAAATAAATAAAAAATTAAAATATATATATTTATTTATTATTTTCGTCATTTTTTTATTCAAAAAAAATTATTTTAAATTAAATAAATAATGTTTTTTTTAATATTCTACTAGAATATTACACTACTTTGTGTAATATTCTATTATAATATGCAACATCCAACAAAATTTTATAAGAATGTTTTTTTGATTTTTCCAGGGTTTTTTTGAATTCTTTTTATTTGTTAAAAAAATTTAAATTTTTTTTTAGATAGAATAAGTAGCGAAAATAAGTAGAATTTTATTTTTTAAAAATTCTCATTATTTTAGCCTATTTTAATTTTTATTTTATTTTTTGATCTCCAAAATGAGTGGCTAAGATTACGTCTCCCCGTTTCACAAAATTTGCATGGTCTCATTTGAACTTCTATATATATATATATATATATATATATATATATATATATATATATATATATATATATATATATATATATATATATATATATATATATATATATATATATATATATATATATATAAATTTTGTGAGATGGGGAGACGCAACCCTAGCCACTCATTTTGGGGATCAAAAAATAAAAAATAAATAAAAATAGGCTAAAATAATGAGAATTTTTTAAAAAAAATCTACTAATTTTCGCTATTTATTCTACCTAAAAAAATCGAAAAAAAACTGGAAAAATCGAAAAAATATTCCAGTGAAATGTTGCTGGATGTGTAATATTTTAATAGAATATTACACAGAATAGTGTAATATTCTAGTAGAATATGAAAAAAAACGTTAATTTTTTTATTTTTTATTTTTTTTATTTTTTTTGAATAAAAAATGACGAAAATAATAAATAAATATATTTTTTTCAATTTTTATCATTTATTTTGCATTTTTTTTATTTTTTTGTTTTATACCCAAAATGAGTGGTTAGGATTGCGTCTTCCGGTCTCACGAAATCTAATGGTCTCATATGAACTTAACCCTGTATATATATATATATATATATATATATATATATATATATATATATATATATATATATATATATATATATATATATATATATATATATATATATATATATAGAGAGGATTAGTTCTCATGTTCGCACAATAAAGTTTTCCTTAGATCTATGAGACCAGTACAGAACAATAGTTCAAGAATTGATTTGAAATTATATAAACGATTAGATAAGAGGTATAACTGGGATTGTCTGTTTTTATAAACTTGGAAAAATCTACGAGAACTCAAGGTGAATATGATTCTGGAAATCACTTGACTAAAAGTTTTAGGATAACTGCTAGTATTGTTTATAAAGAAAGATAACTTGCACTACTCACAAGTAATTGTGGGCAGAGGCTGAGAATTTGTTAGACCTTGTACATTTAATGTATTTAGACCGTTCAATTTATCTACTAACCCGTCAAAAATATTATGTTGAGTTTGAAACTTATATGGTATTCGGGAGTTCAAGAAAAAAGTATATAATCAAGTGAGCAGATGATAAGATTCTCAAATCCAAGAGTGAATGATGAGTGTCAATAATCTTATGATCATCTAATGGACTTTAAAAATTGTTTTTGCAATCAACTCCACTTAGAACACCACTAATATCATCTGACGTGATGATGAGTGTCAAGAATCTTACGATCATCTAATGGACTTTGAAAAAAATTTTAGCAATTAACTCCACTTAGAACACCACTAGTATCATCCGGCATGTCTGAGTAGTAATCGGACATGAAGGTCTGACTTATGATGAATCATATTATGCTTCCAATCAGTGTCTGAGGTTAGACCTAAGAGACAAATGAAAGGTCCTAAACTGTGCACCAACACAAGAGGTTCTATAAACACTGTCTGGAAAATGTAGAGTGCAGATACTTAGATATAATAAACATCAAAGGTTCAAAGAAACTGATGTTACAACTAGTACTCAACTAGAGGTAGAGAAACATATTAAGACTCAGTAAGACTTTGATGAGGAGTTTAACATAACTGCATCTCCTGTCCGAGAAGTCGATAGGGTACATCATGCACCTGAGCTTTATGGATTACATGTTAATGAGGGTGATGGATATCTGATGGATCATTATGACACTACCAACTATCAAAAGTCGTGGCAGGCCCTTGGGATGTCTTAAGAAAGGAGGTTATGGAGAGCAAGATGACATCCATGAACGATAAACAAGTTTGAAACTTGGTTGATCACACTCCTGATCTTAAAACCATCGGGTGTAAATGGGTCTTCAAGCCGAAGACAGACATAGATGAAGAGTACACACATTAGAGCCAGAGTGGTGACGAAGAGTTATACTCACACTCAAAGCTTGATTATGAGGAAATATTTTCATTAGTAGGAAGTCAAAACATATCTTAAATGTTTAAGGTGTTCTTGATCCATTATGATATTGAAGAACTCATTGTAAAGAAGCATATTGTTGCCAGCTTCCAAACCAATAGAGATGATTTCTATACGCAGCCATGATCCGAGTTCTTACCAAAAAAATACATCATAATTAATAGAGTTATATCAAATTAGGCAAGATAGCTGATCTAATCACTAAGCCAATGTTTTGGACCATGCAAGATCGCTATGCTAAGTCCATATGCATTAAATTTGCAAATGAATTGGCTTTGTATGAGGTTAGTGTGGTTTGATTTTTATTGTGAACTTAAGCAATGTAAAACTCTATATAACCTGTAGATTATTATGTGGAGAACTTAATATATGCATAATGCAGTATTGTGTTCCAATTTTGCATGTTTTATTGACTTCTTGAATAATTAATATACTATTTAAAACATTCATAGTTGGTTATGCTTTTGGAGTAAGTATTGATTCAAGGCTAATGTAAGGTATTGGTAGATTGTCCACATAGATTGCCATAACATAAAAATGCGCTAATTCTTATGTGTACTTAATGAAGATTAAGTATTGGAGTAACCTGCACTTAGAGAATACTTCATGGAAACTGCCACGAGTAATTCTAAAATGGTAATATCTTATATTCTTTCAAACATATATGCATGGATCTTAGTTCTGCAGTCTGTTCTACTTTGGTTTTTCTCCAATGTTGTATGTAACTGGTAGCCATAAAGGGAATTTCTAGGTATGACAAGATGAGTAAGCGAGTCTATATAGTCAAAGTTTATATGTTTTTTCTACCCTAATAGGAGAAGCGATATTCTTGGGCCCCTCGATGATTTGTTGCTGACAACAAATGTATGGTCATACTAAAACTGAATTGATATAGGATTAATAGTGCAGTATGTTGCCGTCACCACAAATGTCTACCGTGAAACATAATCTTGAATGTCTGAGATTGACATATTTTCCATGTCTAACGTTCATCTAGATATCATGCAGAACAAATGAATATTTGATCACTTGCCTAAGGGCTGTTTCATATTAAATGAGTACAATACTTGTCTGGGATGACATAGACCTTGCTAGGTTAGGGAATATGAGACCATACATTTTTTGTTGACATGTGCAAGTAGGAGTTATTGTTAATATGCCCATGGTCACAATAAGTTGGTGATATTGCTATATATAACAGGGTCCTTTTGGGTTACACACAAGAGAAAATTTAGCTAAAAGAGATCGAAAGTAAACATGAGGGACTGAGTTTATTAATATATCAAACTAAATGTATATTAATAGAAACTAGAAGTGAATCAAAGGTTTAAGTGAAAATATAAACAATTTGAATTTCAAAAGGCTTTATCCAAAAAGGATAAGATAAGCATAATGGATATTATAAATACCCACCATGATTATCGATTTTAGGTATTCAAATTCTAGAAATTTCGTAGCCCCCTCTCTCCCCTATTTCCTTTGTCGATCTACTTCAACGGGCGTTGAATCATTGTCTTTGTGCGACTACATTAGAGGGGTTCTGGTTTAGACCATATTCATCCTAGATATCACACATAAGATCTACTAAAGAGGAAATCATTAATCTCTTAGATTAGATACTAAAGAGGAAATCATTAATCTCTTAGATTAGATTTATAGTTGCAACTCGCATGTTCTTGTGATTTGTTGTGCGATATGTTTTTTAATTTTTTTTGCTTCCGCTATGTATGTTTGTTATGTAACAATATCCCAACATATATATATATATATATATATATATATATATATATATATATATATATATATATATATATATGTGTGTGTGTGTGTGTGTGTGTGTGTGTGTGATGTGAATTGTTTATTTATTACATATTATACAACAATATAATTAAAATATTAATAAATATGTATTAATTAAAATAATTATTATCTTTAAAATAATAATTAATACACTAACTTGTTATAAAATACTATAATTAGTTTAAATACATGGTAAAATAAATTCATATTAAAAGCAAGTGATGCGAAGGAGGATAATAAATATCAAGTTGTCCTTCAAAATCTCTAATATACAAATCATTAAAATCCTCTTGTATATTTTAGTCACTTCAACAATTTTGTCTTGTCAAATTTAGCAAATGAATCACATGGACTCAAAGCACCCATGTATTCTAGTAATGGGTGAATTTCGTATATATCACTGTTAAACATAAAAATATCATATTTATTCGGTCTTAAGTTTAAATATCATAAATACCCATCTTAAGTTTTAAAATATCGTATTTACCTAAATTTTAATTTTAAACATTGTTTAAAATTTTATAATCAGTTTTAATATTTCATTATCATTTTAATATAAGATAAAAACTAAATTGACCATTCCCCCCCCCCCCCCCAAAACATAACCCTTTTAAATTGACTTTATTACCCCTCCATTTCCTAATCCTTTGTGGCTTCACATTATATCTGTTTGGCACCAGGGAACGGTATGCCTAATTCAAGCAACGTAGCAATCGATACACAAACCTGGTCGATTCATCCTGATTCCTGAGTTCAATTAGAAGGAGGTTGCAGTAATCGATCACATCGGGAAGCAATGAGAATCACGTAATCAACTAAATTCGAGTTCATATAGAAGGAGGTTGTAGCAATCGATTGCATTTGGAAGCAATGGGATTCACATATTCAACTAAATTTGAATTCAATTAGAAGGAGGTTGCAGCAATCGATTGCATCTGAAAGCAATGAGATTCACGTATTCAACTAAATTCGCCAATCTTACCATGATATTGATGTCTAATGTAATTGTTCATACCATCGACTATATATCAACGATATTACTAGTAAATCGAGGTGGTTAGGCATATTTCTCTTTTATTTTCATAGTTTGCCAGATTCACAACTTTCTTTCTTGAAGAGTATTGTGCTAGCTGTGTTTACTATTTCAATTCCTAGCAAAATCGGATCAAACTTTGAAATGGTTGAGCTTCAATTCCGAATCTAGTTCTTGAATTTCATGTTTTTAACACTCATGACAACGTTTGACAATACCGATTGCTGAACAGATCGGTTGCTGAACATCCCGATTGCGATGTTGAATGCGTAGAGTGATCAAACTTGTGATGTGGCTTGATGCTGAATTGATTGATTGTTGCAATACGCATACATCAATCTTGAAGACTTACGATGTATCACACCTGCGACTTGATGATTGTTGCAATCGTTCCAATCTTGAAGACTGGCGCCAAATAGATCGTCTCAAAGTGAACGTGAAGCCAAAAAGGGTTAGGAAAGGAATGAGGGGTAATAAGGTCCATTTAAAAGGGTTATATTTTGGGGGGTAAAATGGTCAATTTAGTTTTTTTATCTTAAATTAAAATGATATTGAAATATAAAAATTCATTATAAAATTTTAAAAAATGTTTAAAATTAAAATTTGGATAAATACGATATTTTAAAAGTTAAGATCGGTATTTACGATATTTAAGTTTAAGACCGGGCGAATATGATATTTTTATTATATATATATATATATATATATATATATATATATATATATATATATATATATATATATATATATATATATATATATATATATGAATTTAACCCTCTAGTAATTGGGTGCTTTTTTCAATAAACCATTCCCCGAATTCTACAATTTGCGTATCTACCACCGTGTTGAAAATTTCCACTTTAAAATGATAGTCTTTGAGGTCTTACGGTTTCTCGCACCAACATAAAAATACACCATATCTACGATTTCAATGTCATGTTTTTGACAAAAAGAATATACCTTTGGTAATATGTTATCAAACCCCGTATCTCTTAATTTTTGCAAAGAATCCATTGTTGCTCTAACCATACAAGTCACTTCTAAAATGTCTAGATCTTGTCTTTGAAACTCATTTGACAATATATTCGTGTGATGTAAAACGTAATACATCAAATGCAAATAAAAAACGAACTCATATGTCTTCAGATTTGACATTGAGGTTTGGATTTTGAGAAGATCCTTCCCCACTTTCATTAGAGGATGATTTTGGTCTCTTATTGGTTGTATTAAAATAAGTCTCAGTGTTACCCTACAATCCAATTTCACAAATAACAATAATAAATCAACAACTAATTTGAAAAACCTAAAATTTTAAAACTTTCGTACTTGTTTCATATTCATCGGTTTTGGAGAATTGGAGAGACAATTTCGTGAGAGGTGAGACAATTTCACGTTAGCGCCTTACTCCTGCTCGACCTTGCTCTTGTTGGCTGCTGCGAAATTGAAATTGCAGGAGGCTCCTGCTTCCTTGTGCGACTTGTCTTGATTTACCCTTGTGCGACTTGAGTGATAGTGATTCATGAGGTAATTACTGAAGACTGAAGTCTAAAAGTCGTGATCGTCTGATCATCTATGTCTTGATCGGCCAGCCTTGGTGCTTCCCTCCTAGTCCTGATCGACTACCCCAATGCCCAAATTCCCAATTAGTAATCAATTTCAATTAGCCCAATTAGTGATCAATTTCATTTAGCCCAATCTCCCAGCCTTAGCCAATTAGTGATCAATTTCAATTAGCCCTATTTGTACATTTGGGCTTTAAATTGCAGCCTACAGTGACACTATAATTTTTAAGTGGTGACACTTTTTTTGCGGAGTTGCACCCTATTAAACAAAAAAAATTCCACTACGTATACGAAATCTAGCAGTTGCCTGGCCACCCTGTGCCCATACCAAAATCGCCCCTGACTAAAAGATAATGTTTTGTATCTACTTTAAACGGGTTAATTATATATATTAGGTTAAAACTAAAAATTTGATTTTGAAATTAGAATAATAATATGTAGTACCTGCAATTTGGGTTTAGTAGTTTTGATTGTCTTTGGTAGAAGTTTTTTTTTTAAATCCAAATAAAATAAATTAAAATCAAAGAAGTAGAAAAAAAAATTTGAAATAAATAGAAAAAAATCTACAATGGAAATATAATGTCAATTAGATGTTATAATATCAGATGAAATGGAAGGAAAAAAAAAAGCAAACTCTAAGAACAAGGACTAAAATCTTAAAAATTATGAAATTTGTAAAACAACGTTTAGACTAATTTTGAAAGCCTAATGCGAGAAAAGCAATATTAGAAAGTATCTCTTAGACTGTTACTAATTTTGAAAGCCTAATGCGAGAAAAGCAATATTAGAAAGTATCTCTTAGACTGTTACTAATTTTGAAAGCCTAATGCGAGAAAAGCAATATTAGAAAGTATCTCTTAGACTGTTATTTTTCACGTGCTACTATTTCTGAGCATTCCATATATGGATTTTGATATACATATTCCAATAAGAATCAGACACAACAAACATTCTATTTGTTTGAAAAATCCAATGTTTTATTTGGATTTTAATGTTGAAAACTATCAAAAAAAAGTCATAAACAACAAGAAGAAATATTTGAGAATCACGAGACAACTATAAAGTTGAGATTAACAAAATGTTTGTAAAATGTGAGTTTTTTTATAAAAGAAGCTGAAGGATTTTTTTTTAAAAGACATTGATAGTCATTTTCGAAAAAAATAGTTTGTTATTTCCGAAAAATTACCAATAAACCTACTAAATGAGACAAACAGGAAAATAAATTAAAAATATATAATAATTTTTTTAAATAGAAAAATTAGATTAAAAAATATAAAGTTTTTGATACAATTAACCTTTAAAAACATAATGATAATCAAATTAAAAATATCTAGACGAGTAGCTTCTTAATTAACTACAAATAAACTAATTCAAAAAGTACATTTAATTTTGGTTGAAGTTAACTGTGATTGAATGTCATTGTAATTATACGATTTTAATATGTATATCTTTTCTCACATTATTCAAAATAGCAGTAATGTTTTGCATACAAATTTTAATTTTATATGATAATTATGATTTATATTTTATAACTATGACGTAATTATTTTTAAAACTAATATTTGTCGACATTTTAATGAGAAATTTTTTGTTTTCTCTAGATACGGGCATTTTGTTATTATATACTCGTATATAGAATTGGACAGGTCATGCCTTTCTATCTTTTCCTATATAAAAGGTGGCGAGTGGTGAACACGAGCTAGACATTGTGGGTGTGAGAAGGTTCGATTTGTGCGAAGATTCAGATCTGACCAAAGTGAAAGTAATAAGTTTGCAAATATTGCTAAAACATTCCCTCTACTTTCCTTATAATCCCCATGTAGCCATCAACCTACCTTTGCATGTTTTAGAATGTTCAAAAACCTCTCATTGGCCACTTTAGATTTGCACAACTGCAACTTGCTTCTCCAAAATAAGTCCTTACATATCGATGGTCGTGTGTCTTATAACTCACTATTTAGTTAACAAGCATCCAATCATGGACCCAACCCAAGGTCATTTTATGTGTTACTTTTATTTAAAAATCACCATCATCATTTTTAAGATTATTCATCTCAAGCACTATACTATAAAATGTTTTCCTTATGCTCAAAATGTAATTGAGAAAAACAACATGTAATGTTTGACTTCACATATAATATAATTTGTAATTTGTTTTTGTTATACCTTAAACTTTAGAATATTTCTGTAGAAATATAACCAAAAGAAACCCATATATCATTATAGCGTATGAAGTGATTGTTAGTAACAGATAAACAAATATGAGCTAAAACTTATAAAAGAGAAAAATAATTGCATTTTATTGGTATGGGGAGTAAGGATTGTAATGGTAAATATGAAAGTTGAGGGGGTGTTGTTGAATTTGTTGTAGTTAATTAATTAAGAAGTAGAGATAGAGTCTGTAGCGAAATACTTGGGGCTCTGGTAATTTGGTGGAATCTATAACAAACACCCCATCCTCCGATTTTCACCCAATCTCTATTTCTCTTCTCTCTCTAGAATTCATATTTGTCTGTTGTATGCCATCCACCGTCTGGTCGGCAACCAGGCTTCAGGTCAGTCACTGTTTCTGTCTTTCTTCGTCTGTGTTGTCACCCTCTGTTTTCTGCTTAAATTCCTCTGCTCCTTTTGGAAAACACACTTCCCTCTCTTCCTTTTCGTCTAATCTCACTCAACAAATTCAATTCTCTTTTAATGATCTGGGTTCTTGTTTCCGGACAGAGAAACAGATTTCTTGCTTTAACTGAGCTTCAGTTTTAACTGCTATTACTAGTTTGTTCATACTTTAGGTATGTCTAGTGTCTTATGTCTACCCCTTCTTTTTCATTTCTAATAAATGGGTGTCGTCTATGTTTAAGTTAATCTTGATTAAACCTGAACCCACTTCTTGAAATTAATTCAACAAGTAAAGGAATTGTCACGAATGCTATGCAATGTTCTAGGAATTTAATTGTTGTGTGATTAAATACATGGATATCTGAAGAAATTTATTTGGCTTTTTTTTTTTTTTTTTTTTGTGGTTTTACAGCGATTATCGGCGGTTTTTGGGATTCTTTTAGCAAAAGGATTTTCAGTTCGAGATGATTAATGTAATGGATCATGTGAATAAACCCATGAATGAAATGGATAAAAGCTTGGATGGGCAGTTATGGCATGCTTGTGCTGGTGGGATGGTCCAAATGCCGGAAATAAACTCTAAAATATTTTATTTCCCTCAAGGACATGCCGAACATGCAGCCTCCGGCAATGGTGGTTTTCGGGATCTCCCAAGAATCCCGCCGTACATCCTATGTGCTGTATCGACCGTCAAGTTCATGGCGGATTCCGACACAGACGAGGTTTATGCTAAGATAGGGCTTGTGCCTTTGGGAAATCACAGCGACTGTGATTTTGATAATGATGGGTTTTTAGGGTTTGATCATAACAAGAATGAAAACCAAGAAAAACCGGCGTCGTTTGCAAAGACATTGACTCAGTCTGATGCTAATAATGGCGGTGGATTCTCCGTGCCCAGATACTGTGCCGAAACAATTTTTCCGAGATTGGACTACACGGCGGAGCCACCGGTCCAGACCATCTTGGCTAAAGATGTTCACGGGAAGCTCTGGAAGTTCCGCCATATCTACCGTGGGACCCCTCGTCGCCATCTTTTGACCACCGGTTGGAGCAATTTCGTAAACCAAAAGAAGCTTGTCGCCGGCGATTCAATCGTGTTCTTGAGAGCTGATAACGGTGATCTCTGCGTCGGAATTCGGAGGGCCAAGAGAGGAACAGGAAGGGGGTTTCTTGATTCGAACTCCTCCGGATGGAATACTACGATTCCTGGGTTCGGGAATTCCGGGAAAGTGACTGCGGAATCGGTGATTGAAGCTGCTAATCTTGCAGCCACAGGTCGGCCGTTCGAAGTGGTTTATTACCCTCGAGCAAGCACGCCGGAGTTTTGCGTAAAAGCTTCAACAGTGAAAGCTGCAATGCGGATTCAATGGTGTCCGGGGATGAGGTTCAAGATGGCGTTCGAGACAGAAGACTCTTCCCGAATCAGTTGGTTCATGGGCACCATTTCTTCAGTTGATGTCGATGATCAAATCCGTTGGCCCAATTCTCCATGGAGGCTCCTACAGGTACCACCTTCATTCCTTTTTCTAGAATCTTCAATTCCAACGCCATTTTTCATGAAATTTGATTGGTTTTATTCTTATCCAATTGCAGGTCGCGTGGGATGAACCCGATTTGTTACAAAACGTTAAGCGGGTCAGCCCATGGTTAGTTGAATCAGTGTCCAATATGCCATCGATTCATGTTTCACCATTTTCACCTCCAAGAAAGAAGATTCGGATCCCTCAACCATCCGACTTCCCACTCCTTCCTATGATCAACAACCACATTCCCGCAAGCATTCAGGGAGCCAGGCATAATCCGCAATTCGGATTCGATCATTATCATCAACAACAATATTTCAAAAACATCCAGTCATTTCCATTCGGGTCACCCAGATTTCCTCCCAGATTCATCCAAACACCCCAAGCAACCGACGAAAACGTTTCTTGCTTGCTAACGATTGGGAACAATAGCAACTCAAAGACAAGATCAAACGAAAAAGCTGAAAACAAACCAACATTTGTGTTATTTGGTCAGCCAATTTTTACCGAACAACAGCTCTCCGATTCAAGTTCCGGTGAGACCGTGGCCAACCAGTCTGATGGTTCCGTGGTGGTTCAGAATGGTCCAGTCGAGAGCTCATCTGATGAAACTGACCAGAAGTCCGAGTTTGGACTCGATACTGGTCATTGCAAGATTTTCATGGAGTCAGAAGATGTTGGTCGGACTCTTGATTTGGCTTCTTTTTGTTCTTATGAAGATCTGTACAGAAAGCTTGCCGATATGTTTGGCATAGATAAATCCGTAATGCTCAACAGCTTAATTTACCGTAACAAAACCGGTGCAGTAAAACGCACCGGAGACGAACCGTTCAGGTATATTGCTTAGTCGTATTGTACGAACATGCATTAAAACTTGTACCTTTTTTATTTATGGTGTCTAATGGGATATTTGTTGTTGCAGTGAGTTCTCAAAGACCGCAAGAAGGCTAACAATTGTGATGGATTCTGGAAGTGATAATGTAGGAGTTTAGCGACGGATTAGGAGGTTCTTGTAACATGTACAGTCGTCGCTAGTTCAAATTCTTGTCATTTTTTTTGTGTCTTAGTTTCTGGGAGTTGTAGTAAAGTCTCCATCGACCAATACTAAGATGATTTTGTTCACGTTTCTGTAGTAATTACTCTGTTTACTGTTGAATTTTGATCGATTCTGTATTGTTTTTGGTTGAAATTCTGTAGCTCTTGTTATGCTTTTGTGATGATTGGTGATTTAAATGTTTGCCATAGTTAAGTGTCACTAGTGGACGAGATTGTGTCAAATCGGTGGTGGCGGTGGATTCACGGTTGTATTTGGTTGGATGTGGATAGTGGTGAAAGTTGAAACTAAACACCTTAGTTTGTCTTGTTATATTACGTAACAAACACCACCTCAAGGTGATTGCTTTTAGTTACATATCTATAAGAAATTGTTTTCATTCAGGTTTTAATCATATTAGTTAACAGTTAAAAGTTAACATAAAGGTGGAAATTTTGGGTTATATGAGTTATTATATAATTTTATATTAAAAGTTCTAAACAATTTTATCAGTTTAAAAAGTTCGAGGGAGCAACAACTCGAGCGAATCTGCATAACCTCTCTCATGTTATTATCACTACAAGGCAAAATTTGTAACCCTTAGGGCACAACAATTTGATGGACTAAACATATATATAAACACTTATTGCTTAAAATTTGTATCGAGACATTCAATATGCATGTCTTGAAATGAAAATCTTATGCAATAACCTTTCAAACTGAAAGTTTAAAGTTACAAAATATGTGAACCACCGGTCTAGAAAGGGTATAAGCCATCCATGGAATATCCTGAAAAAAGAAGATAATATCCAGACTTACGGATTCTCATTCTTTAAAGTTCCTCTTCATATCGTTGCAACACTTACGTGGAGACGTAATTAATTGTAAAAAGTCAAAACATAAAAATATATTTTCTTAATAATTTAATATCGGCATATTTTATATAAACTATAATGTTTTGGAAAGTAAGAGAGCATTAATTATTGGAGTTAACGATGGCCATAAATTGAAGCCATTAAATAAGGTGGTGGGCATTGACAGTCACGTAGCACAAAAATGTGTGTTGTTAATCCCAATTAAGCAAAAAGAAGGGCGCAAATGGTGGCAAGAAAAATTTATAGGGATTTGGGTGTAAGATTTAAAATAGTTCGAGGGCCCTGAAATTAAGGGTTTTTTGGTCAAAGAAGTTGCCTCTTTCCCACAAACCATATCGGAGTGTGGGAGGTATGTCACACAAACAATCCAAACTTTTTTGTGTCAACACCATACCTACTCAATGTAATGGTCCAAAAAAAGATTTTATGTTTTCAAAAAAGAAGCTTTTAGTATGTATTATTTACTTGTATGCGACTTGTGACTTTTTTATGTGTGTGTACGTAAGTCGTACGACTTTTAAAATAATAATGGCGCAATGTTAAAGCAGGGGTACATTTATTAGACTTTATTAAAATTTGTTTAAAGGGTACCAATTGTTGTATGAATACATATTCTGTCTGGAATAGTAGTAAACGAAAACTTACTTTTAGATGTGTTGAATTGTTCCGTAAAGAGGGCTATCATACAGCATTAATGAGTATTGTGGAAAATATGTGAGTTTAATAAGGAAAACGAACATTTAATGACTCATCAAAAAGTATCAAACGAATGGCCTTACTTATAAGACTAGCAGAACTTTACAACAAAGTCACGGTGTTGAAATAATACTTGTGACAACTACCTTTTTCGTAGTTTTTTGGTAGTATAAAAAACAAAATTTGTAACTTACCTCCTTTGTGTCGTGATATTATGTAACTACTTTTGTTTCTTTTTTCTTTTTGTATGATTATGTGTTAGCTTGATGATTATGAGATTCCGGGGTAGCTTGTATGAAAAGGATTTAGGGATTGAAAAGTATCGATCCCAAAGTTCAGGGATACGGTTGGAAAAGTAGCATAGTTTTATGAAATAGACAGCTTGCTCACGTGCGGTCGTTTGGCCTGGTGATTGGTTCAAAAAGTATATATAAATATAATTAATATATTTTGGTCAAATTACAATTTTTTTAGAACAGCGTCAAATTAAAATCATAATTTGCTTTTTAAAGTTTTACTTTTACGAATTATATTTTAATATTAAAAATGAATCTTTAAAAGTAATTCTTTAATGTGTTTTGTAAATAAAAAATGATTGAAAGTATGTTTATCTACATATAACTCGCCCTGTAAATTAAGTTGTTTTTCAAATTACGTTGTTTTAATTTATTGTTGTATAATTAAATTTAATTTTAACTACAATATACTATTTGCTTTTATAACTTTTATTGGAATATATTTTAGAATACGATTATTAATCATAAAAACTCTCAGCTAAATTATAGGCTATTCAAGTATTTTAAAAATATTTGTTAATAATAAAAATAAAATTAGTATTAATGAATAAAAAGTTGAACATTTTAGAATCTATGAGACACGGCTTAACAATAAAAATGCATCATGAAGCATGAAACAACTAAAATCGAACTATATAAAAGATACATTACGTGATTATGCAGATGTGAAAGAATTACTTGTGATCGTATTCTAGAATGGATTGAAAAAAATTCATATTTGACCTATAACATAATATAATGCGTTTTATTTTCAAATAAAATGATATACTATAATAAATGTAAATAGCGTTTAACTTATATTATAATAAACAAAATATTAAAGAGGAAAAGGGCTTGAAATAATATATACGAGTTGCAAATCCATAGGCTCAAGATCCCAAGCAAAATGTTTTGATCACCAACTCTCTGTTATAAAGTCAGAGAGTCAACCCTAGAAACTCTCCATCCATGTTTTCCTCATTTCTTGTTTTTTACTATTTCATTAACTTCTACATTTATATTTACGTCTCCAATATATATATATATATATATATATATATATATATATATATATATATATATATATATATATATATATATATATATATATATATATATATGGAAAAGTGAATATACTGTTATGTATATAAGCTTGCGTATTAAACCTTCGATACGACGTCGTATTACATGTATGTCGCTTATTGTTTTATTATCGTATTCTTTTGTCCTTGATTTTATGTTCGACTCAACAGTTATTTAATCCCGATCATGTCTTCCTCCTTCAATGATTCTTTAGTCCCGATACGACTTCCTACAAGTATGAAGGAAGAAGAAAGAATCATTGAAGACGGAAAACAGAATCGGGATTAAGAAATTGTTGAGTCGAACAAAAATTTAATAAAAAAATAATACGAGAATAAGGAAATAATCGGTATACATGTAAACCGACGTTGTATTGAGGGTTTAGAACGCAATCTTATATACATACAAGCAGTATATTCACTTTTCCCATATATATATATATATATATATATATATATATATATATATATATATATATATATATATATATATATATATATATATATATATATATATATATATATATGAATATCGGTTCTTACGGTTCTTAACCATATATATATATATATATATATATATATATATATATATATATATATATATATATATATATATATATATATAGGAATAGGTTCAAATGAGAACCACTAAAAGGTTAAGAACCGTGAGAACCGATATTCACACATTAAGAATTATGTTTTTTTTTTTTCGTTTTTTTGTTTTTTCACACTTGTTTATTTTGTGAAAATACATCAAACTTAATAAATTTCCTTATGTTTTAATACATTTTACAATATTCAAAATATAATAAAATTTCTAGTTATTAAACTGTGAATACTATAAAGTAAATTTTTTATTAAACTGTGAATCAGTGGTTCTCACGGTTCTCAACCTTTTAGTGGTTCTCATTTGAACCCTTCCATATATATATATATATATATATATATATATATATATATATATATATATATATATATATATATATATATATATATATATATATATATATATATATATATATATATATATGGTTAGGATCCAGTAGAAATCCAAAATCCGGTAGGAACCGTGAGTACTCTTCTTGTCCAATCACTCTCCTAAGGGCAATAACGTCAAACGTCTTCATTCGACGTGACGCAATCACGTGCGACGCACGTCCATAAAATGAAATACGGACTCGAGGATACGATCATATGTTACTCACGTCCGTACAACATAATTTAACCGAGTTTTTTTATTTATTATTTTAAATATTATTTTTTGTTTTTTTATTTTTTCAGTTTTTTGTTTTTATTTTAGCTTTTTTTCCAGGTTTTTTATTTGTTATTTTTTCATATTTTTTTCTCTTTTTTCGTTATTTTTTCAGTTTTTTTTTGTTTTTTTTTTACTTTTGTCGTTGTATGTTTTTTTAACTCGTTTTGGATCATAACGAGTTTTGGATCTTGGATCATAACGAATTTTGAATATTGGATCATAAGTTTTGAATCATTTTGTCGTTGTATGTTTTTTAACTCGTGTTGGATCATATTGAGTTTTGGATCTTGGATCATAACGAATTTTGAATCTTGGATCATAAGTTTTGAATCATAAAACATATTTTGGTCATAATATTTTTGGATCATGTATTTTTTTTGCTATTTTGATAATTTTGATTCATAAAATAATTAGTTTATAACAGTTTGAATCATAAAACATATTTTGGTTCTTAATATTTTTGGATCAAGTATATTTTTTGCTATTTTGATGAGTTTTTTACTTAAAAATTATAAAAATGAACACTTAAAAAACCTTTTTTTTCAAAAAATTCTTTTTGTAAACTTGCTAATATAATATCTACAATGATACCTTAAATTTTCATAATTTTCATAATTTTTTTTAATTTTTTGATTTTTTATAAAAAAAATAAAAAAATATTTTTTTTCTTCAAAATTTCATGATGGTGCTTGTTTTGTAGAGAATTAAGTTTTAAGAACTTTGGTTTTTTTAGAATTTTTTTTATAAAGAAAAAAAAAAGTTATAGTCCAAAAACAAAGTTGGTGGAATAAAAAAAACTCAGCAAACGAGATTGTGACAAGTGTCGCAATTGGGTGGGGTACTAGATCAAATTACTATATTACTTTTCTTAATTTGTCTTATCCATCCATTAGTTTTAATTTTTAGACAACTAACCCCCTCAAACTTTTAAATGTGTCATTTTTCCACATTGAATCTAATTCATCCAATTTTCAAGATTAAAGGTTCATATTTGTCCTCGTGATTTTTACCGGATTTTGGGTTCCTACACGATATATATATATATATATATATATATATATATATATATATATATATATATATATATATATATATATATATATATAAATTACAATTTTGGTCCCTGTGGTCGACATGAAATTACACTGGCAGTCATCCTTTTGAAATCTCACGTCCAGGGTCCCTATAGTTGTTTTTTTTTTTGCAGTTTTGGTCCCTCCTGTCGTTACCACTTAACTTTTCTGTTAAGTGGTGTGTAAAAAGACCATTCTACCATTAGGGACTAAAACTGTAATTGTGCTGGTTGTTTAGATATTGCTTACGGAAATGAGAATCAAAGGTTGCGATTGCGGAGTTAGGGATGATACCGATTCGAAATCCATCGAGTCCTCCAACACTTAGTTTTTTTCGTTTATGTGATACAGATTCGATTAGTTTTTTTTGTTTCTGAATTCGATTGTGTATGTGAATCATGGAATCAAGTTGCGTGATTTCAAAATCAAACCGGAATGATTTCAAAACCAAACCCCATGTTTCAAAGAATGCCTACTTCTGCATCGGCATCAAAGATAGTTCTCCCGTAACTGGAGCAAAGGAGTTGTCTTTGGAATCGAATCGAAGAAGCAACAACCAAGGAGTGTTGCTACTAGCCAGATAGAACAAGATGAAGAGAGAGAAAAAGTTCGACATCGAGATTGAGAAACGAGAAGCAGAAAACATTATCGTGATTAACAACCGTCGAAGAATCGTTGGACCACGTTTCTGACTCGGGATCTGCTGGCTCTTCGATACGGGATGGGAAGGATCGATCTCGTGCATATTGTTCTGATATTGAGGGCGTGGTTGTCGTCAAACCATATCTAGGCGGTTCCCGTTTTGCCTTGGTTTCCCCGGAGTTGCCCTCCGACCCCCTTTGCGAGGTGGTATGAGGTTGGACGAGGGTGGACACTGCTTGAATGGATCTGTAACCTTCCTTCCCCTTGATAGTTCCCATATTCCGGCAGGCGGAGACGACGTAGAGTCGGTTCTCCCTTCATACAATCGTATGCAAGAGGTATTTAGTTATGACATCTGTTTGCAATGCTTTAATTTCCAAGTATACAAAGAGTAACCAGATGCAAGATGCCAGATGGGTGGTCGATGAAATTGCTTCCAGTTCCGGCATGAACGTTGATTTAGGTTACCGATTTGTGTAAATTGCAGTTTTAGTCCCTAAATTTTAGAAAATAACAAATATAACAAAGGTACAAAAAGGATGGGCATTTTAGTCTTTTTACTGGCATTTAACGGAGCAAAACAAACGGTAACCTTAGAAGGGACCATCTCTGCAAGTTTTTGGTCACCACAGGGACCCTGGACGTGAGATTTCAATAGGATGACTGGGAGTGTAATTTCATGACAACTACAGGGACCAAAATTGTAATTTACTATATATATATAGAGAGATATGTTATTTTAAAACTAGTAATTATTGTGTGACTGTATGGACCAATCAGAATTCAGGAAAAAAAATTAGTTTTCGTAATTATAGGAGCGGTTACCGGATTTATAGGGTTTTATTTATCTAAAGGTCATATTGTTTTAAATGTTGCTTCAAGTGGGATTGCATCGTTGTTATTGACTGGAGGTAGAACAGCACATTTTAGATTTTCAATTCCTATAAATCTTAATGAGGACTCTCTTTGTCATATAAAGCCAAACAGTGACGTAGCCTGTTTATTAAAGAATACATCATTGATTATTTGGTACGAAGCACCGATGGCTCATAAACATGCATTTGAAGCATTGGATAAAAGTTTAAAGGATATATTGATTTCTGATAATTATAATAACTCACAAATCCCATTTGGAGGCAAAGTAATTGTTTTTGGAGGAGATTTTAGACAAATTCTCCCTGTTATTCCAAATGGAAGCAGACAAGACATTGTGAATGCTTCTTTAAGTTCTTCCTATATTTGGGGAAATTGCAAAGTCCTTACATTAACGAAAAACATGAGGTTAAGTGTTGAAAGTCTGTCGTCCGATATGGAACAAACAAAGGTATTTGCAAAATGGCTTTTGGATTTAGGAGAAGGAAATGTAGGTTCTTCAAATGATGGTGAGACAATAATCGATATTCCTCAGGATCTTCTCATTACCAATTCGTTTAATCCTATAGGCAGTTTAATTAATTTTGTATATCCTTCCATTCTTGACAATTTTGATGATCCAACATATTTTAAAGAACGAGCGATTCTTGCACCAAAAAACGAAGTTGTTCAAGAAATAAACGATCGTTTGCGATCACTTTTTCCAGGGGATGAAAAGGCATATTTAAGTACAGATAGTATCTGTCAATCAGAGTATGTTCACGATAACTTTGATGAAAGTTTATACTCACCTGGTGTGCTAAATGGCCTTAAACTCTCAGGTTTGCCAAATCATAGGCTGGTACTGAAAGTCGGTGTTCCAGTTATGTTACTGAGAAATATTGATCAAAAAATGGTTTATATAACGGAACCAGACTACAGGTGATATCATTGCGTAATCGTGTTATTGAAGCACAAGTCATATCTGGAACTAATACTGGAAATCGCGCATTTATTCCAATAATGAGTTTGACGCCTACAGACAAAAAGATTCCTTTCAAGTTTCAAAGAAGACAATTTCCACTTGCTGTATGTTTTGCAATGACCATAAATAAAAGTCAAGGACAATCGCTATCCAAGGTTGGTTTGTTTTTAAAAGAACCAGTTTTCACACATGGTCAGCTCTATATTGCATTATCCAGTGTTAAAAGTAGACAATGACTTAAACTACTGATTTTAGATAAAGAGGGTAAAATTACAAATAGGACATCAAATGTTGTATACAAAGAAGCATTTCGAGCTTTTTGAATTACTATTACGTCTTTTATTTTTAACATTATTCTTTTATTATTTTTGGTACTTATTATTCATTTTAATCATATTTTATTTAAACATAGCGTTCATAATTCCTATCTAAAACCAGCAAAATTTATCATATAATATAAAATATCAAAATAAACAAAATTCACAAATGACAATTTTATCATCTGCAATATTAATATTTTTCATATTATTTTATATATTTTTTAATCAACCCGTGTATTACACGGGTTTCTAACCTAGTGTGTGTGTGTGTGTGTATATATATATATATATATATATATATATATATATATATATATATATATATAGGTTATTTTAAAATTAGTAATTATTGTGTGACTGTGTGGACCAATCAGAATTCAGGAAAAAAGTTAGTTTTCGTAATTGTAGGAGCGGTTACCGGATTTATAGGGTTTTATTCATTTAAAATTAATTGATTTATATGTCAATTACTATTATACCCCTGTCCGGATTTAAAATGATTGATCCATATTTAGTTACAAAGTAACACAACATTTATCAAGATAAATTTAATCCTAGTCGTGCATATATATATATATATATATATATATATATATATATATATATATATATATATATATATATATATATATATATATATATATATATATATATATATATATATATATATATATATATATATATATATATATATATATATATATATATAATTAATAATTTTTGGGTTGTTTCATCGAAGACAATTTCTATAATTATATTTTAGTTTATATTTATCTAATATTACTTGATGTTTATAATAATTTGTTGTAAAGTTTTATTAGTTTAAAAGATAGTTTCTTAATTACTAGTAAAATGTTTCTAAAGTATTAAAGCTAAGGTTTTATGTTGATTTTAAGTATACAATATATATACTTACTATAGCTAAAGGTAAAAACCATTGTTTGTGTTTTTATAGATTGCACATTGATTTCCTTATGACCTTATGTATTTATAATTCGTCTATTTCTATTTATTTTTTCCCTTATTTTATAAACAACAAGTATATCAATATTAATCTTAAAATGAAAAACATATCATTTATCATTTTTAGTTAAAAAAGAAATAGTAGTAAAACTTTGAGTAGTAAAAGTTTGGAATGGGGGTAAAAAAAAAAACACATAGATTTTAGTTTTAAAACGGAAAGCATCCAATGTTTTTGTTTTGAAAACCACGACTTCCCATAAATAACTCCTAGGCTTACCTCAGGCTCCTAAATAGGCGTGGGTGTAGGTTGTGCAAAATTGATACACTTCTTTTTAATTTTAAGAGTAAATTAAATTTTTGGTCAATGCGTTTACATAAAATTATATATTTATTTTAATCGTTGGAAATATTTATGGGAAAATGACTTATAAATGTAACTATGTATCAATTTCGTTCAAAAAACACCATTTACGTATTTTATGTTCAAAAAATACCAGCAAAGTAATAGGTCATTTCACATCTTACCATCCAACTAAACTTGATGTTCAAAAATAACCCTATATAGTCACCGGATAACACAAGTAATTGTTTATTTATCATGTTAAAAAAGTAAATTATAGTAATCCCCCTTATCCTTCGCTTTTCCAATATTCCTAATCAGTCACCGACTTCATTAGATTAAGGGTATGTTCGGCACGCAGCTTTTGAGAGCTTTTGGGAGCGTTTAGCGTTTAGCTTTTAGGAAAACGCTGGAAAAAATGAAAAAACCTCGTTCGGCATCAAGAGCTTTTAGCTTTTACTTTTAACAAAACGCTCATAATCCAAAAGCTATTTCAATTAGCTTTAGAGAGCTTTTAGCGTTTGACTTTTGATTTTTATATTATTTTACATTTTTAAAAGCTAACAGCTGCTTTTGCCGAACACTTCTGCAGCAATAAAAGTCACAGCTACCAGCTAACTGCTAACCGCTACCAGCTTCCAGCTAACAGCTAACCGCTTACAGCTAACCACTACCAGCTACCAGCTAATTTTGCCGAACACGCCCTAAGGCTCTAACCTAAATTCCAGTCATAATAATGGGAATCCACCGTATACACGAGAGTCTCCTGCCTCTGTTGGATTCAACACAGATCAGCTTCCCTTCAATAGTCGTACTTCGAAGAATCACTCTGACTATGACGACGATGAGGCTGTCGTTGATCCAAATATTATCGGGGATGAACTTGAAGAAGGAGACGAGGATGAAGGGGAAGGCGAAAATCGTTTCAATGATAATTGCATAGAGGATTACCCGAGGATAGATGAGCATGATCAATACGAATGGACTAGGCTAGACGATTCTCACGAGGACGAGAAAGATTTTGATCAGATGTACAAATGCAACAGATGACCAGTATGATGGTTACGATAATGATGCAGGTGAGCTTGAGTTGTACCCATGAGAACCCAAAAGGTCAAAATAGTGACTTTGCATATCTCAGACAGATAAACGATATGCTCTCAGCCAACAAATGCAAGTTGGAGATTGATTACAAACAGTTTATCTATATCCACCTAAACATCGCATCTGGTTGGCAGATGAGCCTGGTCTATTCTTCAAGTCATGGAGGAAGTTGCTAACAAACTTGTGTTCAATATACATCCAAACCGTAAAAACATCGACCAAAAAATCTATTTCAGATATCATACACACAAACAGATCACACACACTCTTCACACAAACACATACACACACACACACATATTCATCTCACAGACACACACTCATCTCACACTCAGATCACATATCACAAGAGAAATCTTTGTTGTTGGATGGCAAACGGTATTATTATTGTTGTTGGATGGCAAACGGGAACTGATTTAGTTGAACGTGGGTGACAAGGTGGGCGTGGGCGGCACAGTGGGTTTGCCTGACGATGTTTGACGGTGACCTGTCGGAGGGTACTCCGAATCGATGATGGGTAGGGCGGAGCTATCATAAATGGTGAAGGGGGAGTCTGTGAAGAAAATAGAACTTGAGATTTCCACGGTGTAGATCTTGAGAGGGCTTCAAGAAATGGAGCTATCACGTGATAGGCCTAATAGTGATGATTTATTTTTTTAACCTGGTATTTACCTGTGTATCCGGTAACCGGAGGGTAGTATTTGAACATCAAGTTTAGTTGGATGGTAAAATGCATACAGACCTATTACGACCTATTACTTTGATGATATTTTTTGAAAAAAAGAAACGTAGATAGTATTTTTTTGAACAAAATCAATACTGATTACCTTTATAAATCATTTTCCTAATATTTATATATGATTGCTACTGTTTTCAAATTATATCAGAAGTTTTTAATTTATATAAAAAGACGTTGTTGTTATTTTTAATTTTTTTATTCTTTTATATTTTCTATTAATAAAAAATAGAAAAAGAAAACTCAACTCACCCCTCCTTCAATTCTCTCTCTCTCTATCTTATCTATACACACACAAAAAAAAAAAAAAAAAACATTTATCTTTCTATCTATCTACCATCTGATGATGTATATCTCTTTTATTTTTCACGTACATCCATCTTCCATAATAAGCACCAGTCCACTGTCGTTAGAATCCCACCAATCGTCATCGACACCCCTCCACTTTTGAAACCACATATCCGATGACTCATCTTTTTAAGTATAGACCTAGAATGAGGATGTATCTTTAAATTAGAATTAACCATGAAGTATTTGGGTTTGAAAAGATCTGTAAAATAAAGCAACCATCGTCTAACACATATAATACCCATTTATACTGCCACTAATCACACCCATATACTAGTCTTACAACCTACTCCTCTTATTTTGCAAATAAAAAACAAAATCAGGACACAAGGGATTGTGATCGTGTTGTTTATATTTGAATTAGTAAATGAGAAATTGTATTTATTCCTATCTTTTATTCCTACTCATGTTCCTACCCATGTTAAATGATGACATGTGGCTTAAAATATTATTTATTTTATTAAATGAGACACTTGTCACAATTTCACATGGGTAGGAAGATGAGTAGGAACAAAATGTAGGAATAAATACAATTTCTCTTCTAGATGTATGTGACGATTACCTTTTAATAATTATTAATGATTAAACAAATGCCAGAGAAGATGTATTCAAAGAGTTTTGGTTGAAAGATGGCCATCTTTTTGAGAAAGGTATATGTGGAAAATGAAATTAGACTCCATTGATGAAACAAGAAGAAGAAATCTCTCTGTTTTTAAAAAGAGATAAATGATGGGGTATGGTGGTGGGAGTGGGTTGTTCTAATTTTTTTAGAAATAGAATATACCAATGAATAAAACTAAAAATAAAAAAGAAATTGGAAAAGGTAAGAAGATTTTTTTATATGGACTATGGACCTATGATGCAATATTTGGAAACTATAGTGACCACTCGTATCGATTTTCCAATAGTTGAACAAAAAATATGATTTTGGGCAAACCAATGAACTAAAGTAAAGTGTAATTTACTCGTATTTTAATGTTAAATTTATTATTTATTTGTTTTTTAGAATGGCAACAATATATTATAAAATCAAAAAGACCAGCGTCTCGCTGCCCTAAAACTAGAAGTTTTACATAAGGTTAGAATAAAAAAGAGAACTGAAAAAAACATATTTTACATAGCATCAACTAAAAAAATAATGTTTAATAACAGAAACTGCCCTTAATGCACAAATAAAAGCCCTGAGATACCTTTCCCGAAAAAAACTTCTAAACGACATTCATTTTTTCATGAATATTCATGCCCCAATTCGATTTGATTCAAGGGCAGGAGCAGGCCGTGAATGAAACTTAGAATAACAGAAATCAAAAGAGCAATATAGATTCTTGTTGATTATCGACTCCAATATATGCATCAAAAAAACATAAAAAGCTGTTGGATAAAGGCAGATTCGAAGTTAAAAGAACTACTACCGATCTTTTATCAATCACAAATAAAGCTTCAAGAAATTCAGAAAAAAAAAAAGCAATGAACCTTTAAGTACTAAAAAATAGCAACGAATTTCTCCAACCTATAACATGGATCAATCAAACTAGTAGCTTGAGCACTTTTATGACAAGTCAAGAATAACCATCCAAATCGAGATGACAATCATAACCAAACCAAAAAGACATTGTACCTTTGCAACTCTACCAACAAGTAGTGGCTATCTCAAGACATGCAATGACCTTTTTGAAATTTCACCAAAAAGAGCAACGAACTTTTAAGTCTCTACACAAACCATCATGTCATTAGCTTTTGTCTGCATCATTTCAGTGGTAATACAGAGACTAATAGATAGGCTTCACAAGAGAGAGGACCGAGTACACCTATTCCAGATCACTAAAGAGCATGAAAAGAAAGAACTATATACATACAAAAGACAAAAAAAACTCACACCAAACAAAACCAACCCCATGAAATACACACTGAAATGAAAACCCAAAAGAAGTACATATACTCACAACCCAAACATAAAATCATATAGAAGATATAACTACCCAGATGAAAAACAAAAAGCTACATAAAAAGTCCAACCCACCACACATTCATGATCAACCAGTATCCAAATATAAATGAGTGGTTGTGTAAGGGTAAAAGGGTTGAAGACACAAACCTTAGAAATCTTAAACAATGGACCAATACAAAATATACTCAATCTTTTAAACTCCTTAGAATTGGTCCATAAGATGATTAGAGACGTTTAGATGTTTAAAATGGGCAAAAACCTTGAAAAATGGAGTTTTATCACCTTTGGAACGACCTTAAAAAATGGTTTGCATCCCTTAATGAATTTTTTGTATACTATTAGAAAGTCATTATGCATACCGTACGATGGCTACAATGAAAGAGACTTTTGGTTGGATTTTAGTTATGACAAATGTAAGTCTTATACTTGTTTGTATTGACTTTTAGGTGATAAAAAGATATTCTAGGGATGACAGATGTTTTAGGTGATGATTTATTCGAGGATTTAGATGTATGTTAGTTCTATTAATTTTTTAATAAATATCGAGGTGAGTACATTACTATAGGAGTACGTGTCCCAATATAACATTGTACGTTGATGCTTATTGTGCTTGCTAGACTATATGTACCTAATTACTTGGAATAATATATGACTATTTATGCCTTTATTTTTAAGCAACTAATTTTGTTAAAGGATTTTTGGAAATAGGGATAACTTTTAAATTTCAAAATCTTTTAAAGACATTTATTATGAGTTTTCTTAAATCATGGTTGTTGGTGCATCTCGTGCATGAGACTTTTACTTAATGTTAATCGTATTTGTTTTGATGATAGTAAACATGAAACCCAATTCTTGTTATAAAACTAATCATTTTACTTGTTGTGAAAGTTTACTTGTGATGATTATCATGATGATGAATCAACAAATTAGCCCATCAAATTCTATATCGGATTTTGGATTCTTTCATGACGCTCAATTCCAAGTGACAAACTCATTATTTGTGTCCCACCTATTAATCAAACATTGGTGAGTGAATCCGATGAATTGCGAATATCACAGTCAAAAGTTGATTGATTTTGATAGTAGCAAGACTTGATAAAATAGTTATTCGTATGGACTTAAGTAATGAGCATTTCATGTTGATAATATGGGTTGAAGAATAAGCTTCTTCGAATTGATATTTATTCTAATATCAAAATTAAAAATTTCTCATGACGAGAGAAATTTTTAGATGCATGTAAGTCTAAGTATTTTGCTATCTAGGAATTATGAATATCCATATTAAGTAAACACCATCTATTGGTGATCTATGGTCAAAGTAAGTGAGATTTTAGATATATTAAAGTCAAGGAATTCCTTCGACTTATTGCCCAAATATGAATGTTGTTCCACTTTGCATTTTAGAAGTGTATACAACAGAAGTTGGTACAACCATCGATGAATCAGGAGTGGAATCATTTTGAAACCAATGATGATGACTCAAAACATCAAGAGTATCGTGTGAACTTATAAAATAGGCTAAGACAATAAAGTGAATATATAAATATCTAATGTCTCTCATTGGAGTGAGCCTATCCAATTTTAGGTGAATATGAAGAATCAAATACATGTTTCATTGGACCAACAATTTTAGGAAACAAAGACTAAGATAGAAAGATGTTAACCTCACTTGTTCATTGGTTTTCTAATTTCCAAGACATAATCATCTTAATGGGAGGTAATTGTAACACCTGCTATTTGGGGCCATATGTTTCAACCTTTGAATGTTAAGATGACATCACATGAAGTTCATTTGAGGCATTAAACTAAGGGAAATCTCCAATAAAGTCTTAATATTTTACCCTAATTTATGAAAAAGTCCTAAATTAATTTTTATTTACAAAAAAGGACAGAAAACCGGCAAATGTTTTCAAATTAGCCATTTTTAACCTTTTTCAGCAGGTAATTACATGTTTTATCTTCAATAAAATCCTAATATTTTGGCCCAGTTTACGGAAAAGTCCCAACATGTTTTATCTTCAATAAAGTCATAATATTTTCGCCTAATTTACGGAAAAATCCAAACATTTTGACTCAGTTTACTTGGAAAAGAATACGTATTTTTACATGTATTTACATCTTTAATAACATATTTATATGTTTGAAAACGTATTTTTACATATTTATACATGTATTTATTTAAAATACATAAAAATACTTAAAATGCGTAAAAATAAGCAACATAATAACTTCATAAATACCTAACAATATGAAATCTAAACGAAATTTATATCATCTAGTATTGAATATCATTCTTGAAACCACGAAATCGTTGCTATCAGAACCTAAATTGAACAAGAAATATTAATCATCTAGTTCCGTGCAATTCAATTTTGTTCGATCATTTTCTAGTCTGTCTAATACCTGTAAGCAAACTTACCGAAATTCATATCCTTCATTTGGATAAATACATGAATAAAACGTATTTTTTTACATATTTATATGTTTGTAAAAGGTATTTATACATCGTTTTTCCTTTTTACACATTTTGACGTATTTTTTAATTATTTCTACCTTATTAAAGACGTATAAATATGTTATTAAAGACATATTTTTTACGTTATTAAATACTTTATTTTAAGTATTTTTTTATAAATACGTAAAAATACATTTTTAAACATATAAATATGTTATTAAAAACGTAAATACATGTAAAAGTACGTAATATTTTTTAAGTAAAACTGAGCTAAAATGTTGGGACCTTTCCATAAACTGGGTCAAAATATTTGGACTTTATTGAAGATAAAACATGTTGGGATTTTTCCGTAAACTGGACCAAAATATTAGGACTTTATTGAAGATAAAAACATGTAGACTTTCCACGTGGCAATGTAACCTGCTGAAAAGGTTAAAATGAGTTAATTTGAATACATTAGCCGGTTTTCTGTCAATTTTTGTAAATAAAAATTAATATAAGATTTTTTCATAAACTGAGCCAAAATATTTGAGTTTTATTGAAGATTTCCCTTAAACTAATAAACGAGATGTTATGAATAAACTTTGATGATAAGTTTAGACGAAAGTCCTCCAACTTTAAAATTTATGTTAAATGTTATTTGAAGAGCGTCGTTATAATAGTATCTTAGCCTCAGTTATTTCAAGATGTGAAATTTGGTTGGTTGGAATAATAATAATTATTATTATTATTAATATGGAAGTGACTTTAAAAAGGATTAATATATGTTAGTAAATGGTATAATTCCATGTGTATAGTAAGATAATTTTATTAGTTAGCTTGAAGTATCGGGCATATATAGTGTGTTGGGCTTATCTAGTGTATTGGGCCCGTAAATATATTCGACCTGATTATTCAAATGGACTTGTTTATTGTTTTAGGCTTATATATTGTGTTAATTTTATCCAAGTGTTGGGCTAATTTTAAGGTGTTAGACACATTTAAGTATAAGACCTTAGTGTTATTAATGTTAGATCTTGGGCTTTGAAAAAGTAGTTCATCAACCTTATTAGGGATCATTACCGTGAGAGAGATGCAATATTGGGTGAGTGTTGATCAAAGCCTAAGTTGAGGGACCAAATGTAAACAAATGGGATATTTGTAGGTGTCTAAGACTCGATGTTTCTTCCCTTATCATTCTCATACTACTATGGGAAGAATAGGAGATGGAAAGATTCCATTCAATATGGGAAATTCGATTCTTGAGCAATTAAAAGTAGAACTAGTTGAATTCTTCATAAAATTCACCATTTGATCCATCTAATTCAAATTGGAGTTTGTAGCTCCAACAATGGTGGATCACCATTTGATCCATCTAATTCAAATTTGATGGATGTTTGATGATTAAATAATGTTTGGGTATCAATTTTAGTGTTTCATATCTATTGTATTGCATAAATGCGTCTAAAATGGTCATTTGTTAAGATTTGGGCTTAAAATGGTGAAAATGGTATTTAACCATTAACCAGTATTCGGACTGTCCGCGCGATGCTGCGTATGGCCGGTATATTGAAAAACGCAGCTCGACAAAGACAAATTACATAATGGACGGAAAATATAACTTTAAAATATAATAAGGGACTGGAATCGTAACTTACGAAATACCAATAATATAACTTTATAATAAATAGCGATGAAAACAATTAAGAAGAATCAAAATTGCTATTTCCAATTAGAAGCTTATTTCCAATTATACTATGATCTATGATCTGAATTTAATAGTTATAGTTCTGGACAAAGAAATATGAAATGAATAGTAAATGTGTGAGGAGAAACGATTTTGGTAATTAATATATATATATATATATATATATATATATATATATATATATATATATATATATATATATATATATATATATATATATATATATATATAAAATTTGCAATTCTGAGTGTCCCGGTTGAGCTTCTTGCTCACCTTGGCTTTTCAGCTTTTTAATCCATATTTGCCGTTTCAAAAAAAAAAAAAAAATTGATGTTTATATTAGTGGCATAACAATGTTTCCGCCATTAATAGCCTACACAATCAATATAGCACTTAATAGGAGTGTGCACTTCCTTCCTCACTTGTATAATCTCATAGCCTAAATCTCTTTCGTTACGCGTGTCAATTACCTAGAATATTATGATATTAAAATGACCAACATATATTGGATCATGGTTTTCTTTTGTTGTTGAAGATGAAATAGACGAGAATAAATAAACGAGTAAAGGAGAAAACATCCAAAGACCCAAGTCCAAACCCTCTTCCATCAAAAATGTGAATTTAGACCCTTTTAAGCATCAAAATTTATGATATTGAAACTAGCATGTTTGCCCTAGAGCTCAAGTACCAACTTAGCCAACCTACCAACTTGAATGATGATTAACTTGTGGGCTCTAACCAGGATGATCAATCACATGACAAAAATCACCAAAATTCAGGACCACATATGTGAGTCCAGAAGACTAGATTCAAACGGAAGAAAAAAAATCTGTTGATAGAACAAATCCCAATTTGTTGTACAATTACATATGATATTTAGCTATTTACCAAATGAAACTAACGTATTTGACATATTTTCAACCTACAAGTTAAGGGACAATGAGAAATCATTAAACATTCAAGAATTTTGTGATCAGCAGATGGACACATTATTGAACTTATGTACTATCCAGGAAGAATTGATCAGACACAGGTTTACCATAGATTCACAAACAGGTCAAACCAACCACTGAGACTAATATATCCTAGATGAACAACCAGCAAATTTAGATTATCTTAGCTCATAAAGCACAATCAAGTAAAAGATCAAGCATGTGCTTTTAAGAAGTTGGTACAATTTTAGTCAGGTATAGAACATAAAGCATGCAGTTCTGTAATTCAAAGATAATTGAATTATGTGTCCCTTACCAGGATGAACCAAGCACAATAACATAAAGCATCAAAGTCAGTAACCGATTTGTAATATACCATAAGTTCCAATTACATGTATGTTTACCAAAAGAGAAGCTAATATATTTCCCTAATTTCCACCAGAACATTACAAGAAACAAGTTGGGAAATTGTTGGACATTCAAGATCAAGCGATCAGCATGTGATCCCGGTTTTGAAACTTTGTGCTTACGAGGTAGAAGCATCACTGACAGTTGATCCTAATTTCAAGGCTTAATAGGTCAAACATGTGGTTCATTAGCATATCCTAAGATCAAATGATGACATATATGGATTGCCTTAGCTCAAAAACCCAATCAAGTTAAAACTCAATTATCTAACTTTCACAAACTAAAACAGTCTAGCACGCCTATCAATTTCAAACGCAATCGACTTATTTTACCTAGCAAGAAAAAAAAATCAAAACAGAGCACAAAGCGTTGATGAAATTCAGCAACCAAAATGCAAAAGCCTAAATTCCAATTACATGCACGTATTTCATACCAAATATTATACAATTCAACAGTTTAAAAACATATTTTATTCATAGACAATCAGATTCAAGCGTTTTAAAGTTCTTGTCACTCATCCAACTTACGTAATTATCATCAAAGCGACAATCTCAATTGTAGTAGAGTTCCAGGCCCATGCCATCGTGAATCTCGTAGTCCTTGAGAGTGATATGATCCTTGTAGATGTTGTACCACTTCTGGATCCTGATCTTGTCGGCGCGAGTGCCGGTCTGAGCAGCAACGAGCTTCTTCAAGTCGCCGATGGTATCATCATCGTTGCACTTCACACGAACCTTCTTCCCCAAACGATCGTTCAACACCACCTCGATCATCTTTGTTGATCTTCGATTTTCTCCTGCAAATTCACCTGGATGTATTGACCGTATCAATGAATTCGAAACCCTATTTCCCAATTTCACGACCCTTGTACACCTCACGTAAATCCAAGGCGGTAGATAGCTTAGGTTTCATGGTATTACATATTGACCCCCTCAACTTTCAAGTATATAACAACAACCTGAACCACACCACCTTAAGGCTTAAGCCTTAAAGACATTTTTTTAGAACCACATAAATTTTATAAAACAAAAAAAAAAAAAAGCCAAATAGCAAGACACTAGAGGCACAAAGAGAGACATTGGCATAAAATCACAATTATCCTAACAGTCATGCATGTTATTCTCGTGAGAATGTATAAACATGCATGTTATTCTCACAATTATCTTAGTAGTCATGCATGTTATTCTCGTGAGACAAAATGTATAAACATATTTGTCATGCATGTTATTCTCACAATTATCTTAGTAGTCATGCATGTTATTCTCGTGAGAATGTATAAACATGAATGTTATTCTCACAATTATCTTAACAGTCATGCACGTTATTCTTGTGAGACAAAATGTATAAACATGTTATTCTCAAATGCAATCGACCTAGCAATGGAGCGGATCAGCATTGATTCAAACCCTTTTAGCAAATTTCAAAAGCTTATCCAAACCCGACCTCTAACCTGCAATGTTTTGAATAATTAGACTCATATCCTTATCTACTGGATCAACGGATACCTAACCCTTTTACCTAACTCATTTACAATATTAAAGTTACACAATAATTATGCATTTCAACAAATATAACATGAATCATATTTTTACTTAATACTTATAAAAAAAGTTCATAATAAAAGAAATGTCTAATATAGCTTAATACTTAAAATAACAATCCCAAAACAAAGAAATGTCTACTATTGCAAAGATGCATGAGAGAATGTAGACATTGAGATGCATCTACAAAAAATCCAGAGTCCGACCGATCCACGCATTGATTACCTGAGCAATAGTAAGCACATATAAGTAAATACTAAGTTGTAAAACTAATAATTTATAATTAATAAACTTTTGTTTTTTATAATACACGAGACGGGTCATTAATGGATCGAATCGATAGTGATCCAACCCCAACCTTTCTAATAAAAAGGGCTAACGGGCACGGGTCGTGAACGGGTGAACAGATCACAAACCCATAAATTTTGCATGAGTTTTGGAGCGAATCGGGATGAAAACCTGCTCTATTGCCAGGTCTAGGTAGATAGCTTATGTTTCATGGTATTACATATTGACCCCTCAACTTTCAAGTATATAACAACAACCATCTTAAGGCTTAAGCCTTAAAGACATTTTTTTAGAACGGCATAAATTTTATATAACAAATTCAAGCCAACTAACAAAACACTAGAGGCACAAAAGAGAGACATTGACATCAAAAATCACAATTATCTTAGTAGTCATGCATGTTATTCTTGTGATCATGCATGTTATTCTTGTGAGACAAAATGTATAAACATATTTTTAGATTTGTTTTACTTGTTAGGTCTCATCCAAATGATATTTTTAGATTTTTTTTATTTGTTAGGTCTCATCCAAGGATATTTTTGGATTTTATTGACCTTTTTATCTACACACAATAACGAATATCCTCGTTAGAATTTCCAATGGGGTACAAGTGGCTTTGGGCGATTGGCCAATGCGAATCGGAGCGACACCCGGAACAAAAGGTAGGTGAAGCTCCTAGACTACAACGCACGTGCACGGCACGCTGGTGTGGCTGCACTATTGCTCTGCCATTGCCTTCTACTTCCTCCCCCGTCCCCTCAGCTTCTCCGCCCATTTTTCATCTCTTTCTTTCCTTCTCAAACACACAGACAGAGCATCTGTGATAATGTCAGGTCAGCAAGTTATTTTCAATCTATATCTATTCTTATGTTCATTGTTTGTTTGTTCAATCTATATTCGCGGAATTAATCAGGCGTTCACTCGAAGAAAAAGGCTGTTTAACTCGATCATACTTAAATTTTTGGTTTTCTTTTGTTCACTTCATCTGATACGGTAAACTTTTTGTAGATCAGTTACGGTAATTAACGACGTAACCTGTAGGTTAATCGGAATAAAGAAATATCAAGGTTTGATAACCACTTGTTTGTATCTAGACGATATGATGATTGCTTAATACACAAATTCAATTAACAAAGGAGGTCTATGGATACATATCCTTCTGTATTCAGGAAGTATTATGTGATGTCGATTTACGGGTATGTTCATATTGAATATATCGAAGTAATTCACTTGGATTCAAGGAGAACGCGAACCTATGCCTGGTGGTAAACATAGTCTAATGTAGCTACACTATGTGTTTGACATGATTGAATCCATAGTTTTGTGTATGAATGATTATCAGCTCGACTGTTAAAGTCAAACCAGGACCATTCTTTTTGGGGTTTTCATATAACATAATTGTATGATGAATTAAGTGGAAGATGATAGTATTACTTGGCCTGGAGTCTTTTGGTATAGGCTAGGCTGAGTTTAGCCATCTCTTCAGTAGATGTTCATAAGAATACACAATTTATGAAATTTGTCTCCTTAGATTGGGGTTCTGTATGTACCTTCTCTTGGTAGTTGATTGTCTTTGTCTTAATAGAGGATACAGAGGAGATGCTTGATGCAAGAAAAGATATATATTTGAGCCTGCATGTGAGTAAAATGTTGTTATTAGTGTCTTTAGGCGTGTAATTCTTCTTAATAGTCTCTAAAGTTTTCCCCCAAAATTTTATTACTTCCTTTCTGTTGTTCTCTACATCATGTGTCTTCATTCTTCCCTTTGTTCTCTCTAAAATTCTTAAACAAAACCTTATACGTGGTGACATATTTGAGGTGCAATTAGGTAAAGCAATGTAATCTATAAAAGTACGCAAATACAACCACTTACAAACTTTGGATTCATTTGAAATCTTCTTCATCTGAAATTTGATAAAACTCCAAATCTTTTCTGCAGTTATGATGGGGAAAACTATTCAAAATTTATCAAGTGCACAATCCTGCCAGCAAAATAGGCAGTTCTGCACTCTATATCAAAGGAACCAATGTGCCCAATATAAACACAACTTGCTTCTCTTTCAAGGAAGGAAGTTGGCATGGACAGGCATCTCAACCATGAAATTACATAATGTGTCAAACATTAAACAAAGAGTTGTTTACTGCAATGGTCTGTTCTAGTCTCTTATCTTCCAGGTTGATATCAAATGCAACCAAAAGTATAAAGCCCTTAAGATTCTCAAAATAACCCACATCCTAATATATAGTTTATGTGTTGGTCTTTCTTCTTTCAATATCTCCTATTATTTCTAAAAAATGTGTATAGAAAAGATACAATCATACAGAAAGCGTTACATTTAAAGTTGTTTCAGAAAGGGTGTATTTTTAGTTGTTTTAATGTGCTTTCAAGCTTCATTCTTTTTTATCCATAAAGTTTGTAATCTGATAGACTTCTCTTGCAGCTGCTTCATCAGCTACTGCTGTACCATCACTTGAAAAAGTAGATTTTCTCAAACTTCAAAATGGCAGGTAAACTTTTCCTTTAGTTTCAGTATGATAAAACAAATATAACAATATTTTGGTAACTTATCTTAATTTACATACACCTCAACACAGTGATATTCGTGGTGTTGCTGTTGATGGAGTCGTGGGTGAACCCCTTAACCTCACAGAACCAGTGACAGAAGCCATAGCAGCTGCATTTGCTTTATGGCTTTTAGATAAGAAAAAAGCTGATTCATCTAAACGTCTCAAAATCTCAATTGGTCATGATTCTAGAATTTCTGCACAAAAGCTACAGGTAATTACACTATCATGGATATTGGATAGTATCCAATTCCCTATAAATTAACCTAATCATTTCTTTTTCCAGGATGCAGCTTCTCGGGGAATTGCTGGTGTAGGCTTTGATGTTGTGCAATACGGGTAATGTAATCAATAATCATTTCTTCTTTTATTTTATTTTTTATATTCCTTCTGGTTATTATTCGCTTCAATTATTTTCATCTATGTTTTTTTGTAGATTAGCATCCACGCCAGCAATGTTCAATAGTACACTGACCAAAAATGAAGACTTTCTATGTCCAGTTGATGGAGCTATCATGATAACAGCAAGTCATCTTCCTTATAATAGAAATGGTTTTAAATTCTTTACTAATGAAGGAGGCCTTGGAAAACCCGACATTAAAAACATTCTAGAACGTGCTGCAAATATATACAACGGGTTTACACCAGAATCTTTAAAAGAAGCAGAAAGAAAAGCTTCATCTTCCATCAGCAAAGTTGATTACATGGCAATTTACGCATCTGACCTTGTAGCAGCAGTTCGTAAAGCTTCAGGAAACATAGGTATACAACTTTAGTTAAAAGAAGACTCTCGTTTTCATTTTCTTACTTGCTTTGAATTACAGAAAAGCCATTGGAAGGATTTCATATAGTTGTGGATGCTGGAAATGGTGCTGGTGGCTTTTTTGCTGTAAGTTTCTTTATTTTTGTATCTTTTAAGAAAGATCTTAAATACATGAGAAATCTTATTTTCCAGGGAAATGTACTGGAGCCATTAGGTGCTATTACTTCTGGCAGTCAGTTTCTAGAACCAGATGGTAATGAACCAACTGACTCGAAACTATTTTTAAAAAAAGTATTTGAATTTATTAACTCAAAGAAAAGTTGACTAATTTTCAGGGTTATTTCCCAATCATATCCCTAATCCTGAGGACAAGGAAGCAATGAAGGCAATTATTAAAGCTGTGCTTGATAACAAGGCTGATTTAGGGATCATTTTTGATACAGATGTCGATAGGTGACCTTGTACACATTAAAAATTTCCGTTTTATAATTTCCAGGCAATTATGTCAATTATGGTGTCTGAATGACTGAATCAGATCAGCTGCTGTGGATTCCGCTGGTCGTGAGTTTAACCGGAATCGTCTGATTGCTTTAATGTCTGCTATTGTTTTAGAAGAAGTAAGTTTCTAGAACTTACCGGAAAATTAATCCTTCCCGTGATTTTTTCCTACTTACTGCCTTTTTTTATCCCACTAGCACCCTGGAACAACAATTGTCACAGACAGTGTTACTTCAGATGGGCTTACTACATTCATTGAGAAGAAACTAGGTAAAACAAATAGCCTTTATCAGTGATTTCATTCTATTTGATCTGGAGGATTAAATCTTTTTTTTTTATTATTTTTTATTTGCTCTAATCTGTCACAGGAGGGAAGCACCATCGGTTCAAAAGAGGGTATAAAAATGTCATTGATGAAGGCATTCGTTTGGTGAGACTTAATACAAAATGATGTTTGTTTGTGTAATTGTGGTAATTACATTATTAGACACAATAATGATCTTTATTCACAGAACTCTGTTGGTGAAGAGTCACATTTGGCTATCGAGACAAGTGGCCATGGAGCACTCAAGGAGAATCATTGGCTTGATGATGGTGCATATCTCATGGTATGTATTCATCTATTATATATACGTGCGTTCATATCTGTATATTCGTAATGTTGAGTTTATTTGCAGGTGAAGCTATTGAACAAACTTGCATCAGCTAGGGCTTCAGGTCAAACTGGTGGTAGCAAAGTTTTGACCGATTTGGTGGAGGAACTACAAGAACCGGGTGTTGCTGTCGAGCTTAGATTAAAAATAGATCAAAACCATGCAGATCTTAAAGGAGGGTATGTCATATGTGTATGTTATAGTGACTGTTACATGTGCCGTGAGTTCTGAAAGTATTCAGATGGTGTTTACAGATCTTTCCAAGACTATGGGAACGCGGTTCTAAAACATTTGGAAAACAAAAGTGAATCAGATTCCAAGCTTCAAAAAGCTCCTGTTAACTATGAAGGTGTACGGGTTTCTGGATATGGCGGGTGGTTCCTTTTGAGACTTTCGCTTCACGACCCTGTTTTGCCCCTCAACATCGAGGTAAATCAAAGTCTTTTTAATTATTTCATGTATGAAAAATAATAAATATAATGTAACAAAATTTCTAGGCACCGAGCAATGAGGATGCGGTGAAACTCGGACTCGCGGTGCTTTCGGCTGTGAACGAGTTCTCAGCTCTGGATTTGTCGGCATTGACCAAATTTGTACAGAAGTAATCAAGGTCAAAGGTGTTTTTTATATTTATAAAAACTTTCTGTTGTAATAAGTAGTTTCAAGTCTCTGAAAACTGCGAGTTTTAGCGATTTGGGAAGGTGTAAAATTAACAACCGAATTGATACCTAATACTTACGAGAAAGGCGTGGGGAAAAGTTTTGAAGTGATTTGTATCAATGTAGCATACATTTTCATGTTGATTGTTGCAAGTATGTGTAAAGTGTCATCTTTCCATCAAATATTAGGATCGAAATTTGGACACAATCTCCCTATCATACTACAATTCGAACATAACCCTAAAATAATAAACACCAAAAAGTTTCTCCAAAACAACTCATCGACTGCAGAAAACTGTTGGAAACTTCGAACACAATATCTAAATGTATGAAATTTTAATCACCGTCTTTTCACCATTTGGATATTAGATATGTTTGTCATCAACCTTTTGTCAAAAAATACAACGATCAAATGGTTCACAAATCTGCAATGTCAATTTTGCCACGGCTGCATAAAACACAACGAACCAAAAAAACACATTCTATGTTTCTCTTCCATTGGCTCTCTCCAAGTTCCGCACTTTCTTATCTTCTATCTTGACAAAGATGAAGATCAACATAACAATGCCCAAACAAACAAACAAAAATGACACAACAATATTGTGTGGTTCGGCCTCTAAAGCCTACCACATGAATAAATTTCAATAATAGTTTGGTGTTACAAGAATGGAGAAACTATGAATCCTATTTAAATACAATAAACAAAATAATTTTTCTAATATAGATAAACAACCTTAAACCTTTCAATATAGAGCTTGAGTCTCATGAATTATGATTCTCACCCCCTTACTTACCATTAAAAGCAAAATACCACACAACCTAAGCATATGCAAACATACTTCTAAAAACATCACAAGAAAAAGAAACCCGAAACTTTCATTTACCTTACAAGTACAAACAAGTACTACCTATAACGATATACAATTACATACCACGTATAAACAAATAAACATTTACTAAGACCCCTAAGATACATCCGATATACCTTTTCCAATACTAACCGTACCCAAACCAAAAAACCTAACAATTGGTTCGGTTTTTGTCAAGGAGCTTCATCATGAAATTAAACTGCATATCCGGTGAAGTCCTAGGTTGTGGCCACTTAGCCCCTTCAGGTACTTTAATATCCTTAAAACCCTGACTTCTATATAAATTAGTAGCACCAGGGTTGTTTAAGTCACAATGTAATGCAATTGACCTACACCCCCAACTTCTCGCTTGAGCCTCTGCTTTTGCTATCAACCTTTTCGCTATTCCCTTTCTTCTAAACCTCTCTCTCACCGCAACATTCGACACATACGCAATTCCAGTCCTGCAAATACGAAAACTTTCACGATTACCCCCTATAGTTTACTACTTTGAGAAAAAAAGGTCAAAACGATCACCTTCTTTGACGAAGAGGTCCTTTCCTAGGAAGAAAGTCGGCGACAGTGTCTAGAGTCAAAATCCCGGCGACGTATCCTTTATTGAGACTAATCTTTGCACCAAAACCTGCAATTTTGAGATCTTCATCACCAATAAAGAAAGTGTTGTCATCTTGAGAAGTGGTGGTGACAGCAACAAGACATGTTCTTTGACAACCAGTGGGTACTGACAATCCAAAAACGAGTGCAAGTAGTCTGTCAATCCTTAAAACAAAGTCTAATGGGAAGGAGTATTCAGGGAAGAAGGAGCTACAATGCGTTTCTGCAACCTCCCAACAGTCTTCAATTCTTGCCTCACGGACCACGATTTCAGGGGACACGATTGGAAATATTTCAACCACTTGACTTGCTTTGCAAATCCCTATTGAATCTAAGATTCACAAGAAAAAGGAAATTTATAAAGATTATTAATGAGAAAGGGGATAAAGAGATACGAAACCGTGATCAATAAATTCAAAGTTTGCAGCTACCCACACAATTAGGAGAAACACACAAAACACCCACAACACTCTGCACATCGAAACTTGTGTTAAAAACCCACAAAAGCATAAACTTTAACCTAATTCTCATTCAAATTAATCCAAAATGGCACAATTAAGATGCCACCAACACTGTATCATTTAGCTGAATTCGCTAACAAATCAGTCGAAGTCGTAAACACCATCAGACAGATTTTTAATCGTACTCCAAAATCAGAAATATAAAATAATATTCCCACAAAATACAGAGATTAAAATACGCAATTAGATTATGCACCTATAGATACATATATTTATATGTATAGATAAGAAAAGGTACCTAATCTGGAGAGATGATGAGGGAGAGACGATTGATGAACCCTGGAAGGGTAGAAAAGGGGCAATTTGTTGATGTTGGGAGAGAGGGTGTTTACTGAGATTCCCAAAGGTATCGTCCACATATCTTGGGTAAAAAGATACAGATCCCCTCTCCCTCTGGCGCAGATTCTTGAAAGCTAGTAGTGATTTAAGTTGAATACAAGAAAGAAGAAGGAAATTTAGAGCTTAGAATTCGTTGCTATCAGACAACATTTGGTAGTCTCACAATTCACTCAACACAGACTGATTGTGTTCTAGTGATTTGTGGGTGTTCTTTGTTTCCATCGGACTGATCCGTTGTCATTATTCATTAAGGTGGCGATTAGGTTCGGGTCGGGTTGGTCACTAACCCATATTAGGCACTCCTATAATCCTATTAACAACCTTATTTGTTTCTTCTTTCAATTTATATGGATTAAAAAAAATTATGAACTACAATATATTAAAGAGAAAATGAGTAAGGTAGCCAAATCTTATAAAAGGTTTTTTTAAATAGCACAATTTTAGCCTATTTTTCAAAATAGCCAACCAAATCGCAGGTGACCAGTTTCTTTGATTCGGTTTCTTTGATAGATCGTCCATCAGGCCATATTGGATTCGGTTTCTTTGATAGATCGTCCAGATACTTGGGGATGGCCATATTGGATTTGGTTTCTTTGATAGATCGTCCAGATACTTGGGGATGGAATCTGGGAACTTCGGATGAGTTTACGGTAAGGTCCATCAGGCGATTTATTGATGAGTATCGGTTACCTGTAGGCGGCTGTCCCACTAGATGGAATAGGTGCTTGCCTATAAAGATTAATGTTTTTATGTGGCGTGTGATGCTGGAGCGGCTATCCTGCAGGGTCTCTTTGGCGGATAGAGGTATTGATCTAGACTCGGTTTTGTGTCCTGTGTGTAATACGGCTCCGGAATCTGTCTCGCATATCTTTTTTTTGTGTGAGACAGCTTCTGTGGTGTGGAAGTTGATGGCGCGTTGGTTGCAGTTAGATATTCCCCATCTAGCTACAGCAGCCGAGCTGGTGGATTGGATTGAGTCTAGGCCTATGGCTCATATGCAGAGAAGTATTGTTGATTCGGTTTGTTCTACAGCCATTTGGGTTTTATGGACTTATCGGAATGCGGTGGTGTTTAATCAAAAAGAAATCAAGAAGCAATTTATATTTGATAAAATTTGTGATTGGTCGTTTAATTGGTTTGTGTATAGAAATTGTAAGGCTAAAATCTCGTGGAATAGGTGGATGATAAACCCTCTTGTGCCTTAACTGGTTTTTGTTTGTGTTTTGCTAGTGTTTTGCTAGTAGTCTTTGTGTTTATAAAATTTGCTGCTGTTCAAAAAAAAAATCGCAGGTGACCGGTTCCACCTGCGATTTCCTCATGTCACCTGCGATTTGGTAGCCATCTCGACTCCACACATGTGATTTGCCTCACCCACTCGCGATTTCCCTCTCAGGGCTGCGATTTCATTGGTGAGCTTGGCTTATCAGCCCAAGGTATATACACGTAAAAAGGTTCATTTTTTTCATTTCTGTAGACGAAAAAAGCTATCTAATGGCTGCGGAGAAATTTGCATCTTGGATTTTTGTAAGTATCTCAGATCTTATGTTGTTTCTATGTAGTAGTTGTCTCTAGTTAAAAATTTGACGTATTAAGCATTAGATCAGCGTACGTACAAGTTTTTATGACTATTGTATAACCATTTAAAGTTTAAAATCGTAGCTTATCATGAACTCGAGAGGAAATCATAGGTGATAGGCATTACCTACGATTTCCTCTAGAGGATATCGCAGGTGGACTATGCTACTTGCGAAATGCTCTAGAGGAAATCGCAGGTAATGCCTATCACCCGCGATTTTGTCAGAGTTTTTTTGAAATACCTTAAATTTTAACCCTTATGCATATATGAGTAATACAAACGTTGTTTTTATTGATTTGATAGCATCTTGATAAAACGTTGAAAGGGGTTCTTAATTTTAGAGGTTCGGTAAATAAGATACGTGAAGTTGTAGATCGCCTAACTGATCCACAATGTGCCATATTTGAAACAACAGCGCTTTGGCATTATATCTTTGCTCCTGTAATGAAAGGGGACGATTCCATTTTCTATTAGGAAAATATTAACTGTCTTTTGGGGCGGAAGAATTCTTTTTGTTAACAATATTAAATTTTGGAGAGGTTCCTGCGGTGAAAAAATATATGAAAAAGATACGTTCAAGCTTCTAAGAATTGGTGTTTCCCAACAAAATAGATGCTTCGTTATCAGTTGGGATATTAACACAGCTTTATATTAAACAATAGGGTTTCTGAAATATCCGACGAGGACACCGTGAGATGTGTTTTGATACATATTGTTAACCACGAGTTTTATGGAAAGGAAATTAAAGATAAATTAACGATTGAATGGTTATCATTGGTGGAAGACCTGGACGAATGTAACGGGTATTTAATAATTTTTGTGTGTTATAAAAAATTAATTTTGTTTAATAACAATTATATATTTTTCAGGTATCCATGGTGCACTCATATATGGGAGAAGAAATCGACAACTGATTTTCTTATTTGCAAATTACAATATTGATAATTTGATTTCTTTCCTCCTCTGCAATTCTACTTTGTAATTCCGATTTTCTACTTTGTAATACATGAGTTATTGTCATAGTAGTTCAAGGCTTCAAGTTCTGATGGCTTTGTTTAAGTTCTTGTTTAGTTCAAGTGTTCAACTAATATAACAATATAGTTTACTTTTTCTGGTGGGTTCAAATATTCTTAGGCTCTGGTCTCCAATGGCTTTGCAATTTCAAAAGTCTTTGGATTACTTCTGATAGAAAATCTCAAATTAAGTTATTTTGAATAGAAATATCGAGTAGGATGAGAAAAAATTGAGTTCTGATTTTCCCAAGTTAGCTTTTTTTTTTTCCTAGTTCTAACAGAAAACCGAGTTCTGATTTTCTCAAGTTACTTTGGAGTTTGGATCACTTCTAATATAGAAAATCTCAAGTTAGCTTCGTTTATGTTCTTGTCTAGTTCAAGTTTTGCAATATCAAGTTCTTGTCTAGTTCAATTACTTATGCTAGAAAATCCTAAGTAAACTATGGTTACGTATGATTGGCAAAAATAACCCCTAGCGGTAAAGTTAAAAGCTAGAACTTGTAGCTATTATTTGTGTAAAAATGTTTGGAAAAATAAACATAAGCTTTGAAAAATGTATAAAATTACATAAAAATTAAAAGATAATAACTACTTGAAATAACTTTTGGATTAAAAGTTTTTCATCTTAAAATAAAAATTTTAAGCTCATTAAACAAATTCTTTTAGTACGAGTTTTTTTTAAATCTAAAAAGTAAAAACTCTTACAAACTAATTGTCAAAACCCGCCCTCTAAACTAATGTACCTATATTTGGTAACACAAGACTCTCTCCTCAAATTATACTATGCAAACACCTCAACATTAAGATTTTCACTACTTTAATTCTTTTGCCGTTTTAATAAATTTAGGCAATTGATACTTCATCATCATAGCCAGTGTTGTTGATAGGTAATAGATGAACTCCAAATTTCTCTAAGTTCACATATCTATGATCATGAAATTTGAACGAAACTTCAATTTTGTCTCCACTTTTAATTACCGGCCCTAGGATCATGCACGATTCTACCGAACGTCTCCCAGTAATTTCACAATCCCAATTAACACCACTTGTTTTATTGTCCACCCTAACACCAATGTGAAAGAACTTCTCACCATCATCTCCAAAAAAGTAATCTACCCAAATCATCAAATGAAAGGAACCAACTTCAACAGTCGAAGGTGTATCAATCAAGAGCAATGACTCCCTTGCTTCCTGAAACTCAAACCAATCCGGAATTTCCCTCCTTGAAACATAAAACTTACTATCACATAGGCCTCGACCGTATCCCTGAAGAAAGAAGTTATCGATCACATTTGAGAAACTACTACAGCCGCCCAGGTAAATTTCTTGTAAAGATGAAAGATTCTCCAAACCTAGAATTTCAACCAACTTACTGCAATCCTTCAAAGACATACACCTTAAAACCTCGAGACCTGATAGATTTGGGAGTTTTAACAATGATGTACAATCACTTGCATATAGCACTTGCAGATTGTGTAGTTGACCAAGTCCAGAAGGCAGGCAAGAGAAATTGTTTTGCGACAAGTCTAACACCATCAACCCAGACAACTCCCAAATATCATTTGGAAAATCGTTATCAGATAGATTACAGTCTCTTAATGCTAAAACTCGAATCAAGTATAACCCTAGATTCCCGCCTGGAAGGCTTTCGAGTTGCTTGCAGTTGTTTAGCAACAAAGTATGCAGATACGGTATCCGCTGAACGGAATCGGGTAATCGTTTTATACTAGTTCCATTAACACCAATATCTTCCAAACGTTCCAAATTCCCGAGTTCTTCTGGCAATTCTTGTATATTTGGGCAGTTAATGAGACGTAGAATCCTAAGGGACTTCACTTTGCAAATACTGTTTGGAAGACTTTTGAGGCTATAACAATCAGTTATAGACAAACTTCTCAACTCGCACATTCCGATTGAATCGGGTAATTGTTGAATTTTAATTCCACTAGCATGAATCTCTTTCAACCCCTTCCAATCACCCAATTGCTCTGGGAACCTTTCCAAACTTGAGCAACCTTCAAGATATAGAATCGCAATTGATTTCAAATTGCAGATGCTACTTGGAAGCTTTTTGAGGTTTTTACACCCGTTCAAGTTCAGAGACTCGAGTTGAGTCAATTCCCCAATCGAGTGAGGTAATCGTTTGATCCCAACATGAGAAGCATTAAGAGTTTTTAAGCTTTTTAGATTCCCCAATTCGTGGGGAAGTCCTTTAAGTTTTGCACACTTTCCAAGATTTAGTTCTTCGAGAGACTTCATATGGCATATGCTGCTTGGAAGAGCTTTAAGATTCTTGCACTCTTCCAGATCTAACTTAGTAAGCTTCTCCAAATTCCCAATTGAACTATGAATTCGGGACAATTTTTCACACCCTCCAAGTCTCAGTTCAGCCAGATTTGGTACTCCAGTGAAGTTAAGAGTTGTCTTGAGGGACTTCGATTCACGAAGATCAAGCATGGTCAAGTTACCAAGGAACTGTTGATCCAAAAAAATTATATGAGCATAATTAGATATGGAAACTACAATATCAACTAATGAAATTCACCTTTGTTTGGCGCCACAATATGTGAAGATTGCTTTTCTGCATATCGAGTGAAACAAGCTTTTTGGGATGGAAATCATTTGGTAAACATTCGAATGGGAATTGATGCCAAGAGAGCAATCTTAACTCTTTAAAAAGACCTCTAAAGCTTCCAACAAGATCCGTGTTATTAATTTGAAGCAGTCTTAAATTTGGCATCTTAGCAAATGGTCTGGTACTAAAACGAGATTTTGTCGGAGGATCCAACATGATACATTCGATCGCTTCCGTCCCCTAAGAAAAATGAATAATAAAACTTACTACAAACAAACCGAAGTTTTAAGCTTAAATATAATCAGAAATATTGGTAATCATACCTCATTTTTTATTAACACGTTACACACATCATCTTGCAACCACAATCGAGTACGTTTTCCAGGCTCCTGAGGAAACTTGTCCCAGACAACTTTTCTTCCCATATCTTGGATTAAATCATGCATTCTAAGCCTACCATCCATATCAACTTTCACTAAACATCTGTCTACAAGGGTACTCATTCCAATTGCTCCAAAGAACCCACAACCATCAAATATCTTCATTGCAAATTCTTTCTCGGCTCCATTGAAAAAACACGCAATATCCAGAAATATATCCTTTTCTGTGTCATCTAGAGTGTCAAAACTTATCCTTAATCTTTCAAAAATATCATCCGGAGCAAATTTCTTAAGTTCCTCAAGTGTATTTTCCCATTCTTCCATGGTCTTATTATATAAAGAAGATCCTAAGACTTCAAGAGCCAACGGAAGTCGTCCCGCATACTTTACAACGTCTTCCAGAAGCTTCTTGAATTTTTCTGGTGAATCGGGGTTTCTAAAAGCATGCCAATTAAACAGCATCACAGACTCTTCATGGTTCAGTTCCTCAACCCCATATTTGTAATTAACATTAGCCTGATTTAGAAGATGTTCATCTCTAGTTGTTATTATAATTAAACTTCCCTCACCAAACCATGAAGATTCTCCAATTAAAGAATCTAATTGGCTTGGGTGGTCTACGTCATCAAGAACAACAAGAACTCTCCTACAACCAAGTCTTTCTTTTATCAAATTAATCCCCTGGTCGACACTTGTGACTCTATGATTCTTACCTTTCAATGCAGAAAGAAGTCGCTCTTGTAAACGAACTACACCATCAAACTGTTTTGATTCTTCTCGAACATTTTCAAGAAAACAACTATGTTCATAGTGATGAATGGCTTCATTATAGAATTCTTTTGCAATCGTTGTTTTACCGATACCACCCATACCATAGATCCCAACTAAACCCACATCGTCTGGTCCGAATATACCAACCAGGTCTTTTACATATTGGAGACGTGGAAGCAAGCCCACCGGGTGTTTGACAACAAACCGCTTACGTTTTAGTCTGTAAACAACCTTCGTTACAATATCTTGGATAAATTTTGGTGTAGACCTGAATATTATAAGTTATTCGTTAATAAAAAGTAAATAAAGGAAACCGTAAAGGGTACAATCATGTATAGTTTACCAGCTACTCGTGTCATCTTGTATATCCCATCCTGCTAAATTTCCTGCTTCGGTTAATGCCACTCGCCATTCTTCAATCTTTTCAAGATTAAAACACTTTTCATGTCTTGCAAAAGCAGATTCAAAGCTCCCACTTTGTTTGCGTATGTCACGAGGATCAACATGGTGAAACACTGGAAGAACCACCTGCCCTATGCTTTTCTTACAGTCCATAATCTTAACCAACTTATCAAGACATGACCTGGAAGAAGCATATTCTTTTGAAAAAACCACGATTGAAACATTTGACTTTTCGATTGCCTCTAGATCGTTGACACTTAATGGCAGTTCATCAAAGTCATCGGCTCTGAAAGTGTGTATATCATCTCCAACTAAGGCTTTATATAGATGATCTGTAAATGTTTTTCCATGACTGTCTGTAGCTTCGTCTCTAGAATTGAGATACACATCATACTTCCATTGACGAGTTTCCCATGAAGACTCGGTGAATGTTAGGGTGTACCGCTCGTCAAAACTGCTTTCGGAATCCATGGGAAAACAAAACATATTTGTGAAGCTCAAGATCGACTAATGTTTCGTTTATAAGTTTTAATGATGTGCAAGCTAAGAAGATGAATATATTGACAGGCAAAGAGCATTGTAATCTACAACAGATGGAATGTTTATTGAAAGAGACAGGAACCTTTTTGTAAATTATATTTGGGGCGGCTTATATCGATGCTGGTCAACTCTTATTAGCATTAAACTATAATTGAGTTTCCATCACCCTTCATTAGTTTGTTAACATGGACACTTGTTGAATTAAAAAAGAAATCAAAGTTTTTTCAAGAAACTCATGTTCGTCTACTTCATCTAGTGGTCTAGACGTCTGAAAAATACTAGTGAAGGCACCATTCTCATATGAAATCCATGGATCCCTTATAATCCACTGGTCTGTGCACTAGATGAAGATTCTTTCTTGGTTGTATACAATTTCTATTTTTGGGGTGGAAATTTATTTAAATTTACAATTTATACTGAAAATTTTAATCAGCTATTATAATAATAAATTTCCAATTTATACTCGTGATTCATGAAGACACGATTCTGAGATGAAATTCGTGGATACCTCAAGGGATCGATGTTGCAATAACAGTTTTATCAAATTGGTAATAACCATTCTTAGACAAAATTCGTGGATCTCTTAAAGGATTGTTGTTGCAATAATAATTTTATTAACTAAAACATTATGCTCAACTAATGCATTGATCTAGTGGCAAGTGGTCTGCGTAATTGTGAAAATTACATGCACTTACAAAATTTCAACTAAAATATGGGTTTCAACTAAAAATCCACTCCATAACTTTTTTTTTTGCAAATGTACAACACACTAAAGCATGGCGAACAGACTCGATGTCGTTTTCACACACGCAATAGAAAGTCAATTAAATGTTTATCCCTCTATCCTTTGGCACGATCGCAACATGAAGTCTCCCTAGCCTTGCCTTCCAAATAAAATAAGATACTTTGAGTGGAAAGTATTTTAGCTATTTAATTGAAACAGCTCCTGTTACCGTTTTCTTAGATTCTATTTTTCCTGTGTAAAACATCCACTGCAAATTTCACAAAGCAAGATTAAACTGGCATCACTCGAGGCTCAAAGTTGGGGTGAAAGAATGGATCAACGTCGACAACCGAGCAACTTGAGCAGGGCATCAAGGCTGTCAGGAGGTTTCTTCTAGGATCAAGAACAAACCAAGACGAAAATTTTCTCAACAACGGGGCTGGATTTTGATCTTTTGAGAGAATAAAGCAAGGGGAATCGTGATTATAGCTTGTCCGACACCAACAAATTGTCTTTCCAGAACAAAAAGTTGTGTCCAGTACCTACAATATGAGAAAACGTATCATTAGGAAAAATCACAATGGATTCAAGATTCGTCGGTACTTTAGCAATGTTGTTTTGAACTCTTGTTCTTGTTTTTTAGCCAAGCATTCCACCAGCTTCCTGTCGAGGTTGTGAACACCAATAATAACTTTGCGTCAAACATATTTTTCCATCTTGAGACACCTCCATCACTTCACGTGTAGAGCCACATTTTGAGATTTAATAGGTCCCACATCAAGACCGCCTTCTTTCTTAGAAGCAAGGACCTTATCCCATGCCACCTAGTTAGCTTTTGATATCCCTTCGGATCCATCTACGAATTTTCTTAAATGTCTCGAAGATATACAAAGAAGCTTTAAATAATGAAAAAGTAATAAATAGGAAGGTGGTCGAGAACACCTTTGATTAAGGTAAGACTACCGCCAAACGATAAGAGTTTTATATTTCTATACATAAAGTTTTGATTGAAACCAACCGATAAATAGGTTTCCATTGTTTCTTATGTGAAATGTTAGCCCTCTACAGCCAAATAGTTAAATATGAGTGAATCGACAACACATCCAAGTATTCTCGCCCAATTATTGATTTCCCTATTATAGCCAATACCAAAAACTCTCGAATTATGAAAGCTCTCCTTCAAACCGAATAAAACGTGAAAGCATCTAAGAATAATGGTCTGAGCTTTTGTTATGTTACTTCTATACTTCTCCCACAAAAATAATATCATTGACATATAATAAATGAGATATTATGGGTTCACTATTCGGTAATTTGGCTCCATGAAATAAGGATTCGTTACATGCAACTCTCATTGCAATGTGTAGCCCTTCCATGACAATAATGAATAAAAATAGTGAAAGGGTGTCACATTGACAAATGCCTTTTGCGATTAAGAACTCTTTGGTAGAAAACCTGTCTATAAGAACCAAAGCAAAGACGAAGCAAAATTACCACTAGTTCAAAATCGCTATTTTTTATCAGTCAAATATGTAAAACTTCATGTACTCACAAGTTTATTGGTCAGAGAAAACCAACGAAATAAATTGTTAATGATAATAATAGGGATAATGGCACTGTAGCCCTACAAACATATTTGTTTTGGTTTAACTGGTTCCTAATGTTTGTTTTTGGTCTTCTAGGGATTAAACTTTATATTTACATGTTACTCAAGTCCCTCTTACTGGTTATAAAATATCAGAGGGACTTGGTTAACAGATGAATGTCAAGTTTAAGCATCTGGAATATAAAAAAAATAAAAAAAATTGGAGACCATTTAAACCAAAACGGAATAGTTCATAGGGCTACAGTGACATTATATTGGTTAGACTTCTCGTTCATTCTCACCATCGGTATCGAGGAGTAAACTCCGGTCCATGGAAGTCACCTCTGTTGCTCTAGTCCTCACACGTATCATCTTCGATATATTATATCTTAGTTAATCTTATGTGAAACTCAGATTCGGAGACTATTAACTGTTAAAGTTCACCTGTTCGTCTACGAAATGAGCAAAAACACTAGGATCAAAACACCAAAACATATTTGAAAGTGGGCAACATAGAGTCAATGCACTTTATGGAGATAAAAGCCGAGAAACTAGAACACAAACAATTAACAACTGTTCTGAAAATTGAATATTGACAAACGTAAAATCAAAAATCTTATTTGTCGATTTGCCACAAATAGTCGCCGATGCTTTTTTTTATTTGTTTAAATAGTCACTGATGTTTTTTTTTATTTTTTTTTATTTTTTTTTTAATTAATCTAGAGGTTTAAACTTTATATTCACATGTTATTCAAGTCCATATTATATTTTTATTACCGGTAAAAAAGACTCAAATAGCAAGTAAATATAGGATTTAAACCTCAAAAGAATCAAAAAATATATATTAAGAACTATATAAATCAAAATCGAAAAATTCATAAGACTACAATGATATTATCTCATAATACTATTACCAAAAAGTTTATGTAATTTATTTGATCAAACACATAAAAAAAACCAAGTTTATACGGATACAAAATCTCATTAACCACACAAGTCGTTGGAAAACTCGTTAGTCCCCGAAGAAAGAGGAGTCCAAAACGAAATTCAGGGGTTCCTCCTGTTCTTCCTGGTCGGTTTGTCACTTTGTTGACTCAGTGAACTACAATTAAAATTAGGGTTTTGGGGGTTTCATCTTCAGTTCATCCAATTCTGTTTCACATTTACTTCAACCAATTTCAGCTTCCCGGTTTTCACCATTTGGTTTTTAGGGGTTCCATCGCAGAACTTTCCGCCACCATAAGCAGTTGTTAGTAAATTACAATAGTAACTAAAAATAACAAAGAAAAAATGTCATCACCTGCGCTTACCGGAGCATCTACTGTTCCTTTGAAAACCGGCATTCCACCTAAAGAACTCCTCGACGATCTCTGCAGGTTTTTACATGTTCACGTTCGTTATGCCCGTCTATATATTCATATGCACGTATATTTGCATGTGTGTATAATTCGTGTATATTAGTTGTTACCTTATGCGATTCGTAGGTCTAATTTGAGGTTTATTGGATTTCAAAATGTGATACCAAGCTCTATATTGAGTCTGTTCAGTGTTGTAGTACCCAGTATGAGGTTGTTCCTTCTCCCCTTTATGTTTAAATTGTTGATAGCAAGCTCTAATCGTCTGCGTCTGCAGTGATGTTTGTTTTAAATTTATAGTTGGTGTGTTGTTACTACCTACAATTTTTTTCCTAATAATGATTTTCCCCCAAATTACAGTCGCTTTGTTCTGAATGTGCCAAAGGAGGATCAACAGTCATTTGAGAGGATTTTATTTCTTGTGGAGTATGCACATTGGTTCTACGAGGACAATTCCGTAGAAAATAATCCATCATTGAAGTCATTCACTTTAAAGGAGTTCACATCTTTAAGTATCCTTTGTAATTTGTATACTGGCTTACATATGTCGGCTCATTTTATAATCTTTTTAAACCATTGCTTGACTTCCTTAAATCATTATAGTGTTTAACAGTTGTGATGTGTTGAAGCCTTATGTCCCCCATATAGATGACATTTTTAAAGATTTCACATCATACAAGGTCCGAGTCCCTGTAACTGGTGCAATTATATTGGATCAGACATATGAAAGGGTAACGTTACTAGTGAATATTTTATTTTAACCTAAAAAAAGTATGATAGTAAATGTCTCCATGTTTATCCTTGATACACAGTGTCTACTAGTTAAAGGGTGGAAGGGAACAAGTTGGAGTTTTCCAAGAGGGAAAAAGAACAAAGATGAGGAAGACCACACTTGTGCTATCAGAGAAGTAAATGTTACTGTTTCTTATATGTTGTTAAATGTTCACTCATTATGAAATCAATTATCCCCTCTTTCTATCACCTTTTGATATTATAAATTGAAATTGTGTGCGTATTAAATGGTGGATACAGGTTCTGGAAGAAACAGGATTTGATGTTTCAAAGCTTATTAACAAAGATGAATTTATAGAAATGATATTTGGGCCACAGCGGGTACGGCTTTATATAGTTGGAGGCGTGAAAGATGATACACCGTTTGCCCCTAGAACCAAAAAGGAAATTAGCGTATGTGAATGTGATCATTGAAGTTGAAAGCAGAATATTGTTTTCAAATGGGAATTAATTCAGAATTATGTTGGATTTTTATTCTCCATTGTAGGAAATTGCATGGCAGAGGCTTGATGAACTTCAACCGGTATATGGAGATGTAATATCACATGGTGTAACCGGTCTTAAGCTCTACATGGTTGCTCCGTTTTTGAAGTAAGTAAAAGACCGCCACTAAATTTGTTTTTATTTTAAAATATCTGTTTGTAATTGTTGCTTATTAAAGTCTTAATCGACTTCCTTCAGATCTTTGAGATCATGGATTTCGTTGCATCAGCCCCCGGTGTTACCAAAACCGGATGCACCAGTGAGAGGTTTGTTATCTTGTGTTAATGACATTTTATTATTATACTGGTTTAATCATTTTAGTGTTGATTTTTATGGTTTTAATGTAGCAATTAGCATGTGGAAACAAGGGAGTAGCTTAGTGACAACAATGAAAAGTAGTAGTCGTGTTTCAAATTCCTCCAACAAAGGCCCTGCCCCTGGTCAAAGCTTTAGGAATTTTCAGTTGGATGTGTTTCCACTACTCCAGGCAATAGAAACCGCTTTCTCTTGATTCATGCACATACTCCACCGCATGTATAGCCTCTCAGTTACAACCCTATAAACTATAAACCTTCCTGTGGACTTTGTATGGAGTTGATGTTCAACCTTCTTTTTCTCTGATTAATATAGTTGGCTCTCCTATCTTTGAATGGGTCCTATTTGTTTTTGCCGGAAAATTTCATAGCTATATATGTAAGCATGTGTTTTGTAAGTTGTTTAAGAGTTTGTGGTTTGTAAATCATTACAATTAATAGACGAGGATTCTAGAACAATCTCTGTTATTTTAAAGAATAAAAGACGAGTAATACTTAAAACACAATAACACTGATGTTGATTGTCGAATACTCATATTTATATCACTTTAAAACCTTGGGACTCCTAAGTACATACGGAAACTATTAAAGCTAATAAAGTTAAGAGTAGAAAAGTTGGAAAGTTTGTTTAATGATGTGGAGATTTTGAATGTATCATGTGGATCCTCTTCACGTCATAATTCTACATTTATTTTGCAGTCAAAGCACACATGCAATCTTTAACAGGGGTAAAGTACAAACAAATAACTAGTAATAAAGTTTTTATAATCACATTTGATACACAAATCAATTTCTAAAATTTTGAGAAAACCCGATTCAGCTAAACCTGACCCTAGTCAACCAAAAAAATTGCTCATTTTAAGTGTTTTGACCAACCAACGTTTTACCAGGCCTGAAACATATAACCAAATATTTCATGTTCAACAGATAGCTTTGTACCTTTCAAACACGAGTAGACAATAAATCCGAGTGCCGAATTGGATAAAATTATACAACAATTTCGTTTCCAGATTCTACCCAAAACCCATAACAATCCTCTCTTCCCTTGTGCACACAACCAACCTAATACCATTAAAACCCACCCAAAAATACAACACCAAAACAACCTCCTTGTCTCCTCTCTTCCCTCCACGAAGATATATATATATTTATATTTATATTGATATATATAAAAACCAACAGCACCCGAGACCTACATTTATAGATTTTCCACAACACAAGCCTGTTTTATACCATTTCTCACCTCACTTCAAATTTTCATCTCCTTCAAGTCCTCTTCCACCTTCACTTCTTGAAATTTCCCCTCTTCTTCCTTTTCTGTCACAGACAATGCCGAGGTGGAAAGCGGATTCACAGGAGATTTTAAATCTTCAGGAGTGGAAACAACAGGAGTTGCATGCGCTTTCTCTTGTACCGAGCTCGCCACTGGTTTCAAAGGTATTTTGGGGGAAGAATAAACCGGCACCGCTTGTCTTATGGTGACAGGAGGTGGTGCTACACCACCGCACATGGGCGGCATCCCCCTGAACTGTGGCGGAAGTTGATTACCCATATGCGGTGGAATAGGAAGCGGAGGAGCAGAGAAAACCGGAATCGCATTCCGTATAGTGACCGGAGGCGCGATCCCACGGAAGTGGCGCACGGGGATATACGGTGCAGCCCCGACCGCCGGAAACTTGTGGGGTCGGGGTGTAGGTGGAGGCGGCTTTTCATTTCTGTTGTTTTGAGGTGCTTTATTTGAAGCTTCATCGTTATCTAACAAAGTAGTGAGATGGGGCCTACTTCGCGGGGTTGTTTTTGGACATATTAAAGGAAGTATTTTTGAAGTTGTTGATGGAGGTGACTGTAAATTATTTGGCTTTGGATTTGGTGGTGGAAACTGGATAGGAAAGGGTATATTCGACATTCTTGCCTTTAATCTGAATTTCTGTAAAGCACGAGCTACAATCACATGTTCCTGCTCCTCGAGCATCCCTTTTTGCAATGATGAACTTTCTGTTTGCTGAGTCACTGAGCGGATATGATAAGAATTTAGAAAGTGAAGTCATTATGGAAACGTATTTTGTATGTGTAATGTACTAATGTATTGATATGACTTACAAAGTTTGAGAGATGACCAAGCTGACATGGCTGCATTTTTTTCGGCTTGTTTCTTATTTTTGGCTGGTTCACCTGTAAATTTACAGCCAGCTAACTCTACGGTGCATGTGAAGACGGGCAAGTGCCCGAGGCCTGACCTAAATGTTGTATATGTTGGTAATGATGCCCCTACTCTTTGTGAAACCTCTTGTAAAAGATTCTTGTACACCCCTGTCTCGTCCTGTATATATTACAAGATTTAGTTCTTTGAGAAAGTTAAGTGTAAAACACAATATTTTTCAATGGTATTAGAATCTGATTAGCAACCCCAGTGTGAAATCACAACTACATCGCTAATTTATTACGTTGTTTCCTAAAAAATAGAAACTCATGTCCTGCATCGCTCACTCGATCTTGTCCACCTGTGTGTAACACCTGAAACAATCTATGTACATGATAACGCGTATTTAAAATCATACATCCAATATGCATATCTTTCCCATAGCAACTAAGCATTGAATTCAACCCTGTTAGAATCCCCACTGCATACGATAAACCAGCTACAGCATTTTTTTCTGACTATCCTCACAATGGCCTTGGAACAACCATAATTAAATAGTTGCTAAGTTTTTCCATCTGATGAACACTGAACCTAAACCACTCGGGTCTATTTTGCATCCGAACCTACTAATTAAGATTATGAATTGAAATTATTTGAAATAACGGTGATAGAGATTAGAGCACGCTTCCTTGTGGTGAGTGACATTTGCGGATTTCCTATATAACAATTGAATAACATAACCTACTAGCGCAAACCTCAATTGAGAAAAACGGAAGTTAAAATCTACATTTCCAAAGGTTAACCTTACAAACCCTAGAAAAAAAACGAACGACTCACCAGTATTCGAGCAGCCAAAGAATTTGACGGACCACGGCTAGCGAGAGCATTTAGAGCCACCTCAGCGGCCGAGTGCTCCGCCTGTCTTAGCGTCGTGCAGTAGTTAGGGCTCTCATACGTCTCGCCATTGAAGTTAACCGTGGCCTTGAACCGAGGAGCGTGATCTGGACCTTCTCTTATACTTATGTACGACGGCAAATTAAAGCAGCTCCTCTGCGCCAGCTCCTGCAGCTGGTTCTTATACATCTCTCTCAATCTCAAATCAATCAAGGACAAGCCTCCAAAACTCCAGTCCAATTATCTCAGATCAAAGCGCCGATCGGTAATGCCGATCATAGATTTGGATTTCAAGTTTCTCCGATCGCAATCGGAGGTCTTCTAGGGTTTTGATTACGCTAGCACCGCGTGTATATACATTTATCTGTATGTATATGTGTTGAGATATAGATATAGTGAGAGAAAGTCTAGAGAGAGAAAGAGAGATTTTGCAAACTTAGATAACAACGAACTAATGAGAGAGAGAGAGAGATAGAAAAGTACAGTATGTAGCTAAGTTTTGTTTAGGAAGCGGTCGCCCTCATGATAAGATATGTACCCGACCGATTCTAAGACGTTGGATTAATAACTGAGGATTGATGTATGTGATTTTTGAGGGCTTAATTTTGGTTATACTGAGGGTCGTGCGTAAGATATCTTGCCCCTTGGTCATTGTTCTTAATAAATATACCTTGTATTTTGGCTGTTCCAAGAAAAAGAAAATAAATTATATACTAAATCCTTCATTTATTATATATATATCACTCGTATGTCTACATGATAATTGTGACAGAAAATAAATTGTATATGTAAAATATTTTTGAATAGACAAATATATTAGAGTTTATATTGATAGAAATAGAAAATCGGTAAATAAGTTGTTTGATAAAATAGTTTGAATATAGTATGCAAACATAATTTTAGCACAATCAATGAATTATTCTTTGTATAAAATATTTGTTGAGCAAGTATGGACTCTGATCAGAACCGGAGCAATCCAGACAACCGAGCAAGATTTATTGTCCGAAGCAACCAGAAACAGAGGCGAATTATTGTCAGTGATGTTGAGGTCTGCGCCTCGGACGAACCTTCAGTCCTTGGTCGAGGAAGTTCTTTGCTCCGGTTAGACCAACCGTAGCGGGTCGACAATTCAAAGAAGTGCCAAGAGTCGGGTGCATCTCATCCTGAATGATAGAAGTACTTCTTCAGGAGACCATCAGAAACGTTTGAACCAAGAGCATGAGATCAGTAGGACCGAGGTAGTCTTGCTTCTTCCGGATCAGGAGTCATGACTTTGGTTGGGCAAGGAAGAGATTAGCAAGACTGAAGCAGTTGTGCTTCGTCCGGATCCAATGTCTTTTCCTCGAATGGGCATGTGAAGTTGGCAATCTGAGATTGACAGCAGGAGTCAGTGGTGACCAAGGCTGGTTACCAGACCAAAGGATTGTGATGAAGAGAGAACTCCATTCGGACCGATGAATTAAGTTCGAGGAAGCTTATCATCAGTATCTTATGCGGAGCGCAGTTCACAGTGACAACAGCACATTGGGCTATGGTCAAAGGTGTGAAGCATCAGCAGAAGAAGAAGATGAGCAGCAGTATCCTCTGACCCTAAGCGAAGTTCAGACCAGAGTATGTACTCTAAAGGAAGAGTTGTCCCTCGTACGAAGTGTAGTCCGACAGAAGCACAGTTAGACTGTTACACAGTTTCGCCAGGAAAGGCACTCAACCGAAGACTGATAGGGAGTCTTCCAACAGAGGTGAAGCCTTGGTTGGACCCAGTATTAGTATTGTCACATCAGTTGTCAGAGTCATATTGGGAACACACGTGGGACACAGGTCTGTGTGTCAGGGAAGTATGGGGAGTAATGAATGATCACTTTGCAGGCTAGAAAAGTTGACTAAAGTGCTCAGGCCTAGTTTGTCCTTTTCCTGCCCAAGACCTTGCGTCTTTAGCCTTCCATAATTTGCTATTTATACATCTTGTTCACTGCACAATGTTGTTATGTCAATTGTTCAGATTGTGAACATTGTGTAGTGGTAGTCATATATCTCTCTTTTAAATTATTAAAGTTTATCAATGTAAAATATCTCGGTTCTCACAGTGGACGTAGCTTGACTCATTGTCGAGTGAACCACTTTATTGTTGGATTAGGTGTCTAAGCCATGACTAATAATTAGTATTTACCTAATTAATAGTAGCACAGTCCATTTGGGTTGCCCTCATGGCTGGAGGTTTGTTGGAAAGTTAAGTAGAGAGAAAGGGTTGATTTATTATATGACTAATAAATCAAGATATTGTTTGTTAATATATTATGGAGATAATATATTAATTAGAAATAATATTATTTGATTAATAATTAATCAGAAATTAATTGGATTAATTTCTGTGGCATTAATTGGATTAATCAGGAGGTCAGGGATTAAAGTCGTACAAATTCAATAGTTGAATTGCGGCGCGCGGCGAGCCAATGTAAAGGCCACGACGTGCGTACATATTCGTACGAATTCAATAGTTGAATTGCGGCGCGCGGCGCGCAAATGACTTGGCCGCGGCGCGCGTACAGGTAATCCGGAAAATGGGCTGCGTCTAGGGTTTCTAGCTTTACCCTTTGGTTCCCTATAAATAGGGACCCCTAGACCTCATTATCAGTTGCTCATTCTATTATTTCTCTCTGGAATTTCGATCCATAATCCTCTCGGCTTGGGTGTGACTTTCATTTGAGGCAGGATATTTTTGCTGCTCAGCTTCCAAGAAATAAAGGTTGGTTTTTCTGTTTTGATCTTTAGTTTCTTTTATTGGCCTCTAGGTTTTTGTTATATGTTCTATTAGAAGAAAACATAGATCCTTATAGGTTGCATGTGAACTTAGGTTATTTAGTTCATGGTTTGCAGAAAACCTTTCATTTATATCACTGTGTTTCTCAGCTTTATCTTCGTATTTATCACTACTATAGATAGTTGTTTGATTAATCGTTTGTCGAGGTGCTTAGTCGTGTTTGTTGGTGCTTCCGCTCAACAACTGGTATCAGAGCTTCAAGGTTGAAGAAGGTTGAAAGTTAATGTGGTTAGTCGTGTTTGTCGGTTTCAAGTTAATGTGGTTTGACAAAACAAATTATCTTCAACTACATCATTTTGGATGACCCTATTATAGTATAAAATAGATAGATATACTAAGCGAACATTCTCACGAGTCACGTCATGTAAAATAAAATTATATAATCAAAATTTTGGTAACTAATTGTTAATGATAATTAAATTATTTACATTAAAATGAAATAATAATTTTTTACAATAATTTGATATATAAAATTATAATTATTTTGAACCATATTGCAAGATCAACATATATTAGAATCATATCATTTTAGGGTCGTTACTCGCTATTGGCATGTGAATAGAACTAAATATGGTTCGCGATTTAGTGTTACATTTAACATTATGATTCATTAATTTAGAAATTACTTATTTGATAATTTTGATACTAATGATTGTTTTAAATAGCGACTATTGTTTTAAAGATAAGTTAATATAACTAATTATTCTATGTTACGTTTAACTATTCTTATTGTTAATTAAGTTTATTTGATATTTTGATTTATATTTTAGATCTAATATGATATCTTAATTAACAAATTAATTATATTATATTGACTATTCAAAAAGACTATCATTAATATGATAATACTTTATATTTAATAACATTTAAATCAATAAATTAAATATATTAGGTTGAAAGTTGAAGAGTTAGGGCTTTTCAAACGCGTGTGGAGCAAATAAAAATGTATTATTTATTTTGGCAAATAAATGTTAAAGTTTAAAGATAATTAGGTTATTAAACAAGAACATATAATTTCTTACACTAATTCAATATATAAAATTGTAAATATTTTGAACCATAATATAAGATAAATATCTATTTGAATCATATCATTCAATGATAGCTACTTGTTGTAACTCCCAAAACTAGATCCAATGAGGTATCAATCCCAACACACGATTAATTGCGGAATATTAATCGTGTGATAATCAAGAAACAATCAATAAGGTGAAACAAAGAATCAAATGATCTTCAAATACACAAACTTGTATTAATCAAGATGTCAAGTACATAAGATCCAATGCTAAACAATTTAGTGTTCTCCCTTGTGTCCCCTCAAACTCCTGATCCGCTGACTCTCCTCCCAAACACGCCTAAAACACATATATATATACTAGACCCAGACACAAGCACAACTATACATTTAAGCCCAAAGCCCAAAACACCTAAAGACTATTAAACAAAGCATAAACCACATAATATAGTCCAATACTTGTCGTGTGATTAAACTACATATGGTTATTGATTTAGTGTTACTATTAACGTTATGATTAATTAATTTAGAAATTACTTATTTTATATTTTTAATTTTGATCATGATGGTTATTTTAAATATCATAAATTGTTTCCAAAATAACGTAATAAAATAAAATGAAATATAAATTTTGAATTGTAATGTAGTAGAATGAAACAAAAATCAACTTAAAATCATACTTTAATCCAATTATCATATGTAGTATTATAAAATTTATTTCTAAAATAAGAAAAATAAAATGTTAATAAAAAATTAATAAAATTAATACAATAATTATAATAAATTACTTATAACAAAAACCTCTGATTTTTTACTGATAACTATTTGATAAAAGTTAATCAAAATTTTTATATATTTAAAGCTACATAAAAATATATAAATATCTTTTAATAAATTTATTATTAATAAAATTCTATTTCAATAAGTTTTATTGTCTTAGTTACTTTTCCTTTAAAATTTTATTTGTTATAAATTTTCATTTTTGCTAAATCTTAATAACTAAAACATTCAAGATGTTTTACTACTAAATTTTATTATTGCTTTTATGTGAAACTTTTAACTTTTTAAATGTTTAACTCTTTACTTGACAATAATATCACAATGTTTATATTATATTTATTGTTAGATAATATGCTAATCTCAGAAAGATTTAATAAACCAAATGACCAATAAATACTTAATAAAACCACATAAGACTATATAATCAAACAACATTGAGCCATTTTTTTGGTGAATATGCATTAGAAAACATTATATATTTTATACATACTTAGAGATCAACTATAAACTCTCAAATCATTGACAGTCACTAATTTCAATGAGTGATAATGATATCGAATGTATTATATATATTTATACGGTTAATATATATATATATATATATATATATATATATATATATATATATATATATATATATATATATATATATATATATATATATATATATATATATATATATATATATATATATATATAAAACAACATGAGGTAAATTGAAGTTTTTGTACAATAATCATAATAAAGTAATTTACACTTAACATTGATACAATTGGAGAAAATATAAAGTAATTAGTAAGAAAATTAATCTTATTGATAGCATTCCATCAGGTTATGTTGGGATAGAACCAACAATGCAGTTTGTCTATTGCATTACAACTTGTAATTTGTTTTAGCTTTTTCACGTTTCTCCTTCGGAAAAAAAAATATAAATATATACACCTTCAAAGTATGTGTCCTTGAGTCATATTTTCTTCCTTTTTATTCTACAATTTAGAGTTTATTCTATATATGTGAATTATATACAACTCTTATATTAAACGTTAGATGTGATAAGTAACAATTAAGTATCGAACGTTAAAATTACTACTGATTGTAGGTATCATAAGTAACAATTAACTACCATAATTTTAAAAACTATTGAGTCATATTAGTTAATTAAATGAAACTTGAAAATATTAATATTAAATTAAATTAATATTGTATTTAGTTATTTGAAAGTTGAGGAGTCTTGTAAGTTTCAAATGAATAATGTTCAACATATTGACCTATTTTGAATAATATTCATTTAAATAGCCTATATATATATATATATATATATATATATATATATATATATATATATATATATATATATATATATATATATATATATATATATATATATATATATATATATATATATATATATGCCTATTTTAAATAATATTCTTGATCTTGTGAGGTTTGAAATTTATCAATCTCGTGTTGTTTAACCCCAACAGTGCGGTGTGATGAGGTGGGGGTAGGGTAGGGATAACGATGGTGTGGGGTGTGGATGTGTGTGTGGAGGGGGGGGGGGGGGTATAGGGGTGGGGTGTGTATAATGTTGGACTGTAAATGAGAGACGGATAAAAGGGTTTTTTTGTCATTTAGTTTGTTGTTTCAATTTGTTCCACCTATTTGGTTGAGACTAAAATTTAATAAATTAGTCTTATTTGACCTTGTCATTTTCCAGTTTCATCCATGCTAAACATAACTTCAAAACGATTTGTTATGTTTTAATCTATTCACTACCGTATATCAAACGCTACTTTAGTGTTGTTTTTTGATTTCTAATTATACGTTGTAAACGTATTTCTTTAGCGCCTTGTTACTTTTGAGGATTTATATAATGTGGTCGATCTAAAAACATAAAATGATTATCAAGAAAATCTACTATATGACATCACAAGATTAAGAAAACTATAAATACAAAAGAGTAAATTTATACTGTACAATGCATGTTTTCTTATGCAAAAAAGATTTTGGTCAACATAATCAAACTCCAACGAACACATTAATTAACCAAAAATAATTTCGTATTTGGATATAAATTAAGACACGGCTTTCGAAAAATAAAATAAACGATATCACATTCATAATATTAATAATAATGAAGACGACACTAAATGCTTTAATGGTGAAAGTCACTCTTTAATCAAAGCCAACTACTATGATGTCTCATAATTAATTTAGTTTTAATTGTTTGATGCACACTAAAAAAAACGAAATCAAACTCTTTTCTATGAAATGTCTTTTTCTATAGTTTTTATATTAAATACATTTATGGGACTTGTATACAAAAATTAAAAAGAAGGTTGAAAACATGTACTCGTAACTTTCTATATTTGTCATATTCTCCAATCAATTTATTCATTTGTTTACTCGCTTTTAAGAAGGTATATATATCATGAGCGTGACCTAGTTTATGTTCTTGAAAACATCAAATAAATGATACTGATGTATAAATTTTAATAAAACCAAAGAAAAACCCCCTTAATAGTTTTAGTACCCATTTTGATCAACAAAAATCTAATATATAATTTAAAACATACATTTTTGGATTTGGAAACATATGCAATTTAGATCATTATGAAAATCATACACACCCAAGGAATAATAGTGATATGACCGGGATGTCCTCATAAATAGAGCAACATATAACACGATTTAATGAGTCTATACGACTATACCAATGTAAATAACTTATGACAACATTTTACATATGAATAAGATTCATTCGACATATATGTTTTAATTAAATATTAAGTTTAAGTAATTTTTTTTAACATGCTGTTATTGTTTACATGTAATCCACACGGGCAAGTGGCAAGTCAATAATCCATCCTTTGACTAAGAAGAGTTTTTTTTTTTTTTTTTTTTTACCACAGTAAGTCAGTAAGATACATAAGTGAGTTTTCACTTGACTTTTTTTTATCATATGTTTTATACTTTTCTTTATTGTAAATTTGTAATACACATATATCGTCAAGAAGTGGCCAAGGTCTATAATATGGCCCAAGGCCCATTCAGTTCGGGCCACTCCCTTCCTACGGCCCTGCGCTAGTACCGACTACCAAGTACCAAAGTACGACATAGTCAATCATATCTATTAAAATGTTATTTAACAACCGTCTTTATTTAAGTGTTATATTATACTATTTATTTTTTATATTATAATATTATATTCATAAGCTTTTTATTAAGACATTATATTCTAGACAAATCTACATAGTTATGGTATTATTACAATATTTACACATTAGAAAATTTATCTAATAAAACTATTTGTATTTGAATAACATTATAATATTTTGGTATATTTTTCAAAGTAAAATATTGTAATAAGAAAAATAAAAATACATTTGTTATTAATCAAGTCAATGAAAGAAGTAATCAGCAATAAGAGAGCGTTGATGCTAAAATCTTAAGTAGTTTGGGATATTGTTCCACTCTCTTCTTTGATTCCGTCTTTCTAACTTTTACTTGTTTTCTTATGCATACTTTATTGCTAAGGACAACGGTTAAAATCAGAGTTTTAGTTTATTTGAAATATGATCAGGTCGCGGTTCAATCAGTTCAACTGCCATGTTAATCTAATTTTCATAATTTTCATACATTTTATATTTTTCTACATAATTATATGTTTATATAATATAAACAATGTAATTTCAATCTAATTTTCATAATTTTCATACATTTTATATTTTTCTACATAATTATATGTTTATATAATATAAACAATGTAATTTCATCTTCCTGGTACCAAAAAAGATAAAGTTTCTATAGTGAAAATTTATTAAATTTGATAAACCAATGGTAAACTAATTTTAGAAGTTTGAGCATTGAACTCTTTAGCCCAATTTTTGAAACCTAAATTTTAATTTTTTGTTTTAATCGTCGGGTCAACTGGTTTCGGGTCAACGGTCCAACCGGGTTTTTGAGAATTCCGACCGGTTCAATCCGAATAAAAAATTAGCAAAAACTCTGTCATAATTGACACGCTCTCTTCACTGGGTCACCGGCGAACCGGTCAACCGGCCGGATCAACCTGGGTTTTAAAACATTGGCTAAGGCCACTCCCATTTTTACTTGTATTTGCTTTTCGATTTATTATCTATATATAACTCTTATAATAGATGTTATCCAAATGAATGTGGTTAAAGACGGATACGATAATCAAGGTAAATGATGAAATATATTGGGGAAAGGTAAAGACTGATACGATAATCAAGGTTTTGAAAGGCGAGAAGATATTTGAGTTATTTTCACAGGTTTAGTTTATATTCATCTATTCTGCTTCTATTTTTGTAGATTTCAAGAAAATGTTTATAGTTGTACATTTATAGCCAAGAGAAAGATGATTCTTTTTCGATTTATTTATTACAATATGTTGAAAATGTATGCTCTTTATTTTTAATATCCTATATAATTGTTTGATCGTGTTCCATTGTCGATATATAATGAATATAATTAAAAGAGTATAATTAAGTTATTGATGAATATTTTACTCAAATAGATATATAATGAATATAATTAAAAGAGTATAATTAAGTTATTGATGAATATTTTACTCAAATATATATTATCGAAATAACATGACAACATGAAAAGGTTTCCATTTCAATGTATTAAAAAGGAATCGTACACAAATGAAAATAAATTATAATTATTAAATCATCGATATTATTTTGTATTTTTTACATTCTAAGCATTTGTTGATAATCGATGCATCCCATACATCCATATGTTAATCTTGACTTTCATGTGGATGAAAAAAATAGATAAGTTAACTACAATGTCAAAACTATATAACAAAAAATACAAATAACACAAGGTTAAGCTTAAAAGATAATCTGCAACAAAATAACACAATTAATGCATATGTACAACTACTTACAATTATAAAATTGTAACAACTAAAGAAAAACACATTTGCATTTCTAAAGTGTGTATATATATATATATATATATATATATATATATATATATATATATATATATATATATATATATATATATATATATATATATATATATATATATATATATATATATATATATATATATATATATATATATATATATATATATATATATATTATATATATATATATAGGGTTTGGTGAATATGTAGCTGTTATGTATACAAGCTTAGGAATAGAATATGATAAAACTAGATAATTTCAACAAAAATTAATCAAATACATGAATGAAATCCAAGAAACGCCATTAGTGGCCAATTCCACTCACTTGGAGTAATTCGGTTAAAATGTTTGTGCTTTAATGTTTGAAGATTACGACTATTAGTTGAAATATTTTAATGAGCAAAAGAGTTTATTCATATTGTATTGGAAGCGTTTACTGTACATGATACGAAAATAACCCTTAAACTCCATGGATGCTTGAAAGTGACGACGATTGATGGTTGATTTTTCATATATAAAAAGTAATTAGATTGTGAATACAATTGCAACAATTACCACTATTAGTGTTTGATATTGCGGCAAAAGAATCTGGAAACCAAATTTATATCTCATAATTCAATATCATCGAATACGTGGAGATTAATATATGATAACTTAAAATATAACAATATAATCTATATCCCACTAAGGAACTAAATCTATTAATGAATGAAGTGAAGGGCTGTCATTAATTGGAAAGTTATTTGATTCGATTCTTAATACCAGACGCATTCGAGGTTAATTTCATGGAGAAGATACAGTAGTTAAAGGAAGAGCTTGATCGTAAAGATAAGAAAAAACAAAAACCTAAAATATAAGAAACCAATTACATGAATTTCAATCAGAACTACGTCGTTTAAATGGTTTTATACGTAAGCTTGCATACCTAACAGCCATATATTCACTTTTGCCATATATATATATATATATATATATATATATATATATATATATATATATATATATATATATATATATATATATATATATATATATATATATATATATATATATATATATATATATACTAGGCGTATCCCCGCGCGTTGCGCAGGAATAAAAATATTTGATAAAAAATTGACATATTATATAAGAATCTGAAAACATTAGATCTAATATAAATACGTAGGTTTAGTTATAAATATCTCATCACAATATATATCATGTATCAATTATAAAATTTTCATCACAAAACCCAAACACAATATCAAAATCATATATTTAATATAATTATAATGTTATAAACATGTTAATTTAACCAACATCAATGAAACATCCAATAGTAATTTTGTATTATATATGGATAGTGTAATTAAAACATAAAAAAATGTCTTAACATGAATTAGCTTAACATCTAAAATAAAATAGAAATAAACATAGTAATAATATTACAAATGTTACCATTGAGAAAGAATTATATTATAATGAAAATTTTTCTTCATTAGTTTCATCAAAGGTAATGAATAACAACTTTTGCATATTTTATTATTTAATTACATTCGAATCATTACATTTCATTGTTTACCTTATCTATTATAAAAACTAACAATATACTTTGACTTGTAAACAATTTCACAAAATCAAACTTAAAGACTCTCTTTAAACATAACTAACTCTCATTGATAATTAAAGAAAAAAGAATCACTTTTGTCTCTTGAATAATATCGTAGTATGAACTTTATGAATTTGATATACATATAACATCATGCAAAAGATAGTTCTCTATATTTCTCTTTTTCATCCGATGAACACATAAATACCTAGAAAAAAAAGAAATATTAAGGTAAGTTAGTAAATAATGAAACTAAACCACGAAATCTCAATGGATGTTAGCAAAATATATAAATGTTGTTCAAGTCTTATTTTCCTTCATCTTATTCTTTAAGCCAAGCAAATTAATTTATCTCAATAAACTATATATACATCTATATTAACCATAATCAACTATTAAATATCATAAGTTAGAAAAACTCTTATGTTATAGTAATTAATTAGGTGAGAATTGAAAGGTTTTTTATTTATGATTAACCAATATGAATTACTAACCAGTTAATTAGATTAAGTTGAAGAGTTTGGTAGTTTCAAAAAAACATGGTTCAAGATAGATGACATATCTTGAACCACATTGAATTGTAAGGTATTTATTATAATAATTATAAAGATTATAATGATAAATATAAAAATAAAGAAAGATAACGATTTAATCACTTATAATTAATTTAATTAAATAAAAGTTTCAAAATTAATATATAAGATATAATTATTTTTATCAAACCATATGCTTTTATTTCTATATACTACTTAAAAGTCAAAAAGTTTAATCAATATAATATATTTCAATTAAAAACATTTCATTAATGCTTAATTGATTAATTTAAAAAACTTAAAACCTATTCAACTACCATGATTTGATACTCATAAATTATAACATCTTAAATAGACTACTTAATATTATTAGTATGCAAGCCAAAAACTCTTGAATTATTGTAATTAATTAGTTGAAAGTTGAAGGGTTTTAGAAGTTTCAAATAAATATGGTGCACGTATGATTCATATCTTCAACCATATACCTTTAAACACCTCTATTATATTTATATCATGTTTTATAAAGTTTTATTATTATTTTTATTATACTTTTATTAAGTTTTAGATTAGTAGTTTTTTCTATTATATTATTACTATGCTTTAAATTAGTAGTTTTTTTGCTCAACAATCTTATCCATGCTACATAATTTAATCTAAAAACATCAACCAAACATCATAAAAAATAAATATACGATTAATGTTAAAAATGTAACAATTGAAAACAAATAAATTCATAACTGAAAAACGATCAAAAAAGCTAATAATTATTTGACCATCATCTTGGCAAATCAAGTCAATAGATAATCTATTGATAGTAACATCATTTTTCATTCAAATAAACCAACATGTTGATTTCAAAAACTTAAAAATTCAACTCATTATATTAAGAACCAAGAGAGATGAAATAGAGATCATATATTTTTCTTCATATTCATTGTCAAACTAATAAGAAATACAATCCATCGTTATTTAAATCTCGAAAATAAAAATCTAAAAAAGCGAGAATAATAACAATTTTAACTAAAAGTCAAACAATATAATATAATCATCTATTTTAAGTTAAGTGTATATGAACAATCCAACATTAAAAATATAGTATAACACATTGACATGAACTATGTTAGAATCTAATACAAACAAATAAAATGTATTAACAATAATACATAATGTCACAACTTTAATATTATTTTCCTTGCCAAATAATGCTAATCTGAAAAGCGTAAAAGATGTTTGTTTGCTAAAGTATTAAGATGTTTTGTAGCTAAAGCTTTTTTACTTGTATTTATGTGACGATTTTTTACCTTTTCAATGTTTAATTTTTTTACATGACAATAATGTCAACTTTTATATCATTTTTCTTGTTAAATAATATTAATCTTAAAAAAATTCTACAAAACCAAACCATTAAATACTTCATTAAACAACATAAGCCCAATTATTCAAACATTATAACACATTTTTTGATGAATATGGATTAGAAAAAATTATATATATATATATATATATATATATATATATATATATATATATATATATATATATATATATATATATATATATATATATATATATATATATATATATATATATATATATATATATATATATATATATATATATATATATATATATATATATATATATAGAAGCAGGATCAATTGAGGCCAAAAAAAAGGTTGAGATCGCGAGACCAGATCTGGACCATTTAATATTACAGATCTACGGCTATTATTAATGGGGTATTTTGTAAATATAAATATATTTAAAATAATTTAATTTAAATTAAATAGTGCATAAGGGTACTAGAGTAATTAAACTTTTTTTTTTAATTTTATCAACTCCTTAAATCTCTCATTCTCCCCCTATTTATCTCTCTCTATCTCTCTCTAAATAGGGTTTACGTATTCCCTCTCACATTACCCTAATTCACATCTCACACCCGGCTGTGCATTGTCGACCATACTTTCTGGTTGTGCATTGTCGTTCTAAGCATGTAAAGAAGCAGAATCATGATCATTAATATAATTAAAATCAATTCGATAAGGTGCATTGCATTGAACGCTCACATGGTTGCAATGAAGGAAGAAAGCGAGAGTTGTGAATTCGTAGCAATATATGAAGACGTTCCTTGGATGTAAGTTACCTTTTCAAACTTTATTCTTATTCTCTTTTTATAATCATTATTTTTTGTCTTCAGCGAGTCTCAATCCCAACCCTTTGCAAAATCTTCAATAATTGCTCTACTAGATTACTCTCAAACATTTGTAAGAGGTGGTAAAATGAGAACGAACGAATTTGTACACCATCTTGATCATCCTTTTAAAAAGACATTTTTAGATATTTTTCAAACGGCGATGAAATCAAACTAATTAACTGATAAAACTTTATCTATTTATTGGTGTGTATTTGAGAATAATATTTACTTTGCAATTAGTTTTAGCAATTTTAGTGTTTCAAAGAAGTTTAGAAAATTAAATTAAAACAAATATACAATATATAAGCAAAACAGATTATTAAAATCTACTTTCAACCATCTTAGTATGCCAACAGGCTATGGTAAAGTGGTTGGTAATTCTGTGAATATTTTTATTACGAACGATAATGGCTTTAATGTCAATTTACTCTCTTTTTTTGCATTCATTGATTCTTTCAAAAGCTTAATTTGCTAGTTGCTTACAAAGGAAAAATATAAATGGAGATGACATGAAATCATTAGTGATTAACACTGTAACTATATGATTAACACGTATAAACCATAACTATGCAGTGTTAATCATTGGTGTTTATCTTTATGTATTTGTAAGCTGTTAGTTATATTCATCGATGATTAAATGTGTTAGAAACCTCTGTTTATTTGGGGGCTAGAAACCTCTGTTAAGTGTTAAGCATGAATAAGTAAATTTACAGTATTAATAATTGGTGATTAACATTATAACTGTATGTATTTTTGTGTTAAAAGTTCTTTATGTGTTAATCATTGATGATTATAACTATAATCATTAATGATTATAACTAAAATTATTGATGATTGTAAATATAATTGCATAAATAATTAGAACATCGGTTATAACCATTTCTGATTATAACTTTAGCTAGGTTTAATATGGTTATAATCATTTTCTGATATCCTTGAATTTGATTTTGCAGGTGTGTATCCAAGAACAACAATGATCATGGTGTCTCATCTTTTTTCGTGTATGGTGTAACAAGAAAATTCGAAGTAAACACAACGATGTGTGAATTCATTTATTGTTACAATTATATTCATTAATAAATATAACTTGAAATGTAGAACTTTAGATGTAACTTTTATTTGTTAATGTGTATTAACTTATAGTTAGAGGTGTAGTCATCTATGATTATAATTAGAGGTGTTTTATTCATTCATGATTAAGAATATTTTTAAATTTTTATCTTTATATCGTGTTCTATTCATTTTATATTTTACAATCGTATCTATTTTTATTTTTTAGAGATCTAATCATTTATGATTAGAACTACATTGTGTTTTATAATCATTAATGATTGAAATCGTATAACTCAAATGATACAATGAAAAATATATTTTGACCGAAAAATGATAATTACTATCTATTAATAAAATAAAAAAAGTAAAAAGTAAGTAAAAAATTTGACGTTATCTAATCTAATATTATTAAAAAATAAAAATTAAATTATTAGTTATTTTGGTAACTAACAATCAGAATCCTAGATTTTAGGAATCAGAATCCTAGATTTTAGGAAACTATAATTTTGATATAATTTAATTAAAATACATAATTACTAATATGCCCTTATAATTTGATTGGTCCAGAACTGGCCTCGCGATCTCAACCTTTTCGTTGGTCTCGATTGATCCTCCCCCCCTATATATATATATATATATATATATATATATATATATATATATATATATATATATATATATATATATATATATATATATATATATATATATATATATATATATATATATATATATAAAACATACTTGTGGATCAACAATAGATTATCGAAGCATTGAAAATCACGAATTACAAATAATAATCAATTATACTAAATGTATTATATATCTTTCTAACGTTATGTTGAGGTAGAACCAATATGCACTTTATCTCTTCACGTTTCTTCTTTCTAATACAATATTAACATATGTACCTCCAAAGTATGTGTTAGCAACCATGTCGTTTCTCTCTTGCCTCTTGCCTCTTGCCTCTTGCTTCTTGCCTCTTGCCTCATGACTTATGATTTGTTTTAGTTTCTTCATGTTTCTCCTTTGTAATACAATATGAAAATTTGAAATTTCAAAGTGGGTGTGCTCTCAAGTCAATTTTTCTTCCATCATATTCTCCAAGATAGAATCAAATTTATATGTGAACTATATATGACTCTTAGATTAATTAGGTGTAATAAGTAACAATTAAGTATCATAGGTTAAAAGACTCTTGAGTTGTACATGTTTAATTATATGAAAGTGAAAAGCTTTGTAAGTTTCAAATGAATATGGTGCAAGAATGAGACATATCTTGAACCATATTCATAATGGCCTCTATTATAAGAGTTACTAGGCGTATCCCCGCGCGTTGCGCAGGAATAAAAATATTTGATACAAAATATTGACATATTATATAAGAATCTGAAAACATTAGATCTAATATAAATACGTAGGTTTAGTTATAAATATCTCATCACAATATATATCATGTATCAATTATAAAATTTTCATCACAAAACCCAAACACAATATCAAAATCATATATTTAATATAATTATAATGTTGTTAATATGTTAATTTAACCAACATCAATGAAACATCCAATAGTAATTTTGTATTATATATGGATAGTGTAATTAAAACATAAGAAAATGTCTTAACATGAATTAGCTTAACATCTAAAATAAAATAGAAATAAATATAGTAATAATATTATAAATGTTACCATTGAGAAAAAATTGTATTATTATGAAAATTTTTCTTCATTAGTTTCATCAAAGGTGATGAATAACAACTTTTGCATATCTTATTATTTAATTACATTCGAATCATTACATTTCATTGTTTACCTTAGCTATTATAAAAACTAACAATATACTTTGACTTGTAAACAATTTCACAAAATCAAACTTAAAGACTCTCTTTAAACATAACTAACTCTCATTGATAATTAAAGAAAAAAGAATCACTTTTGTCTCTTGAATAATATCGTAGTATGAATTTTATGAATTTGATATACATATAACATCATGCAAAATATAGTTCTCTATATTTCTCTTTTTCATCCGATGAACACATAAATACCTAGAAAAAAAAAGAAATATTAAGGTAAGTTAGTAAATAATGAAACTAAACCACGAAATCTCAATGGATGTTAGCAAAATATATAAATGTGTTTCAAGTCTTATTTTCCTTCATCTTATTCTTTAAGCCAAGCAAATTAATTTATCTCAATAAACTATATATACATCTATATTAACCATAATCAACTATTAAATATCATAAGTTAGAAAAACTCTTATGTTGTAGTAATTAATTAGGTGAGAATTGAAAGGTTTTTATTTATGATTAACCAATATGAATTACTAACCAGTTAATTAGATTAAGTTGAAGAGTTTGGTAGTTTCAAAAAAACATGGTTCAAGATAGATGACATATCTTGAACCACATTGAATTGTAAGGTATTTATTATAATAATTATAAAGATTATAATGATAAATATAAAAATAAAGAAAGATAACGATTTAATCACTTATAATTAATTTAATTAAATAAAAGTTTCAAAATTAATATATAAGATATAATTATTTTTATCAAACCATATGCTTTTATTTCTATATACTACTTAAAAGTCAAAAAGTTTAATCAATATAATATATTTCAATTAAAAACATTTCATTAAGTGCTTAATTGATTAATTTAAAAAACTTAAAACCTATTCAACTACCATCATTTGATACTCATAAATTAAAACACCTTAAATAGACTACTTAATATTATTAGTATGCAAGCCAAAAACTCTTGAATGATTGTAATTAATTAGTTGAAAGTTGAAGGGTTTTGGAAGTTTCAAATAAATATGGTGCACGTATGATTCATATCTTCAACCATATACCTTTAAACACCTCTATTATATGATTTATAATGATGATAATGATAATGATAATGATAATGATAATGATAATGATAATGATAATGATGATAGAGATGATAATGATAATGATAATGATAATGATAATGATGATAGATGGTAGATGATTTTGGTCATTTATTTTAGATAACATTTTATAACGAATTTGATGCATAAAATTACTATAATTATATTTATATCATGTTTTATAAAGTTTTATTATTATTTTTATTATACTTTTATTATGTTTTAGATTAGTAGTTTTTTCTATTATATTATTACTATGCTTTAAATTAGTAGTTTTTTTTGCTCAACAATCTTATCCATGCTACATCATTTAATCTAAAAACATCAACCAAACATCATAAAAAATAAATATAAGAATAATGTTAAAAATGTAACAATGATCACAATGAAAACAAATAAATTCATAACTGAAGAACGATCAAAAAAGCTAATAATTATTTGACCATCATCTTGGCAAATCAAGTCAATAGATAATCTATTGATAGTAACATCATTCTTCATTCAAATAAACCAACATGTTGATTTCAAAAACTTAAAAATTCAACTCATTATATTAAGAACCAAGAGAGATGAAATAGAGATCATATATTTTTCTTCATATTCATTGTCAAACTAATAAGAAATACAATCCATCGTTATTTAAATCTCGAAAATAAAAATCTAAAAAAGCGAGAATAATAACAATTTTAAATAAAAGTCAAACAATATAATATAATAATCTATTTTAAGTTAAGTGTATATGAACAATCCAACATTAAAAATATAGTATAACACATTGACATGAACTATGTTAGAATCTAATACAAACAAATAAAATGTATTAACAATAATACATAATGTCACAACTTTAATATTATTTTCCTTGCCAAATAATGCTAATCTGAAAAGTGTAAAAGATGTTTGTTTGCTAAAGTATTAAGATGTTTTGTAGCTAAAGCTTTTTTACTTGTATTTATGTGACGATTTTTTACCTTTTCAATGTTTAATTTTTTTACATGACAATAATGTCAACTTTTATATCATTTTTCTTGTTAAATAATATTAATCTTAAGAAAATTCTACAAAACCAAACCATTAAATACTTCATTAAACAACATAAGCCCAATTATTCAAACATTATAAAACATTTTTTGATGAATATGGATTAGAAAACATTATATATATATATATATATATATATATATATATATATATATATATATATATATATATATATATATATATATATATATATTGAACGGATATATATATATATATATATATATATATATATATATATATATATATATATATATATATATATATATATATATATATATATATATATATATATATATAACATACTTGTGGATCAACAATAGATTATCGAAGCATTGAAAATCACTAATTACAAAGAATAATCAATTATACTAAATGTATTATATATCTTTCTAACGTTATGTTGAGGTAGAACCAATATGCACTTTATATCTTCACGTTTCTTCTTTCTAATACAATATTAACATATGTACCTCCAAAGTATATGTTAACAACCATGTCGTTTCTCTCTTGCCTCTTGCATCTTGCCTCTTGCCTCTTGCCTCATGACTTATGATTTGTTTTAGTTTCTTCATGTTTCTCCTTTGTAATACAATATAAAATTTTGAAATTTCAAAGTGGGTGTGCTCTCAAGTCAATTTTTCTTCCATCATATTCTCCAAGATAGAATCAAATTTATATGTGAACTATATATGACTCTTAGATTAATTAGGTGTAATAAGTAACAATTAAGTATCATAGGTTAAAAGACTCTTGAGTTGTACATGTTTAATTATATGAAAGTGAAAAGCTTTGTAAGTTTCAAATAAATATGGTGCAAGAATGAGACATATCTTGAACCATATTCATAATGGCCTCTATTATAAGAGTTATATAGATATAGATATAGATTATAAAGATTATAAAGATAAATATAAAAATAAAAAAAGATAAATATTTAATCAATTATAATTAATTTAATTAAATAAAAGTTTCAAAATTAATATATAAGATATAATTATTTTTATCAAACCATATGTTTTTATTTCTATATACTTCTTAAAAGTCAAAAAGTTTAATCAATATAATATATTAATTAAATAAAATTTTCAAATTAATATATAAGAACTTATCATTTATATCGAAACAAATGATTTTTTTTCATTATGCTTACTTTAAGTATTCGTGAGTTTTAAGATTATATACTTAATCTCCATTGTTAATTCGGTATAAACTCATTGTAAAATTAGTTTCATACACACATGTTTTTGTCGTCGGTAATGGTAGTATGATCATTTTTAATCTATTAAGCATAATGAAAAATACTAAGTTATCTAACAATATATAAAAATATACAAATTAAAAGTTTTAATATCGTAACTTACCTTGGAACATGGCCCAAAAAATATTTAACCAACACAAAAGTTGTTAAATCTTTTTGTTGATGCCTTATATTTATTTTTCTTTCTGAATTTTTCATATTATTCATATTATGTGTTTACTTAAATCATCGACATTTATCTATTAATAGAAATAGTATAATTAATTAATATGTAAGGTTTTCATTAAGTTCTTAATCAACTAATTTAAATAAGTTAAAACATATTCAATTAAAATCATTTGATACTCATAAATTAATTAAAATGTAAGCCTTTTATTAAGTTCTTAATCTACTAATTTAAATGAGTTAAAACATATTCAATTAAAATCATTTCATTAAGTGCTTAATTGATTAATTTAAAAAACTTAAAGCCTATTCAACTAACTCATTTGATACCCATAAATTATAACATCTTTAATAGACTACTTAATGCAAGCCAAAAACTCTTGAATGATTGTAATTAATTAGTGGAAAGTTGAAGTGTTTTGGAAGTTTTAAATGAATATGGTGGAAAGTATGATTCATATCTTCAACCATATACATTTGAATATCTCTATTTTCAAATTCGAGTGAGAAATTAACAAAGTGGGACAAACACATTGAATGTTAAGAATAATTAACTAATCCATTAACTTTTAATACAACACCAAACGTATAATTGTGTCCTTTAAATGTTTGATAGAATTGAAGATCGTATCGCATTACGTATTTCATGATAACTTTTTCTCTTACACATCATATATTACTATAAACTCCAACATTGTGACCCACTCTACATAAAAGTTTTATAGATATAGATTTGGAAACATAAGAAAAACAATTGATACTAACTAACCATGGAAAATAAGATTCTTATTCATGTTTAAAATACTCAAATTCTCTAAGCATACTAACTTGTTTTTCTTTCATCAACGCAGATTCTTCAAAAGTGGTCGTGGGACATTCGTAGAGGCGCATCACCATGTTTAAAACCATTGGAAAAGTTGAAACATTCAAATCTTTGATATACCCAAAGAAGATCATCATTGAACTTTTCGTTTTAGAAATAAGATGACTACAACCTTGTACTAAACTTCCACAAAAATAAATTGGAAAGAGGAAAAAGAATCAAGAGAAACCAAGCATGAGAAATGATGTTCTTAAGAGTAACCAAGCATGGAAAATGATGTTCTTATATAGCCAAAATATCAAAGACATTAAATAGTGTAAGTTGAAAAGTCTTAGGGGTATCAAATCAATATGGTGGAAGTATTTGAGTTATCTTGATCCACATTCATGAATGGCCTATATTATAAGAGTTACTAGGCGTATACCCGCGCGTTGCGCATGAGTAAAATTATAGAGTAAAAACATTGATCCTTCACATGAACTTCAAAACATTATATCTAATCTAAACATACGATACTAAATATAAATTGTTATCATAATAGATATCATGTATTAGTAATAAATATTGCATCTAAAACTAGAAAAAAGTCACATAATAACATTTTTGAATTCAATTATATATAGATAGTCAAACATTAAAAAAAATATAATGATACATGTTTACATAGATACTTAAAGTCTAAAATAAATAATAATAATAATAATGTTTCCTCTTAGAGATGTATTGTTGTGAATATTTTTCTGTTAGATTCATATGTGTAAAAACATATAATTAATGAGTTGAAGTTGTAAACTTTTTATCGATAGATAACTACTAATTTGGGTATAAAAGTTGTATTATTAAAATAATACTTTATTTAATTAACGTAAATAATATTTTAAATAATTTCTTACATAAAAAGAATGAATTGTAAAATTAATTTTAGTAAAAATAATACAAAAATCTAAATTAAGCTACAACTTATACCAAAAAGCTATGATAGCAATATTTTTTACTGATAAATATTAATGAAATTTAATTTATTTTTTATATAATTTACAATTCATTAGAAAATATTTAATAAGTTTTTAATAAATTTATTCTTAGTAAATATTTACTTAAAATGTTTTTCTTCTAATGTTTTAGCTTTATATTTATTTCTCAGTGATGAACAATTAAGTGGTCTCATATTGTTAAAGATAAATATATACATTGAACCAAATTAATATAATGAAAAATATTTTTTAGAGTGGCTAACACGCACACCCTCTACTCTACTCCTAAATTTACATATTTTTATCTTTAATGGGACTTGAACCCTTAAGGCCTTAACATGTGCCTGAGAGACACTTTCGTCAACTCCTGATACCGCTAGGATATAAACTATTTGGTATGAAAATTAGTTAATTGTATTGAAGTTTTATTTTAATATTTCAACTCTTCAAATCCAACTAAAGGTTTTTTTTAGTATTATATCACTACAACTCAACACTTATGCTACTTAATTGATACTTAACGTATATGATTGAGATATTTAAATTGTGTTTGATCAATTGAATGAATAAAACGATCATCTATTTGATAGCATTGTATCATATTGGAAATTTTCTTACGCCATTCAAATGAATAACATGACATTTTTTAATTTTTAAAATTTTCATCATAACTAATTTTTACAGGTTTGGTTAAAAATCAAGTTTCGAACCATGTAATATATGTATGTTCTAGAAAGTAAGTATCTAATAAGTGAGTAATGAGTTATTTGACAATACAAAATACTTGAATGTTTAAAGTATCTTATTGTAGGAAATGTGATCATATTTCATTCATTAATGTATAATAAATAAATCGTTTTTTAAATATTCTATCATTAAGTTAAGCATATAATTCAAAATCATGTAAAAAGCTAGAAACATACTATTGAAAAACTTAATCATAGATATCTAATATTTTATGAATGGTTTCCACCAATGAAATTTAGTCATCTATTTATCAACAACTTCTATTCATATTACATTTATTTAACCACAAACTTTATATATACAATAATTACTTTTAATAAGTAAAGTTGAAAATGGAACAAAAAATTTAAAATAGGATTCTATCAAAATACAAAATACGACATCATTGTGCTAAAAAAAGAAAAAGAAACATAAAAAACCAACATGATCGCAACATAATATCAACCATAAAATTTTGAATAGAAAGGTTTTTTGAAATTTTGGAAAATCGGACCATACACGAATAATATTACATCAAAAACTTGAAGTGATATAGTTTTACCTATTTGCATATTATTTTTCTTTTTCACGCATTCTACATAATAAAATCCGGAAAAAGGGTAAATGAAAGTGCGAGTAACCAAAAAGAAAAGAGAAACAAATATGATTTGAACATTTGAATGTTCTTATATTGGAAAAAGCTTTCAATTAACAAACTAATTAAGTCAAGTATATCATTAATTATCATAAGTTAAAAACTCTTAAGTGGTTATTGTTAATTAGATGAAGGTGAATAGTCATGAGAGTTTAAAATACATATGATGCAATAAAAATGTCTCTTTATTGTGTATAATAATAACATTTATCTAACATTAAAATCAACTCGTAAGTGGTTCTTGTTAATTAGATGAAAGTGAATAGTCATGGGAGTTTAAAATACATATGATGCAAGAAAATATGTCTCTTTATTGTGTATAATAATAACATTTATCTAACATTAAAATAATTTTAATACCATAAAAATACTAAAACATCTATTTTAACATTCGTATTATAAAACTTCCTAAACACTTACAAATTGTACAAAGAGAATATACAGAAATCAACATACATTTTATGTATATAAGCAATGCGCGTTGCAATAATCATTGATCGATGCAAACTAACTTTTTCAAACTTATTAAATACTTACAAATCATATAAAGAGAATATACGGAAATCAACATACATTTTAGATTTAGAAACACGATATGTTGCAATAACCGTTGATGCCGCAAACTAACTTTTTCAACAATTCATATTTGAATCACAAATCTCTTCAAATGACATGTATCTTTTTATGAGCAAAAGTTACTTATATACTACTAATATAAGTTACAATGTGTATAAATGAGGAAAATAAAAAGTCATTACTAATTAATAACCATAAGTTAAAAACTCTTAAGTTGTAAGTAGTAAGTACACATAAATTATAAAGCTCTTGAGTTGTAGTGGGAGTTTCAAATGAATGTGATGTTAGTATTTGAGCTATCTTGAACCACATCATTTCAATGGCCTCAATTATAAGATTTATATATATATATATATATATATATATATATATATATATATATATATATATATATATATATATATATATATATATATATATATATATATATATATATATATATATATATATATATATATATATATATATATATATATATAAATATAATAAAAAAAGCATATTTCAAAGCACCACATTGATTTGAAACTTCCATGTCTTTTCATATTTTCAATGACTTTTTAAAATTTCTTTTATAATGCTTACTATTTGTTTTATCATAATCATATTTTACAATCACCTAAACTGTGTGTATATTTAATAAAGACTATCATAAAGTTTTGTTCTAGCATTTTTAATAAAAAATAAAAAAAATACTTAAATTTGATCGAAATGAATGGTTTTTATAAAATACTTAGTAAATTATATATAATTGATACTTAAATTTGATCAAATTGAATTGTGTTTACAAATTACTTAGTAAATCATATATTATGATTATCTTCTAACAAATGAAATTTGCTAATATGTAAGTGCATTTTGCAATTACCTATATATTATAATTATTAGTAGAGGTATTTTTCCTTCAATTACATTTATTTAAAACTCTTATGACTTTTCAAATTCTTTTCAATAATAATATCAACGTTAGTTTATAATCATAAATGATACGATAAAGTTATATATTATAATGGTATTATCACATGAATCATGATAATTCATTTTAAATAAACATTAGTTTTAATTGTTTAAAGTTGACTATGAAAGATTATTTTTATTTTATTGTATATGTAGTTTTTAAAATTAAATGTATGTAAAAACATGATTTTAGTATGCTTATCAAATCAATACAAACATTATTAGTCTGTAATCATAAGTGTTATGACAAAGTTAGATATTATAATGATATTATCACATTAATTAAGGTAGTATATTTTAGTTAAACATTAGTATTTAGTTGTTTAAGTGTTGGCAATAAAATAGGTTTTTAATTTTATTGTATATGTAATGTGTAAAAGTAGTTGAAGCGGTACATGACGACTTGAATCTTTATGATAATTTAACATTAGATTACTCTGGGTTTGGGCATAACTGTTTTCTTAGATGTTTACCCTATCAGAATATAATTTTACCAATAGGTATATCATTATTTTGTATTTAAAATAATTAGTGCTTTTTAAAACTTTAGTATATAGTCGTTTTTAAATAACAATTCATTAATCTTTTGTTATAAGAAACATTTTTTCGTCTCTTTAACAACTACAATTTAAAACCATTTTTAAATCATGATATTTAATTCATCAATTGAAAGATTTTTAGCTAAATTTATCGCAAAAAAAACTGTATTTTAAACCTAATAATTTTATATCAACATTCAAGAACTGATTTAGTTGAAGTTGAAAAAATATATGATATTTTTTATTTTTCATTTAAGTATCATAAATATCAGTTAACCATCTTAAGTTAAAAATATCATTTAAATTGTATACGATTAGTTAGAAGTTAGAGAGTTTTGATATTAAAATAAATATTCACTGGACTTAGTTTGTTTTCATTAAATATGTAGTTTAATAAAACCACATGAAATACTTCATTACAACTAGGGATTCACAATTGTGATGACATATCCTAAGATAAGAGAGGTTAATACATTGATCGATTCAAGTGCAATTGTATATGATATAGAAAACGGTCAATCTTAACAATACAAATAATATACAGAGGTCGGAGATGGTATTCGTTAAAGATATAATATATTTGTGTTTATATTTATATTTTCTTTGTAGTTATTGTTGATAAATACATAATTATGATGCAAAATAAATTAAATATTTATTTTGAAACATAATAATTTGAATATTATTTTGTTAACTGGATTCTATTAGTATAACTGTTTTGGAATTATTTATTTTTAATTTTCTAATAAATATATTTTTGACAATATATCTATTAATATTTGGACCACGTAATGTTTTCCTGCGCAACGCGCGGGTATTCGCCTAATTCCGATAAGAAGAGAATTTTTGGTAGGAAGGTAAGAAGTTTTTTATTTACATATTTTTCGGCGAAACAACAAAATGATTCAATAGATGATGCAAAAATAACACGATTCACAAAAAAAATTGTCGAAAAGACAACTCGATGATTCATTTTTACGATGATTTTGTTGTTATTCACTAAAATTGTCCGTAACGTGAATAAAAACTTGATTTACTAAAAATGATTCATAAATATGCTTTTTTAGGATTTTTTTTCAATGAATAATGTTATTTTTGATTCATTTTAGTGATTTATCAAAAAATCAAGTAAATAAAAAACTTCTTACCTTCTTACCATATTTTTACTTCTTATTTGATCGTTCTTCTATATATATGTATATATATATATATATATATATATATATATATATATATATATATATATATATATATGTGTGTGTGTGTGTGTGTGTGTGTATGTGTATGTGTATGTATGCATGTATGTATGTATGTATATATGTATGTATGTAGAGAGAGAGAGAGAGAGAGAGAGAGAAAGTTAGGATTAAATATGAATTGCAACTATAGTGTGAACGTATGATCATTTTTAGGTCATTAGATTAAAAGAATTGATGGTTAGGATGAACAATGGTATGATGGCCATTAATTGAAAAAAAATAATTATTTTCTGTATTAAAAAAATTTGTACAGGTAAATTTGACATATTGTTTCAAAACAAATCAGGAAATTTAAGATATTAAGATAAATAAACCAAAAAATTTAGGTAAATTTTCAAATCAAAACTTGAAATTACAAATAACATCTCAAATTAGGGACACAATTTATCTTCCATTATTATCATTCTCATTATTGAAGAGTAAGCCATTAAATAAAAATACATAACTGATATTCTTGAAGAATAATATTAACATTAGTGAAAATATAAACGATATTTTTAAAGAAAAAGTAATTACAACAACTTCTGTTATTGTCATTTTCATTCTGTAAGAATAAGACATAAATTACAAGTACATTACTATTATTCTTGATGAATAATGTTAACATTCTTGAAGAAATAAAAGACATTCTCGAAGAATAAGAAGTTAATTACAAGTGAATAACTAAAATTCATGAAGAATAAAAGAAAATTTTAAAGAATAAGACATTCTTGAATAATAGAAAAACACAAAAGGAATACACATAAACAAGTTTGTCGTTCCTCCATTATTTTCTGATTTGCACCTTGAAGCTCAACTCGAAATGACTTCAACAATTTAGTAGGTGTTGTCATCCTATGTCAAAACTCTGTGAACAACTTCACTATTAAGTTAATATTTAATATATTCCTTCTCATTAACAACAAATTTAGCAGAATACATAGGATTTGGTTCGTCATTGGGTAGGACACGATATTTAATAGCACTCCATGCAAAAAAGGACCTTGTCACTTAAAAATTTGAGGTTACCCATTTGTGACTATCCAATATATCGACCCAGAGAAGAATCATCTGGACTCTTCTAAGATGTCAAGTGCATATCTTTTCATGTTACTAAGTCCTTCCCAAACTTCCTTCCTGAAAACAATTTATCTTCAGGATAATCAAAGCTTTGTCAAATCAGATTCTATTTGGTGATACTTTTATCCTAGACAACAAGATTTCTATTATCCATAAATTCTGCTACTGGATTAAGTTTCTTACCAAACACTGGAAAATTAGATGACCAGATACTAGTATTACTACCACGTAGAATCACAAGCTTCCCGTTTCAATTGTAGCCAGAAATTAACCTAAAAGAATGACATAGACATACATTCATACATACAAATACAAGTTTACACTAAAAGAAAATGCATAAAACAGAGAATAAATGAATAATTATTTACCTTCGATCAAGTATATTGCTAGTTGAGATAAGATTAGAATGAATTGATGATGACAAAAAAATTCAATAATCTTCAAATAGAATGAAATAAGAGTCATGCCACACCCTTCTTTCTCTCTGTCATAGACGTATCACTCCGAAAACATATATTGCAGCCCCAACATCACAATTTGGCATTACTTTTCTTGCTTTACTACATGGTTCTTGGCAACATCGATATCTACCAGAAGAAGGAGATGATATGTGAGAAGGAGATGATATGTGTAATGCCCGGTTTCTCATACAAAGTACACCCAAAATTTTTCAAACAATTATACATTAAATGGGTATACTTGTACTCAAATCACGGATCAAGATGTTATCATCACAAGTAAATATACAAAAGGTCCTTACAAATTTTAACCAGGCATTACAAATAAATCAAAGACAGCTAAAGGACAGGCTCTAAGTTGTCCATCTTTCTTATCACATGCCTTCCCCTATCACAACTACAAATACCTGCAAAACAACACAACATTCAAGTGTAAGCTTATAAAGTTTAGTGAGAATTCTCAATCATACTCCACAATCTCTTTTAGTAAACTCTCTTCTTATTCTTCTTTTTGCTAGTCTCATTAGCAATATTCACTCTCTGTAAACTCTGAAACCTGCAAACATATTAGCTTTACAAACACCAGCTAATTAGTAGTAATATCAACTCAATAAATAAGTATCTCAACTGATACTACTCATAAACTCAATCCTACATACTCGTATGAACTCATTTCACTAGTAATTATGCTCAATTATAACTATTATCATGGTTGTAGCAATCAAACTCAAAGACTCTTTAAGTCACTCACTCTAGCATATACTCTGATCTTATGCTCAAGTATAGTCTATAACTCGTCTCTTGTTATCCACAATTAACAGAACCACTTTAACTCTAAGCTACTGCAATATCAATACAACACACAGATATATGTACAACATATGTATTTACTTAATCTCTATGATTATCTCAGTCATTCAGTATATTCATTCAAACCAATTACTCGTATATAACAGTGAATTCTAAACCTTATTTAACTCATACAACTTAGTTATCTCAACCAATTAACATGTACCATAATTCAATTTAGATATAGTCAAACTATACATAATGAATTATAACTACTCACCTAATATCGGCTTGGTACGTGGAACTTCCAATTTACGCGTACCGGGCTTCTGTTCGCTAGACTTGGTTATATCACCATAGTCTAAATCAATTCTTCAACATCCATAATCATCTCAATATCATCTATCTCAAAGATGTATCAATCAAAAGAGGAAAGAGGAGTATAAACGGTAAATATCAACTCAATATTTACCGAAACCCCCAATTCCGCGGTTCTACTCATTCAACCGTAGAAACTCGACAATACTCTCACCAATAACTCTAAAGGCATCCACTAACAATCTACTATGAACATATATAACAATATATAACGAAATCACAAAATCAAAGTTAGGGTTTCAAAAACCCCAAACCGAAGAAATCACTCACCTCGACGAATTAGGAAGCAAGAACGCGTGTACGGGATTAGATTCGCATCACTCTATGTTTCCCCACGAATCTTCAGGTCTAATTTGACCCAAAATCGCCTCCTTGAGCTCTGAAAATCGCAACTTTCCGTTTTTGGTTCGAAAATGGAGAAAATGACATTTTTCTGCACTTTTAAATGCACTGCAGGCGAAACCCGACCCGGGTTACAGAACCCGACCCGGATTCATTTACGACTTTTTATTCTATTTGTTCAGTAGCTACAACACGGTCCGGGTTTCAGAACACGACCCGGTTTCATTCCTTTTGGCATTTTTCAAACTCAAACTTCTCCCAAAAGGTCCTCTAACCACACTAACACATATAACAACCTAACTAATCTTAATTATACTAAGATTAGTACATAAAAGGGATTCCAATCTCTTCTCACTCATCAACAACTCAAAACTCATAATAATCACAAGAATCGCTACACCTTTACGCTAGCAACTCATAGCTAGAATCACACCGACTATAAGGTAATAACTCTACTTACCTTGTAAAGAATCTCAATTTAAAAATGGGTCTTACAATATGTTACTTGCTATTGCTTTGTTTCTTGCTGCTTGATCATATATCTTAAACCCTAGTTGGCCTGCTACTTTCTCTCGTTAACGTCTCATTCTCTCTCGACTTTTCTTTTCTGTTTTTGCGGGATGCTTCTACTTTACGTGATTATCCAGCCCCACCCCATCATATATACGTACGTCTAGAAGGGGGATGTAGAATTGGAGTGGGATACGACTTTGTTGAAAGGGATGGAGACTTAACAGATAGGCGATTAATAGAAAAAAATTTGTGATAGATTGAATACACGACTAATCGACACCTTTAGCAAATACCTCGATAGAAAAACATGTGAGATTTGATAGCCATAATGACGGGAAGAACAGTCGACATTGCAATTGATCGATAGAACAAGGAGGTTGTCGATTATACTTCTCTAAGGCCTATGATGGATCGAATATATGCTTCTCTAATTGAACCACGTGAAAATTGTCCATGTTCATTTATGAACATATGTAATTTTCATGTTCATAGATGAACATGTTTATAAGTGAACATGGGCAATTTTCATGGGGTTCTATGGTTAGCCAGTATAATTTGGTTCTATATTGAACCTGTCACTAATATATATATATATATATATATATATATATATATATATATATATATATATATATATATATATATATATATATATATATATATATATATATATATATATATATATATATATATATATATATATATATATATATATATATATATGGGCACGCAGTTTTCACCCATTAAGTCCTTAATCTATGTCTTAATCATATGGGGTTTGTTCCTTGACTAAAACCCTCCATTAGTACAAGGTTTTAAGCTATTAAAATCGTTTGAATCAATCAAATGCAAGAATTGAAGTTCTTGACCAAACTTGAAATTTCTCAAGAATAGCAATCTACTTCTATGTTTTAGAGTTAAATTCTTAACTAATGACTTATTGGAAGCATTAGCTACTTAACCCACATGATTCTTAACTGAAATTGCAGTTTCAATTCCATTCAAGAACCAATTCAAGCATACGTATTATAACATTTCTAAACTTCTTTCATTAAGCCATTTAGACTTCTATCCTGTTATTTAACACTTCTAATTACTCATAATACATCCATATATGCTAAGAATGGTTTTCTTTCAATTCTTTGATCGTTATATTAACATATACATTCATATTCCTAAGTGGGACAGAATCTGCCGAAACAGGATACCCTGTACGAAAAACGGCATAACTCACTCTAGAAGAATCGAAACGACTCACCGCTTTTTGATTTAGAAACTGCTTTCTTTCTCGTTTTCTAGTGACCAACTGAAACTCATGAATTAATTTAGTTTAATTCATTCTACTAGCTCACCTCGCGGGACAGAACAGATCCGCCCGCTAGGTTATGCTCATTCTGTCTCCCCTTTGTGACTTGGAACGGATTCAAGCACAAGGGTATACTAAGCTAGACAACTACTTCGTGACGGGAGGTACCATCCCAGTAGTGTTTTCTGATCCCCCGATTATGTGGGTGATCCTAGTCCGGACAACTGGCTCATACTTCTTTCTTTCTTTAATTCTTACTTTATTTCATCTCAAATTGGTCAAAATGGGACACAATTTGTAAACAACTCTTACTCAAACATTTTATAACTCTTTACTGAAAATACTTTAAAAAAAACTGATTTTGACAACTTAGTTCACATAAGGAACTTCTTTCAAAATACCTTGCAAACCATACTTTACAAATCTGTTTTAAACACTAAGCCCTTGTATAGAGCTTCATTCAAAACTATTTTCCAAACTTTAGTATTTATAAACATTTGGAAATATTACTTTTCTGAAAATAACATATTGCTATGTACTATAGAAATCCTCATAAAACTCACCTTGGTTTTACTACGGTTCACTAGGCTTCACGTACGCCTTTTCCTTTCCCGTGCTCAATAACGTTTGAAGCACCACCTATACAAGTAGTATATATAAATACCCAATATAATTATCTCTATAATGCTAAAATCTCATATAACATAACTCTAGATTATAATAAATGTATAGCCATAAATAAACTCGTTTAACGGTTTTCTCCGAAATACGCGTATATTGCTATAGTACCCCCGAGGGGTCGTATTTCAGTTCCGACTCTTTTCCATGAAATCTTAGGCCATATTAGACTTGTGTTTCAAATTTGGAGTTCATTGGACAAGTCTAGCTCAAATTCTAAAAATCAAGTTTTGACGTGAATAGTGATTTTAGCCACTGCCGCTACAGTGACTTTTCCGCAAGGTCGGATTACGGATTTGACCATTCCCGACATGTTCTTATACCATTTTAGGGTTATGGCTAAAATTTCAGATCAATCGGACATGTCTAGCTATGGTTTCTAGCGTTTGGATTTCTAACATTTTTAACATTTTTGGTCCCTGTCTGAAGGGCACTGTAGCACGCAGTGCACTGTAGCACGCAGTTTTCACCCATTAAGTCCTTAATCTATGTATTAATCATATGGGGTTTGTTCCTTGACTAAAACCCTCCATTAGTACAAGGTTTTAAGCTATTAAAATCGTTTGAATCAATCAAATGCAAGAATTGAAGTTCTTGACCAAACTTGAAATTTCTCAAGAATAGCAATCTACTTCTATGTTTTAGAGTTAAATTCTTAACTAATGACTTATTGGAAGCATTAGCTACTTAACCCACATGATTCTTAACTGAAATTGCAGTTTCAATTCCATTCAAGAACCAATTCAAGCATACGTATTATAACATTTCTAAACTTCTTTCATTAAGCCATTTAGACTTCTATCCTGTTATTTAACACTTCTAATTACTCATAATACATCCATATATGCTAAGAATGGTTTTCTTTCAATTCTTTGATCGTTATATTAACATATACATTCATATTCCTAAGTGGGACAGAATCTGCCGAAACAGGATACCCTGTACGAAAAACGGCATAACTCACTCTAGAAGAATCGAAACGACTCACCGCTTTTTGATTTAGAAACTAGACATCTGTAGGTTTCTTTTCATGTATGAAACATAATTTTTGGCCTTGTAGATTTGTACAGTTTTACAGTTTAAGTTGGCGTAAAAATTCTGTCAGAATACTTTCTTACTTTCATTCTTATTATTGTATAACTTATGAAATTACAATTTCATTTACTTCTTATTCTTTTTCATACATATGCTTAAAAGGTCATTATTTAACCTATTAAGCACTTAATTCATTAGTCCTTTCCAAAGGAATCATTCCAATTCCTTATCTAACCATTTCTAATGAAACTTCAACCATGGAATCATCAATTCCATTCCATTCGGCAAAATTCCAGTTTTTATTCAAACTTCCATTTTATTAATTGAAATTCTTAGGAAACCACTTCCAATGGTTTATTCATATATAAACATCATTTATGACTCATTACATGACTGAAACCATTATCTTAAACATGATTTTGAATCCATGGAATCATTTGATTCCAAGTTTTTCCCAAAAATCTCCATTTTTAACATTTTTACATAAAAACTGAAATTACTTAAATTTATCAACTAGTAATGATTTATTACTTCTATTATTACATATTAGACTTATCAAGAACCATTAAAACCAACTTGTTCTTACAAACCCGTTAGTTAGGGTTCTTGAGCTCAAATTCCTATTTCTTGATTTTTAACACATTCAATGGTTACACTAGGTTTATATGATGACTAAGACACAAATTAAGGCTAGGAATCATAGGATAATCCTCCTCTAGCCACTGAAATTTCGAAGCTACAGTAACCCATATACCGGAAATGGGTTAAACAACCCTAAAAACATGTTTACTAACCTTGTAAGGCTTGGAATTACTAATTGAAGGCTTAATTCTTCAATTCCCGTTGCAACCTTCAAGAATCTTCAAGAATGATCATTCGGGAGCTCTCTATAATCTGCTCCCGTTCATAATGAGGAGAAATCAGATTTTTCTCTCCATATATACTTGGCTACTTTGCCTAATTGACACTTTGGTCCCTCAAGTTCTATCTTTTCCACAATGGCACAAAAATTCATTTTATAACATTATAAGTTTTACTTTCTTTCATTCTTACCCCAAAATTATATTTTCTTTACATAGAAGTCATTTGTATGCCAAATGACCATTTTGCCCTTTTTTTTTACCAATTTCTACTATTATGGCATCGTTCAACCCAAATTTTACATATGTTTATTTTATAGGTTTTACCATTATTTTCGGGTTCATACAACGGACCCTCTGGTCGCGACGCGAAGGCTGTTTCTCAGCAACTATAAATAAGAAGCTCACCTCTTGCCATTCTTGTGCAGTGCAAAAACCTTACACCACACCATACCCATTCAAGCACCAATACATCAAGATTACCCCACGTCCAAAGAGCAAAAAAAACCTGCCAAAACTCTCTAGAAAACTCTTTTCAACCAAAGAAAATCCACGTCCAAACAAACACCAAACAAAACCGCTACACCCATACTCTACCCGACACCAAACTAAACCTCTACCCAACACCATACAAAACCTCTACCCGACACCAAACAAAACCTCTACCCTACACCAAAAACAAAACCTCTACCCGACACCAAACTTCAAACCTCTAAACAACCTCAACCCGAATACCAAACTACAAAACCTACACACCCTCTACCAAATACAAAAACCCCGTGCATCTCAATTAAACCGACACCAAAAAACCCATTTCACCAAACACCAAAAACTACCAAACCTCATCCTACCGTAAAGAACAAGAATCGACGCTTCAAAGAAAACACCATTTTCCTCAGCTATCGATAAGTTCTTTTGAAATTATCTGTGTCGTTATTGATTTATTTAAACTGTTATAAATCAACTGTACCAAATATCCAATACATCCGAATTGAACCTTGACAACGAAAACATATGTGGACTGTATTTAACCGTGACATTTAACTTCTAACTTCTAACTTCTAACCTTTTATTTATTGTAAAAACACTTTATCATTGATAATGGCGTTTGTTACATCTAACCTCTAACTTCTAACATTTACTTTATTTACCGCTTTCTGTCCATTTAAATATTGTCTAGATTAAATTTACCGCTTTATTTTATTTATTTACAGCTTTCAGTAACTTAATTGTAGTTTATATTTATTCCGCAACTCTTATTTATTCCGCATATTATAGCTAAAATACATATCTGTCACACGGTAATCGGCTTAAAAACCCTTATTTGTGGAGATCGGTTATCGTATTTTTTAAACATTATTAATGAACATGGGCTTAGTCATGGGCTCAACAATTATAATGGACATGGGCTAGGTAAAAAGCCACTAAATTATATATATATATATATATATATATATATATATATATATATATATATATATATATATATATATATATATATATATATATATATATATATATATATATATATATATATATATATATATATATATATATATATATATATATATATATATATATATATGTTTGTAACATGCCATCGTATCTCTGAATCAACATTTCATTCCACCAGGCGAGCATCGCAAGCGATTGCATCATGTCCAAATATTACATTTGACGTTCATTTCTTAGACTAAATCAGTTGTTGGGGATTGTGCTTGTGATTGTTACCAATTTTTGGATTCGTACCAGATCTGTACCTATATATAAGAAGGATCGAATAAGTATCTAAAAAACAATAAGAATCGTGATGACAAATCTTGATCTCGTGATTGAAAAAAATTAGTGGACAATATTTAATTTAATTTATCATCAAAATCTTGCGAGATGATGCGTAATATTAGTAATTATTTGCAAGATATTAAAAATTTTCCAATGAAGGTTAAATGTTGAAGAATAACACTGACAAAAAAATAATAAATAGTAAAAATTGATGTTTGGAGATGTTACACGCCTCGCGCCCCTATCTATCGTTTCTCTTTGCCACATGTATCTCAACCATTGTCTATGCCTTTTCTTTTCACCACTTCGTTTTTTGGTCATGCATTTTTTCTTCTTTAAAAAAAGTCTGAAAAGCCCAAAGTTCTTTAAATTAAGTTCTTTACAATGAACATAATCATAAAGTGCTTGAATAAATATAACAATTTTTATATCTCCAAATTCAAAGAAAAGTTTAGGAGGTCTTCATATTACTATCTTAGTGAGCTCTTTTTTTTTCAAAAGTAATATTATTGATTGGTCTCACATTTTTTAAAGGAATTCAAGTTCTTATAAAAACTAAGAGATGAAAAGTTTTGTTCTTCATATCAAAAATCTTTTTAAATCATATATCCTATATTATGAACTTTTGGAAAATAAATTTTCAAAAAAAAAAACATTGTTTTAATATCACCCTTTATTTTTACAAGATTATAAGTTTTTAAAAAATAATGTTAAAAATCATATGATCCAAAATGAGATGATTCAACATATTTATGATCTAAAAATATTATGATTTAACATGTTTATGATCCTTAATTTGTTATGATCCAAAAAATTATAATTCAAAAATTTTATGATCCCTAATTGTATCTTTTATGTTTCAACAATTTGTTATAATCCAAAACTTGTTATTAGATAAAAACTTTATTTGGTTGAAAATGTTATAATCCAATATCTTATTATCCAAAGTCATATGATTTAAAAGGTTATGATTCAAAATCATATGATCCAAAATGATATAATCCAAAATAATATGATTCAAAATGTTATGATTCATAATGTTAATTTTCTTATGGACCAACATCTTTATGAAACAAATATAAAATATAAAAATATATAAAAAAACCCAAAAAAACTGACATATAGAACCATCTATACAACCAACCATAAATCAATATAAATAAATAGATGGATATATGACTAAGAAATATTAAAGAAATAAATTGATGTTCGGAGATGTTACATGCCCTGTGCCCTGTCCTCTTTCTTTGCTACATGTCTCCTAACCATTGTTTGTGCCTTTTTTTTACAACTTCGTATTTTGGTTATATCTTTTTTCTTCTTTTGTAAAAAGGACTGAAAAACTTAAGTTCATTAAATTAGGTTTCTATAAAATGAGTATAATCATAAAACTTTGAAAAAAAATATTTTTATTTTTATAAAAATACAAAAAAAATGTGTTTAAATGTCATGAAAATTTAAGGAATTTTTATACTCATTATACTAGTGAGTTTGCAAATTGAATTATTTAAAAATAAGCTTTTTACGCGTTCACACTTTAATTTAAAGTAACATTAGATTTTTTAAAAATATAATATTCAAATTCAAAGAAAAGTTAATGAACTCTCCATATTGCTATTTTAAAAATATCTAAAAAAATCAACAATATTATTGTTAATGGGTCTCTTATTTTTTAAAAAAGAATTCAAGTTTTATAAAAATTAAGAGATGAAATCTTTTATTCTTCAAATCAATTTAAAAAAAAATCATATATCCTATATTATGAACTTTTGGAAAAGAATTTTCCAAAGAAAACCATTATTTATTATTACTATTTATTTATACAATATTGCAAGTTTTTAAAAAAAATAATGATGAAATCATATGATTCATGATAATCTAAAAATGTTATGATTCAACATGTTTATGAACATTAATTTGCTATGATCCATAAATATTATGACTCAAAAATATTATGATCATTAATCGTATCTTTTATGATTTAAAAAGTATTATAATAAAAAACTTGTTATTGGACAAAAACTTGATTTTGTTAAAAATGTTATGATCTAAGATCTTATAACCCAAAATCACATGATCTAAAATGTTATGATAAAAATACTTCGATCCACAATGATATGATTCATAATGTTATGATTTAAAATGTTAAGAACCGAAGAATATTACAATTGAAAATATTTATGACTCTTAAGTCTTATGAGACAAAAATATTATTATTCGAAAATTCTCTGATACTTAAAATAATATAAAAATAAAACAAAATCAAATGAATTGTGGTTGCCAAGTGCGTAATTTTATGTGCTACCATATGTTCATATACAAGCACAATATTATAATGAAGGTTAATTTATTCCTCTTAGTTTGCAATACGACATACTTACTGCGTTAGGCATATTCGTCACTATGACATCAACACACTTATATTGTGAGTGGGCTTATGAATGGTTGCCATTTCGTAAAAATAAAATTGAATGAAGGGTATCATATGCCTAAAATTATCTAACGTGGAATTATTCCAAATATAATCATGCATTTGGATGAGCTAATATGTATGACAGACAAATAAATATGTATACAAAACAATTTTATTATGACTGTATCCCTAAGACCAATGGGTATGGTAACCACTCATCACAAGGCATTTTGGTGCCACACAAACGCCACTTCAGTTTACCCTCACTAACTCCTCACCCCTTAAATTTTTGGAAATTGTATACCCTCACTACCACTCAATTATATATATATATATATATATATATATATATATATATATATATATATATATATATATATATATATATATATATATATATATATATATATATATATATATATATATATATATATATATATATATATATATATAGAGGAAGGTTAAAATGAGAAGGATTAAAAGGTTGAGAATGCGAGAATGATTCTGGACCAATCAATATATAAGGGTATAATAGTAATTGTATATTTAATTAAATTATAACAAAATAAAGTTAGATAATAATTTCCTAAAATCTAGGGATTGATTGATAGTTACCTAAAAAAATGAACTAATTTTTTATTATATTCGTTTTTTATTAATTGACAGTAAATATCAATTATAATCATGAATGATTACATTTTAGTGAATTTATTTTTTTAACTGAATTTTTATAAATATTATGAATTGCTTTACGTTGTATTCATTGATGAATGAAATTGTACATAAAAATGATTTTATGAGAATTTTTCAGAATTTATTTGATTTCATTATGTTAATCATAAATGATTATATGTATGAAATAAACACGAGAATGAATAAAGCACAGATACGTAGCTAAAAATCAAATACATTCGTAATCATAAATGAATAAAGGCTAATATGGAGATAAAAAAATCTAGTTCGATTGTAATCACAAATGAATGAACAAACATATAAAAAATCCAATGCATTTTTAATCATAAAGTCGATGTTGCAGCTTTGATCATTTCTCTTGCTTCTACCATCACACATACAAACAATGATGGGACATTCATCATCATTTTTGTTCTTGGTTCACACCTGTAAAGTCAATTTTAAAGATATTAAAAAACAAATCAAATACTATAGTGTTTTGTATGCATATTCATAATTGATTATGTCTATATTAATCATATAAGTTGGAATAATCACACATAGTAAGTTACTTCTAATCATTTATGATTAAAACAATAATCATAGATGATTATAACAAGTTAAAAAATGTAAAAATTTGTGACTTTTACATTCCAATTAAAAATAACAAATCCGAGTTAAAAAAATGTAAATAGTTGTAACTTTTACATTTCAATTAAAAAATTTAAAGGCTTAATCGTTGACGATTATAGAAATATATTCAAATGCTACTCATAATCGTTGATGATTATAACCGGTGCTTAAATCAATTATCTATTACATCTTAACAGAAATTTTGAAATGAATATCACCAGAACCCTAAACATGCTAAAAGTTACCCAACAACACAACATTAATAAACACAATCAATGGCAATATGAAAAACGTGAACAATAAAAGAGACGTCTCTTTGATCAAAAGAAAGAATATTCATGTATAATTTGTATTTGGTAAATTCTAAGATAGATAGTAAATAATCAAAACCTCAGTCTTTTTATCGAACAATTGGAGTGCATAGCAACATCTCTTTCAAGATTACGGATTCAATTGCTGGAGTCCAGCTTTGTAATATCTGCACGAATCACAAAAACAATTTAATGGAAAATGCAATGGCCACAATATGCAGATTTACAAATCAATATCTTAACAAAAATTTTGAAATGAATATCACCAGAACCCCAGACATGCTAAAAGTTACACAACAACACAACATTAATAAACACAATCAATGGCAATATGAAAAACGTGAACAATAAAAGAGACGTCTCTTTGATCAAAAGAAAGAACATTCATGTATAATTTGTATTTGGTAAATTCTAAGATAGATAGTAAATAATCAAAACCTCAGTCTTTTTATCGAACAATTGGAGTGCATAGCAACATCTCTTTCAAGATTATGGATTCAATTGCAGGAGTCCAGCTTTGTAATATCTGCACGAATCACAAAAACAATTTAATGGAAAATGCAATGGCCACAATATGCAGATTTACAAATCAATGGTACACTATGCATCTGATTATATGGAAAATGACGGCCGTAGGGAAGAAACCTAATTTAGAGAGAGATAGAGTAATTCCACTTTACATGCTAATTTTTTGGAACCGATGTGGGGTTCGGTTTTGTGAGGGAGACGATGAGCCTTAGAGAAGATGTTAATCAGATAGGGTAGTTGTATGTGAAGGATTCAAGTCAGTACATATGGTAAGTCTGTGGGGAATGTGGGGAAAGTGGCTGGAACACAAATGGTATCGTGATGGTAATGGTGGTGGTTGTGGATGAAGGCAACAATAGAATGGCATGATATCGATGGTTCATGTATTGTATCTGCAACATTCAGAAGGTGGAAAATGGAAAGCAAGGTGTACGATGGTGGTTTGAAGGTGCTGATCGGGTGGTGGTTTAGTGGTGGCCGCCGGTGGAGATTAGGTATTGCTGAAGCGATACATAGAGAATGAGAGAGGAAGGAAATATATACGAGAAGTTAAAAGGTTTTCCATAAATTCAGGGATTTAATACCGATTTTAAGGAAATAAATAGAGGCAAAAGTACTCATATACCCTTTACTAGATTTTAAAATTTACAAGTTGGTCTCATGTGTTTCAGAATTTACATAAACAGTCCATCTATTAATAGCCTTTGATCTTAATATATGAATGGTCTAGATCTATTCTCGCATTCTCAATCTTTTGAGTATTCTCATTTTATCTTACCTCTATATATATATATATATATATATATATATATATATATATATATATATATATATATATATATATATATATATATATATATATATATATATATATATATATATATATATATATATATATATATATATATATATATATATATACACACAAAAATATGGGTACTATATATGTTTATGTGTGTGGAGAGTGTGTAACATCGTGCGCCTTCACAACCCCTTCCTAAACCACACCCCGTGGTCACACACCCAACTGAGACGGTGTATTCACACGGGGTTAAGGTGCCATATCACAGCCCGCATGATGCAGGTTAACGGCTTATGTTGGTCTAATAGTGTTGGTTGACTAATGATGTAATGTCATTTAATTATCAATGTCTTTTTATTTAAACTCATGTTTTTAATTAATAAATATGTTTCCATGTTGGTAAACAGTTATTTTCTTAAAATTAAATTTCCACGTAAATTATTTATTCGAATAAAACAAAAAAAACTTTTCTAAAATCATTAAAGCAAAGATAAAATAGATAAAAAATAATAATTGGTGTAAGAAAAATAAAAGAAAAAGATACGTATATCAACTAATCTAAGATTATAATTATAAAAAAAAACAAAAAACATATATAATAATCATAAGCATGATAGAAATAACATAATATTATAATATATGAGAGCTTACGGTGTTTCTTTTATATTATAAAAAGAAATTTGAATCCCGAAAATGGAAGTGGGTGGGAGAATATATGCATGGGACACTTCGAAGCGTATCATACGAGGACAACCGGGTTACGGTTGAAGCTAAAGATGGGAAAGAACTCAGTGTGACTAAGGTGCCATGTGTTGATGAGGTGGCCACCTACCAATAGGCGTTTTGTTTGTTTTTTTGGTAACTTGATGTCAATTTCCCCATATATATAATTAAATCTTTTTTGTTTTTTCATGTAGTTGGTTCAAATAAAGCATCGGCGTAGAAAATCATATTCTATATTTTGAAGATATATCTATACGCATAAAAGTTAGTTTTGGACTAAACTACAGAAAGTGGCTAGTTTTTCTTTTCGTTTGAAATTCATACATAAATTAAAATATTTATTTATTTAACAGCGCTTTGAATATAAATTTGAAGAAAATTATAAAACCGTAAATATAAAGTACCGAAATTAGAAAACATGAGTAATGATATTATTTTATTTAAAATACTTAAATAAAGAATACTTCATAAGATATGATAAGAAATATTTATTTGTTTAATAAATATTTGAATGTAAAATTGTAATGAGGAAAACTACAAGCAATGATATAGTTTATTAACCATTTGTAATGAAAGAATGTAAAATATAATTACTGAGTCCTTCCAATGTGAGCCTAGTGGTACGGTTTACAATGAGACGGGTTGACGTGAGCCTCTCAGTCGATATCATTAGAGTTTCATTATTGATCTCCCACGTGGGCCATTTGACAAGTTAATATGAGCCTTCCAGAAAATAAGAAAGAAGCCAAAATGGTATTGGAAGCTTATGGACTTCTTGTTGATGCTACAGAATCATTATTAGGCTAATAGTGAAGGTATTATATGACTCATACACTAGCTTTGAAGACTTAATACAACAATACAAGTATTATACATATCCTTTTCTATTTTTTGACGTATAAAAAAGATGGATAAATAATTGTATAATCTCATGTATTATACATGTATAAATGTTTGTATACTTAATATATGCTATAAATTAAGTGTTGTACTGATTTGGTAACTTAACCGTTAAGTGCTTACTAGGACCAAAATATAAAGAATTTTGTTTTTGTCCAAAAGTACACTTTCAACCCCTAAAATTTAGTAACGACACCACCCGAACTCGATCCTTCTAAACAATTAACATTTCCTTTAGGTTAGGTATTTAATGCCCTTTCCATAATTAAATATGAATTTTCATTATGTTTTAATTAATTAAATATTAATTAGCATTCATATATTCATTAATTAATATTATGAAAATCCGAATATCATTTACACCTCAAATAATATTTATTCAAGTATTATTTACTCATTTATAATATTTAGTCAAATATTTTATAAATTCTTTTATATAATTATCATATTTAAGGATTTTTAATTATTCACAATTGAATAATCATAATGCTTAATCGTTAAATATCCAGCCCGAATTCACCGGTGTTACACCAACACTTCAATATTTATATTGCATGCATTCTAAAATCATAATATTACCTTAAGAAAAGCTTCTATAACATGTTCAAGTATAATTTCCATAAAAATGACTATGAAACACATTTTCTTCACATCTTGACATATTTGTCTGTATTTCTTAAATTCACAAAGCTAATAATATTTTCAAGCTACATCTTTTATTTAACGTACTCTAACATCTCAAGTACTCAATAGTTTAGGATGTTACAAATACCTAACCCCTTAAAAGGATCTTGTCCTCAGAATCACATAATAAAATATTGATATTTCCTTTACATAAGAAATGTTCAAGTTTCATATATAAAATCTATCCTTATATACAATTTTGAAAGAGGACAATCTTAGGCTTATTATACTTGTATCGTGACCAGAAACACAATCACATAGAACTCTTGAATTTTACCAACTTTACTTGCTATAGCAATTTTACTTTCCACAAGTCAACATCTTTCCTAACCAATTCTTCTGCTTTCATAATCTTCTTGACTATATCATTTGATCTTCATGTTTCTGTTTTCATTAGTTTTGATGTAATCACACCTTGAGTAACTTGAACGTCACTTTTTTCCTTAACCAACTTTTATCAAACAGATCAAAAATACCATTCATCATATTCCATAAGTTTTCAAGTCCCTTGCCAAGTCTAACGGTTTTCTAACAACCATTCTTTCCTTTGCTTATATTCAATCATGGTTTAAATCACACTTTTACTACGAATGAATCATAAAGTTACACATAGCTTAAATTCTTCGCATGATCTCGTGTTTAACACTTCATAACTATAAGTTTCATATGCCTTTGAATTCATAATGTATCACATATTCTTATACCACAAGGTATTTGACTCTTATCGATACAAACTCAACTTAACTCATGCTAAAATTAGCTAGTTGTTTGGTTAACCTTCCATAGTCCTTCATGTTCCAAACCTTTTCTTTAGTCATAAGAAACATATTTTCCAAGTAATATCCTTTCCATTTGATTACATTGGGTGATATAACATATATCACATGTAATACAAGCATATCATGACACCATACATAACTTTAACTTTCTTATCGTTCTATATGTAGATAGCAATTTCTTGCATCTTTCGTTAAATATGCTTAAAGGTTTCCAATCCTTTGAGTATTGGTTCTTATTATTAAGAACCCAAGTGAATTATACCCAAAACCAATTATAACTTGCATAAGCATTCTAATCATCACATCATTTTCTATGTCTATAATGCATTGTCATATAGAAATGACTTAGGTTCATATTTTAAATTGTCTTATTTTTAAATTCTTATCATACTTGGCTTCCTCCATTCCCAATCATACTCATAACTCTTATTATGTATTAATATTCCGGTCATCATTAATGAATTTTGCAATAGCCTTGCATTTAAGCTCATAGTAATTTCACATAGTAGACAGATATCTATATTCTCGATTCATAAGTGAATGGCTCATAAAATTGGCTAATCATATGCCTAATAATCTAGTCATAGCATCACATAGTGGCAGACTTTATCAACAAAAGTCTTTTGTAGTCATCATAGATTAACAGGTCAAAATACTACCCATTTAATTTGGATTTTATTCTATTTGAGCAACAAATTACTAAATTTTTAAGAATCGTAACTCTTACATCATCGATCTGTTTAGATATTTATGCTTTAGAATATTATGCAATTATCTTAAGCAAACTTTTGAATTTTTTGTTGTTCTCAATTTAATATGTCTTAAGACTTGTATAGTATGAATGCTTACATGTATATTCCATGCTTTAAACATCCCAAGTCTTACTTAACTTTACACTAAATTATGATTCCTTTAAACCATATCCATGAACTTAGTTACACTATTTATGAGCATTTGTTTTGTTATTATTTCTACTTGTCATTAGACTTAAAATTTTGCGATTACGGCTTGCAAAATTTCTTTTCCTACAAAGGTATTATGCTTTACCAAATTAGTATATTAGAGCAATCTACTTTCACACCCCTTTTTAATTGTCTCTTGACCATTGTCTTCATTCTTGAGCATTACTACTTTTGACCTTGAACTAGTATTTCTTCTTACCACTTGTGAAATACTTTGGAGCATTTCACACCAATTCCCTTTCCCACTTAAGAGTTCTACCTTTCAAATTTAATGCATTAATATAACACACTTCATCAAATTTCTATATCATTAGGAGAGTGTTTAAGTATAACACTTCATCTTTTCATCCCTTCTCATAAGTATTAGTGAACTTTTACATGTATAAGACTTCTTATTGAAAATATATGGCACATACGTTGATCATTATGATAACTTTGTATTTCTTTTAAACTCTTCATCACACTTGTAGAATACTAGAAAGTATCGCATACTTATTTTTTTGCCATTTGAGTATTATACTTTATCATTTTTCTCATTAAAGCAATATACTTTCTACTCTATCATTTTCTTAAATATCATATTCCTTTTGGTTCTTGACCTAGTATTCATTTAGGCATTACATTTTCATTTCCAATTGTAACTATTTTCTATACTTCTTGTCGTCATAAAACTTTGTTTCTTTCTCTTTATTCCCACTTCATACAATGTAATTGATCCGTTTTTTCTTATATTTATGAGCATCTACATCACCCATCCTTGTATTATTATATTCTTTTCATATGACTCTAAGGAAGAATTTCCACCATCAGTCTTGTAATGTTTTCTAACTATATAAGTTATATACTAATAACATATGAGTCATAGCAAAACCGTTACGTATATAATAATATCCTATCAAATAACATAGTACCCTAGTATGAATGAAAATGCACTTTAACAATATGGTGCTCTAATCTTTACCCATATTCCAGTTCCTTGTTTCCTCTATTGTCGATTGCACAAACTCACTTCTTTGCCTTAGATTGATCATCTCAAATATTTTCAATATACAAATATCCATTTCCCTATTTACGAATTGGGACAATAACATTTCTCCCATCATAACAATAAATACATACTAATTCATTTGGCTTTGAAATCGATGATTTGCCTCTTTATGTCTAATTACACTACAATCATAACATGTAATGTTTGTTCATTTATTCTTTGTGATTCTTATTACACTTCATATATATATATATATATATATATATATATATATATATATATATATATATATATATATATATATATATATATATATATATATATATATATATGTATATATCTTGATTCGTCTTACCCAATGGAAGTTTGGGTCTTCATAGCAATTCCTAACGTTTTCACCAGTAATTTCTTTTCTTCAACCGTTCATTGTTTTGCAATCGTTTCCTCAACCACCTTTCCATATAATTAAAGTCATCACCATTGCATCAAAAAAGTTAATAACTCGAGTTACAATCATTAGTATTTCAATGGTAAACGATTTTGTATGATGGCCGATCATTACCTTTTCTTGGGAGTCATGTACCTTTTAGATGTGATAATATATTTGTCAATGGTAGAATCTATCTAACTTGATAGCATGTAGTAAAATTTCCATAAATTCTTCTAGGAAAACCCAAATGGCACACTTTTATTGTGTTAGAAACTAGGCATTCACATCTTTCCAACTGTTTTGGTCAAAGATTAGCTAAACGGATTTTAACCAAACTTTTGTAATGTGGTGTGATGTTTATAGATGAAATTCTAGATAATGAAATTAAATGTAAGAATAAGACACAATTGTTGAGCAAAGTGTAGAGCCTAATCATAATTGAAGTAAATCCAGAAACCGAAGAAGATCAACTGACCGAAACACTATAAATAGAGGCAGAGTGAAAGTCAGTGCTGTTATAGTTTGTACTATGCTCGGATCCTCAGACCTCAGTAGAGGAAGTCATTTACTCCGGTATGACTAACCATAAAGATCAGTAGTTGGAGACAGTATCATGTGTTGGGTGTTTTCCACCAAGAAGGGCAATAATACTTCTTCAAGTAAATCAGTAGAATGGTTAGAAAAGAAGAGTATCAGATCAGCAGGACCGAGAAGGGTTACACCTCGTCTGGATCAAAAGATACGTCTTCACTTAAGTTTGCAAAGAAACACTGAAGATAGACAACAAAGATTGGTGGTAATCAAGACATATTACTAGACCAGAGGACTGTGATGAAGAAGAGAATTACATCCTAACCAAAGAACCGTGCCAATCATCAGTACCTTATGAAGATTGCAGATTCACCGTGACAACGGTAGCTTGGGCTACGGTCACAAGAGTGAATGCATCAACAACATAAGAAGGTGAGGCATCAGTGTCTTCAGAACGAAGCTTAGTTTGGACAAAAGAAAGTCTCTTAGGCAAAACCTCTGACTGAAGTGTAGTCCGACAGAAGTGCAGAAGCATAGTCAGACAGTTACACAGACTCGTCCGGGGGAAATTTACTCAACCGCAATACAAAGAGGGTTATCCAACCGAAGAAGGAGTCTCCAGTTATACTCTACATTGGTGTTGTCACATCGACTGCCATATTTTACCCTAGGAATACGCGAACGGGAACTGTTAAGCATGGGGAGCATGAAAGAGTCACTTCACAAGATGTAAAGTTTACTAGGCGTTCTAGACCTATCACCTATGTTTGAAGATTTCCTCCCAAGATCTTTGTGTATCCAGCTTTCCATATTTGCTTGCTAATCTCATCTTCTTTTGAAAAAGACGATGTGTTGAGTGGAGTGGTAGATATCCAATGTTTAGCTTCTGAACATTGTGAAGATAGTCTTAGTTTATCTGTTGTATATCATTAAAGTTTATCAATGAAATATTTCTCTCGGTTCTCACAGTAGATGTAACCCGGTACTTTGGGAGAACCACTTTAAATCCATATGTTTTCTCTCTAAATTCTTTGTATTTCTCTTTAGTCTAGATAATTGTAAGGTGATCTTTTGTTCGGAGTTTGTAGTTGTGGGGAAGATCGGTACAGATGAGCAGTAAAGCTGTGTGCCAATCCTGCAGCTCGAAGAAGAGAGTCTTATTATATATAAAAAAATAACAAACCAATAGACTATTGAAAATTTTATACTACAATGACTTAGTTATTTCAATAGCATAAATTCGTCAATCTTTTTCCATACAATTATATTTCTACATAACGTACAAATATACGTCTAGTTGAATTATAATAAATATAAACGTTCATTTTACAAAGAGAACAATCATAATATAAATTGGCTAAGATACATAATTTGTTTTGAAATTTGTACAAGTTTACAATTATGATACAACATCATATTTAGGGGCGAGTTTGGTAGCGGAACCGGATAGAACCAGTACCAAACCGAAAAATATTGAAAACCGAAGTAACACAAATGTAAGAATCACATACCGAACCAAAATATAGGATATATTACCGGTTCAATCTAAGAAAACAAATTTTATTTGAACATAAATGTGAAAAAATAACCACATACAAACCGAACTAATACCAAATAATAAAATACCTAAGTTGAACAAATATATATAAAATTAAAAACCGTATACTAAACTAAAATTAAAAACCGTTCACCACTAGTTATATTATTCAAACAAGCTCAAAACAACATAACGTTCTAATTTTATTGGTCCGTTGGGAAAATAATTGAATGTTTTTATCACTGTTTGGCGGTAAGGACCACAACGGTCAACTAAAAAGCACCACAAGGACCCGTGTGTTTTCTAAAACTAGCCAAACACATATACTTGTACGCACTGCAGTTCCAGCAGTACATTACTACATTTGTATGGCATTAGACAAAATTTGCGGACGACGGTGACTTTTTGCGGCACGGGACCCACACATCCAGGTGTGTTAATCACATGCTGGCCACTAAACCGCCAAATTATCCTGAACCATACAAACTGACCGGTTTTGTTTGGCCCGGCCACATAGAATTGTCCCGGAAACCACTATTTCCGGCCACATGTAATGCATGGCACAATAATATCGTTTCTTAATTCTTTGCATGACAGGAAAAAGAAGTACTTTTTTTAACGTTACGTTATAAGTTATATCCGGTTTAACTTTTATTTTAGATAAAATAGTACACGTTTTTATGATTTATCAAAAGTTAAATAGTTCTTATCTTTTTTGTTACACAGCAAGTTTTAATTTCTTATGAGATCGGTTCCTATGATTTCATCTTGTTAAAAAATAATTTGAAATTTCTAATTTACTCGATATTAGATTTTTATTTTTATATTTTAAACTAAAATATTGAAAACCTCATTAAACCCCAACCCTCTTCCAAGTTCATCTTCAAGCTCGCTGCCACCCCTAACCCTCAGCCACGCTTCATCGTCGCCACCATCCGTCGGTAACCTCCACCCCACACATCCCTCCCTTTCTTCCCGTTTCTATATCTCTCAGTGGCAAGAGACCAGAGAAGCACGATGTCGCATGGTCATCGACAACAACTATCACTTCTTTCGGTCGCCTCATCAACCGCTAACACCCATTGACGCTGCACCAAGCCACCATTCCCGTCTGTTAGTAAACCACCTAAAATAGATCTTTGTTGTTGGAGTTTTTTTTCTAAAAACCACCGGAAGGTGGTGTTCAATGGTGATTAACTTATTATTATTCACATATCACAAGCTCGTCAGATGAGAGGGTAAGAGATGACTAGAAGGGTGGTTTGACAATGGTGCTATGGAAATGACTACGACTCCACCGATCTAGGATAGGGGTGACTAGGAAAGGAGATGAGGTACAATATTCGTGAACGATGAAGGGGGACAGAAAAAGGAGGCGATTGAAGAGAACTATTTGGGTGTGAAGTCTAATACCGAAAATGGAAGAAATCTGGAGGGCGCAGTCTGGGGCTTTGCCCAAGAGCACAACCATGACCTTCAAATGAGTGGTGAACTTGGAAGTGTAGCTTCGGCATGGAGCGAAGAATAAAACAATAATCTCAAGTGAAGAGCGAAGGTTCAGAAGATGCGAAGTCAGCAATCTATGCTAAAGCGTAATTTCAGTTAAAAGTTCTGTAAGCGCCGCCCTTCTACTGAAGCTAGTCGTAGCTTCAGATTGATTTGAGTTGAGTTAACTCAGTTTCTTGGGAACCAATTATGGAACTGATTAGTGTCGTGTCAAAATCAATAAATAGTAGTCATGTATAACATTCATCATCAATAAAATCTCTATAGTTTTGCCGCATGGGCATAACATGATTACTCTGATCAAATGAATCACATTAAATCTCATCATTTTCTTGTTTAATCTTCGGGGTGTTTCGTTTTTCATTATTGTGTCCATATTTTCCAAGGTTGCAATGTAATCCCAACAACTGGTATTAAAACTATGGTTGAGGAAGGACATATTAAAATCGATAAATTCGAGGGTCATGATTTTGGATTATGGAAAATACAGATTAAAGGTTATCTCTACCAGAAAAAGTTACATCTACCATTCAGAGGAAGAAAATCATATGCGATAAAGCATGAGGTTTAGGATCTTATATCGACAGGAACTTGGAGTGGTCAGGTTGTCATTAGCAAAGAACGTTGTTTCAATATTGTCAATGAGAATACGAAGTACATACTGATCAGAGCGCTATCTAATAGGTACAAGAAACCCACAACTACAAATAAGATTTTCATGATCAGGAAATAACTCAATAACATGTATACTGATCTCTGGCAACATTGGTTTCAAAGACGAAGTCCACACGTTAATGCCATTATCTTCCTATTAATAAATCTAATCTGAAACCGTCACTGCTATCAATAGTACTTCTAAAACCACGAAACCTACATTTGAAGGCATTCACGACTTGATCCTAGGTGAGGATATCCATAGAAGGAATGCTTGTGAGTGCTCTAAAAGTTTGCTAAGCACCAAAAACAGAAGAAGAACGTCCAACATAGAAAGTGGAGGTAGAGGAATATCGAAATCAAGGAGAAGAGGGCAGTCAAAAAGTAGGAAAGACATTATCTGTCGGAATTGCAAAGAAAACGGATGCTTTAAGAATCAGTGCCCAGAGCCTTTTGTCAAAAGAGGGAAGAATGAAATAAATTTAACAGAAGATTATGAAGATGTGCTTATTTTCTGTGCAGAGAGTTCCATTAAAACCTACATATTGACTTGGGTGCTTCGTTCCATGCGTGTCATTGCAGAGAGATATTTCAACCATTACATTGGCAAACTTAGACTCCTAGGAACAAGTGCCTAAATATAGTCGAAGTTGGGGATGTTGTCCTCAAGATGACTTTGGGTTCGAAGTGGACTTTGAAAATTGTTAAGTATATTTCAGACCTAAAGAGAATATTGATATTAGTAGGACGGTTTGATGACAAAGTACACCATGTTGAGTTTGGAAATCATCATCATAAATTAGTTGCTTGAGGCCAGAAATAGGGGACATTGTATATGGTCGAAGCTTTGGCAGGAGAAGTAAACTCAATAATTAAAGATAATAAGACTTCTACTATGTGACACCAGAGGCTTAGACACATGAGTGTGCAGGGGATGAAGATATTGGCTTTAAAATGAAATATTTTTGTCGCTTTGGAATTTTGTGAGCCTTATGTCGTAAACAAAGAAGGTCACCTTCACTTATATGGCTCTGCTAGAGGCAAGCAAGGAGCTTATATGGTTGTAGAACTTCCTATCAAAGTTAGGCTTGAATCAGGGAGGTTGTGTACTACATTGTAATTACCACTAGGAGAAGAATCTGGTGTTTCATACCAGAACGAAACACCTCACTGTAAAATACCACTTTATTAGAGAGTTGATATCCGAAGGTACTCTTAACTAATCATTGGTGCAAAGAATCTTACAGACATGTTCACGAAGGTCGTTACAATGGAGAAGTTGTTGTTATGTATGACTTCAACTGGCCTACGGTAGAAGGAAGGTGAATGTGCATGCTAGAGATGATTTATGTTACACACTTCAGATGACAGTAGAGTATGTCGATCAGCCTCCAAGTGAGAGATTTGTTGATGTACGGAGTCTAATACCGAAGATGGGAGAAATTTGAAGGACACATTTTGGGGCTTTGCCCAAGAACACGACCATGGCCATCAGATGAATGACGCACTTGGAAATGTAGCTTCGGCTGGAGCAAAGAGTGAAGTGCGAAGCAGTAATATCAAGTGGAGAGAAAATGTTCAAAAGAAGCGAAGTCAATAGTCTAGGTTGAAGCGCAGTTTCGGTTACAAGTTCTGAAGTGCAGACCCACTGTTGAAGCTAGTCGAAGCTTTAAGTTGCTTTGAGTTGAGTTAACTCCATATCTTGGGAACCAAGTTTGGTACTGATTACTAGGCTTGTTAGAATTAATATGACACACACAATAACCCATACGTATTAGGTCAACCTTCCATATAAATACATATTATTGATTGTAATCCTAAAAGTGTGGTGTTAAAAAGATAGAGTGCACTAGATACTAGTCTTGTATAACATTCATCATTAACAAATTGTCTCTAGTTTTTCCTAATGGACGAAACTTGATTACTTTGATCAGTGAACCACATTGAATCTCTTTGTGTTCTTATTTAATCTTATTGGTGTTTCATGTTTCATTATTGTGTCTGGATTTGTCGAAGTTGCAATCCCAACAAGAACCGTTTGTCGACGGTGGTGCAAGGGCCAATGAGAGCGATTAGAGCGTGCAAGATGAAAAGGTATCAGAGGTAGAGTTAGAGGTTTTGGGGGGGAGCTAGGGTAATCAACATGGAAGGGGAAGGAGTATGGTTTTATTGGGGTTGAGTGGGTGTAGGGGCATGTTTATTTATTTATTTATTTTTGCAGTTGGTTTAAAATATAAAATAGATAAAAAAATGGTAGAAAAGTCTTTTTAAAATGGTAGACCAACTATACAAGAATTAAAAATTATGTAATATCCTGTTTATTTTATTTTATCTTATTAGGTGCCATAAGATTAAGAATTAAAAAAATAGGTTTATAAGTCACCAAAATAATAATTTAATTAATTAATTTAGTTTTTCTTAAACTATATGATTGGAGTTAAAGGAAAACAATGTGATTAATTAATTGTGTAACTAAATAACTAATTAATAATCTTTTATTCTGTATTTACATAATTCAAAAAATTATGAAGATAACGTTATTTTATACAAGTTGGCTTTTCTAAAAAAGTTCAACTCAGATTATATAAGCTTGTGGTATGAGTTGTGAACTAATTACTTACTTTGACTAATACAAATACGAAGATTTAACAAAACAATGTATGTCCTTTTCGAATTGAGTAAGAATACCCAGGTTAGGATCACCTTAATGATATGTTCTCTTAATGCAACTCATGTCAATTTTTAGTTTACAAATAAATATTTTATAGATTTAAATACAAGAAATTCTGTATGTAATTAAACAGATAACAATTATGATTAACTATGTGAATGAAGTCTAAAAATGTAGGAAAAGTGCTAAATTAAAATTTTTATATTATTTTTCTTAAATACTAAATATATTTCTAAAATTAGGATTTGAATCATTGTTCAACCAACGAATAGAGTACAGGTGTAAGATTACTTGACAAAAGAGAAGTGGTGAAGTGTGATCTGGCGATGGGTAGACGTGGGGTGTAGTGACTATTCCTATCCATGCTTCAATTATTGCAATGATTTGTTTCCAATGAATTATATTTACAACCATTTTATTTCATATTATATGTTACCACAATAATTATCTATTAGCATTTATATAATCATACTTACCAAATATATTCACATAGTTATTGAATTTGATTTGGTGTTTATAATTATATCAAAACATGCACAAGCATGTTCATAGTATATAAATACACGTTTTTTTAGCTGTCAAGTACGATTAATATTTAAAATATAAAGGCTAATATATCTCTTTTTAACTCTTCAGAAAGTGAAATATCATGCTTCAACTCTTAGAGAATTAATTGCGAAAGATACAACCTTACTTAACAATTAACATATTATTGTTTAACAAGTCTCCCGATGCTTGCTTAATTGGTAAAAATGTTAGAATCCATAAATGAAATCACATATTCAGTTTAGAAATCACTTTATTTGTTTTTGAATTTTTTGATATACCTTTCAAGGTTCAATGATGGCATTCATATATTTTGTTGTTCAATAATTATTAACATAAAACATAAAATAATATATGTTTTCTTAGATTCACGAAGGAGAAACATTCTCAAAAGTTGAAATACACTTGGCTAACTCTCTAGCGGTCTAGCCTTCCGAAGGATGTATGGAGGCGAGAATTTTTGATATACTTATCCATCGAGAAAAAAAGTTTGTGTAGAAAAATGAAAGACGATAAATAGAAAGTTTGTTGCAAAATGAATCAATCAAAAATTCCGAAATAGGGCCACCACTTAAAAGAGGGGAAAATTGGGGGCCAAATTGAGTTGGAAATTTGGGAATTTTGGCAGCCATCATCATGTGATATCGACCACCAAACTCTCGTGAACTATCATTGTGTATCACTTTTTTCTTAAGAAAGTAACAAGTTGGTATAATTAAATCATAATTATCCTAATGCACACCCACTAAAACAATTAAATTCCAAAATAACACCAAATTCAACTAAACTTTAATTAAATTATGTTAGCTATTGTAAAATATAATACATAAAAGGAGTTAATTGTAAAAAAGAAGTAAATCTATTATAAACATATTATAAACTAATTAGTTAACAATGCTAATACTAATACACATGACATGTGCATGGAACTATAATATAACACGCAAACAACCAAACGCCTTTTTTCTGTAAAATTTGTTGTGGGTCTGTTACTAACAACTTTTAACACATATATAAGATTATTGTTTACATTATTTACAGATGAGGGAGACAAACGGAAATGAAAAGATAAAAATAAAGTAACCAACTTTTGGTTTTTTCTTTCCAGGTGCATTGAACTTTTCCCAAAGTAGTTACATACAAAACTATTATAGAAAAAGGGAGTTGTTGCTATAAATAAAAATTTTGTGATATCATCTACCCTGCACATGAGATCACCTATTTTTAATAATCTAATCACATAATACTTTGAAATTTTGTTTTCAAAATTCTCAAAATTTACATCCAATACGAGTAAATCAAGAGAATCAATACTATTATACCCTTCAAGTTAACAACCACGTTGTCAAACAACGACCATGGATTTGATTTCAATTTTTATATAACTAGAACAACATTAATTATTCTAATAAGCCCCGTTAAGTTTATATGTGTGCGTTTATTCTAACAAGAGCATCCCATATATGCACTTCACAACAAAATCGACATTTTCAATACGTAAATACATTGCCACATACACATTTTACTCCAATTATAAACCACAGAATAATGCTAAGAATATCACTGTTGAAGATTCAGTAATACGTCAACCAGATTCGTGAAAAAGAAAAAAAACAAAAAACATAAGGTGTTAAATGAAATTGTTTGTGGTAAGGTGGTGGGACAACGTCAAAAGGGTCGGTGAAAACGAAATTTACAAAATTTAGTGTCTTTTGGACGGCAAGTTTTTCCACTCTCCCATAATTACAATCCACTTACCCCAAAAATAGCCGTTGTGCATTCTACACCCTCCTTATCTTCATTCCCTTTATATACATACACTTCACACTCCTTCCCTCATCACTCCACCACCGTCCATCTTCTCTCTAGCAAATTAACATGACGAAAGATGTGCCGGAGCAAGGTTCGTTCTCCGCCAAGGACTACCACGACCCACCACCGGCGCCGTTGATAGACCCGGAGGAGCTGACCAAGTGGTCCTTCTACAGAGCTCTTATCGCTGAGTTCATTGCCACCCTTCTCTTCCTGTATATTACTGTATTGACGGTAATTGGCTACAAGAGCCAAACTGACCCCGCCCTGAACCTCGACCAGTGCGGCGGAGTTGGTATCCTCGGCATCGCCTGGGCCTTCGGCGGCATGATCTTTGTTCTTGTTTACTGCACCGCCGGTATCTCCGGTAAGTTTTCATATCCTCAATGCTCCGGTGTCTATACTCGTCGGCTTCTAGTAATAATTGGACCCGTAATATAAAATCACGAAACTAGCCCTGCTCCTGAAAATCCCAAAATACCCTTCTAAAATGGGAATGTACAACATGACAAGCCACGAGGGTAAATAAGGAAGTATACAAGCTGTTTTTACTTTTTTAACCGTTGGTAACTATTTATGTGAACTTGCAGGAGGTCACATTAACCCAGCAGTGACTTTTGGTCTGTTCCTGGCTCGTAAAGTGTCATTGATCCGTGCAATCGGGTACATGGTGGCTCAGTGTTTAGGAGCCATTTGTGGTGTGGGTTTGGTCAAGGCTTTCCACAAAAGCTACTACATGAGGTACGGCGGAGGAGCCAACGAACTCGCCGACGGCTACAACAAAGGCACCGGACTAGGCGCTGAGATCATCGGAACTTTCGTCCTTGTCTACACCGTCTTCTCCGCCACCGACCCCAAGAGGAGTGCCCGTGACTCCCATGTTCCGGTACCTACACTATCTATTTGTATTGAATTTTAACTTCTGTGCTGTGAAAAATGTAGAAAATAACTTGAATTGGGTTTTTGATGTTAGGTTTTGGCACCACTTCCTATTGGGTTCGCGGTGTTCATGGTACACCTTGCCACCATTCCGATCACCGGTACCGGAATCAACCCGGCTAGGAGTTTGGGAGCTGCTGTCATCTACAACAAGGACAAAGCTTGGGATGATCAGGTATATATAGCATTGGAAATTTTATATTTACCACATGAATGTATAAATCTAATAAAAATAATCCTAAACTTGGAAATTCTTACTGGAAACAAACATTGAGCAACAATGGTGTGGTTCTTGATGCATTATAAGTTGTACTTGTCTGAACTTGTGTTTTTAATTGGGATGGCAGTGGATATTCTGGGTGGGACCATTCATCGGAGCAGCCATTGCAGCTTTCTACCACCAGTTTATATTGAGAGCTGGTGCAATCAAAGCCCTTGGATCATTCAGAAGCAGCACCCAAGTTTGATGAGATTTCAGTTATTTTATTGTATTTTCTAAATTGAAAAATGAAATAATATTTATGTTCGAATTTACATTTAGCCCACAACACCCAGTTAAATGTGGAATGGCTGGAAGGGTATAAGAGCCATTTCGTCCTATAAATTCTTTTTTCACATGGCAAAATTTAACCACGAGTATTGCATACTTACTGATTTAAGACATGAAAGATGATTGATCAATTAATATGAAAATTTTATAATTAGTAAATAAAAAAAAATGATGTAATGGTTTAAAAGTAGCGGATAAGTGTCTTTTGTAAATAGTCAATTTTAATCGTATTTGATAATTAATACATTTCAAAACTAAACGTAATTGTTTTTTATGTAATAAAATTTGAACTGTTTTAACTTTTTACCAAACTTTCCCCGATCTACAAATCATAATAAATTAAATCCAAATCTTTTATCCTTGTTTCTATTGAATTATTTTGCACAACAGAAAAAGTATTTATTTAAATTATCATTTTGGGGTTCGTGTATAACTAAGAAAATAAGTTTTTTTTTTCGTAATTGAAAATACGAAAAATTAGTCAATAAAAATAAATAGTCTATAAGAATCATATAAAGTATAAACTTTTTATGAGTCTGTGAGAATAAACATGCCTTTAAGAATCATAATGACGGAGTGAAAATGAAGTTAGAACAATAATACATGAAAATAGGTTATAATGACAGTAATTATGTGATATTGGTAGACCATTTTTTATATTTTATCTTAAAATAAACATTTATTTTTTATCTTAAAATAGCCACTAAATAATGGAAAAAATGCCTGCTAATATGCGAGTTTAGACAAGTTGGGGCTAGCTCACTTGGCTAACAAGGTGATTACTAACAAGGAGGTCATGAGTTTAAATCCTGGCATTAACATAACAAGGAGTAGGAGTAGGATAGATTTGCCGTTCAAATATATATATATATATATATATATATATATATATATATATATATATATATATATATATATATATATATACTAGTTGTAAGACCCGTGTATTACACGGGATGATTAAAAATAAAGAATATAAATTATGAATATGTAAACGTTAATGTTCATAAAAAAATACCTCCATAAGAAAATAATTGAAAGTAGTAAACTTTACATGAGGTAGAGAAAAAAATGAGAGTACAATGTTATAATTCGGCAAAATATTCAATGTTGCAGCGACACAATAAAATAGTGCCACTATATACTTTTAGTCGTAGCGCTTTTAGTGGCACTTTCTTGGTATTTAGTGGCATCTTTTCTGTGTCATTAAATGTCATTTTGTTTGTAGTGATACCACGTTCGATGTGTAAATTCCAGCTTGTTTAAAAAAATGTAATATTACAAAGAGCATGCAACTTATATGCAAAAGGTTTCTTTTGGTAAGTAGTTTCTTCTAGAGTTTAGGTTTAGGTTTTCAGATTTACAATTTAGGGATTTTATTTAAGGTTCATAGCAATGAATCGTTAATGGTTTCCTTTCAGCAAATAATTTCATGCCGGCTAATAGTTTGGTTTATATGACTAATATTTTTTTTCAAAAACATGTCATGTTTCATACAAAATTCAATGTATCTGCAGATCATTTTTATCTTAGTTGGTTGGCGAATTTAAAAAATTATATATTAAGAAAACCATTTTATTTTAAATATATGACGTTATTAATGAATTTTTTTTACAAAGTTCAATGCTATTTCTTTCATTGACATTAACTTAGATTGGTTAATCCTATTTTAAAATAACTAAAAAACTCGAAAGCCTTATTTACTCTTTCTCAAATTAATCAATTTTTTCTCCCACACTTAATTGATTATTCATAATATGTCATTATAGTCATTAATTATCCACACTTAATTGAGGAGTTACAAGATAATTAAAGAGTTTAGAGTAACTGACAAACAAATTTTTATTTTAAGAAAATCAAAAATTCTATAAAAATGACATGTGTACAAGAGGGCTTAGAAGATGACATGTGGCACTTTGAGTTACTTATTTATTACAAAGAGCATGCAACTTATATGCAAAAGGTTTCTTTTGGTAAGTAGTTTCTTTTAGAGTTTAGGTTTAGGTTTTCAAATTTACAATTTAGGGATTTTATTTAAAGGTTTATAGCAATGAATCGTTATGGTTTCCTTTCAGCAAATAATTTCATGCCGGCTAATAGTTTGGTTTATATGACTAATATTTTTTTTTCAAAAACATGTCATGTTTCATACAAAATTCAATGTATCTGCAGATCATTTTTATCTTAGCTGGTTGGCGAATTTAAAAAATTATATATTAAGAAAACCATTTTATTTTAAATATATGACGTTATTAATGAATTTTTTTTACAAAGTTCAATGCTATTTCTTTCATTGACATTAACTTAGATTGGTTAATCCTATTTTAAAATAACTAAAAAACTCGAAAGCCTTATTTACTCTTTCTCAAATTAATCAATTTTTTCTCCCACACTTAATTGATTATTCATAATATGTCATTATAGTCATTAATTATCCACACTTAATTGAGGAGTTACAAGATAATTAATGAGTTTAGAGTAACTGACAAACAAATTTTTATTTTAAGAAAATCAAAAATTCTATAAAAATGACATGTGTACAAGAGGGTTTAGAAGATGACATGTGGCACTTTGAGTTACTTATTTATTAGGATAGGATATATATATATATATATATATATATATATATATATATATATATATATATATATATATATATATATATATATATATATATATATATATATATATATATGAGAGTTTAGGTTTTGACCTTTTTCAGACAAAAAAATCAATTTTCAAACGAAAAAACTCACTAACTTAATCAGGGAATTCACGAGTATATTCAAACTAGGGAATTGTTTTACGAGAACTTTTTTAACAGATATTTTTATATAAAATTAATGATTACTGAAAGAAGAATACTATTTATTTTTATTTTTAATTGAACGACCATTGAGTTTAATTAAAATATGAAGGAGAAGCTTGTTATGTGTGTTGTTCATGTTTTTATATTTGATGCGTGAAAACAAAAATAAGAAAAGATGGTTAGAACCGAGAAAGGAGGTATTAAGAATGTTCTTATTTTTCTATATTGAAAAGAACCGGAAAATAATGAGAATCGAGGAATAGAGGGAGGTCGATTGTGATTTGAGGGATTGCGAGCTCAGGAGCTCCGTCGACGGTGATGGCCGGGTTTGACCATCTTTGGTCGACTTTCGTATTGAACAACACCAAACTTCAACTTCCACATATTTGACCATCTTTGCTTCTCACTACTTGCGAATGATAGACTCGATTTGATTGAGAGGGCACGATTTGATTATTGAATCAATGAGAGATGATATGGAGAATCGATGTGTTTAAAGCGATTGGATGAGGCGGTAAGGTTGCAACAAACGTGGCTGAGATTTTGAGCATAAAAGATGAGAGCTTGGGCCAAAGACCTAAACGCAAATCATGAGCCCCATTAAGCGGTTTCAATAGGTATTTTTGAATGAATGATAAATCGATGGGTTTTGAATGATATGTAGGCTCCAAATGTGATTATTTTAATGAATAATAACTCAACAGCTAAAAACATATATTTTGAGGAGATGACTCTTATCATCATATAGAACTTGTTAATCTTTTCTATATTAATTATTTGCAATATATAAAATATATATTTTGGGGCACATGTATACTAGTAGAAATTTTGTTAACCTTATTTATAATTATTTACAACATCTATATATATATTATAAAAGAGGTATTTTTCCTATCACAACATTCATTTGAAACCTCTAACACTTCAACTTCCTTTTTAATTACTACATTAAACTCATTCTTATTCTAAATGTTGCTATTAACATTATATTTTTTATATAATACACTTAATTGGTTAATTCAAATATGATGTTAAATCCAAAACAAATTTCAATATACTTTTTTAACTAAAACATTTAATTTCTTAATTTAAATTTTATGTTAAATTATATGTCTATATCTATATATATCTTATAAAAGTAGCAAAAATAATTGCACCATAAAATAATTGCATAATATTAATTTGAAGCTCTCATGACTTTTCATTTTTCTTTCTGATAATGATTATAAATTAGTTAATTAGTGTTAAATAAGTCCAAGAAAATAAATTTTAACCTTTAAATAATATTATAACTTTAAAAATTAGTTAACAATAATAATTAATATAATAAGTGATTTTATAATAAACATATTAAGTGATATTACAACTTTCTACACGAATAGTCTTTTATAAATTTTTAATAATAATAAGTAATCATAAAATTAATTAATAATAATAACTAATACTAAAATAAAATTTTAAATTACACAACGTTACATCTATGTATTAAAATAATACTAAATTGAGAATTATATTTGAAACTTAATGACTCTTCATATTTCTTAAATTAATAGCATTTACTAAAAACTTTTTGTATTCCTCTTATTTATATATGTTGTTGCTATATAAATAGATTTTTTTTCACATAAAATATTCATGTCTTTCAAGTGTTTATGATTGAAATATGGAAAGTAGAAGAAATGGGAAAATATATCAAACGTATGTTGATTTTATGTATTCTTGAAATTGTTTTTAATTTTTTTCTTCAAATTGTTTTTACATTATTTGTATGATTTATGATTGTTTGATGTATTTTTAATACAAATATCATAATAGTTATTTTGGTACTCTTTGTCATCAAAAGTTGTAGTATTTAATTTTTTCATATTATTTGTTATTCGTAACATTGTGATATATAAAATCATGAAATTGCTTCTACAATTTTTTTATGATTTTAGAGGGTTTGATGTGGTTTATGAATATAAATATTATTATAGATGTTTCGATGCTTTTATGTTATTATTTATTTCATACCTTTTGTTATTTGTTGGATTTTGATATGTAAAATCATGACATTCTTTCTACAATTTTTGTGTATGATATAAGAGTGTTTGGTGTGTTCTTTCTACAAATTTTTGTTATTTGTTACATTTTTATATTTAAAAATCATGAAATTCTTTCTACATATTGTAGTATTTATTCTTATATTATTTGTTATTTGTTAAATTATGCTTTTTAGATGTTTTAAGTAAACAACCGCATAAAGTTATTTTTTATGGAAGTAATTTTGAATAAAGAAAAAAAAAGAAATATCGTGGTTTATTTAGTATTGAAACGACGTTTGCATAACTTAAAACGCTCCATAAAATCAGTAATTAAATGAGATACATGACCATTGATTTAAAAGTATGAAGATTAATAAAACTAATTAGTTAAATAAATTTATAATAATTCGTTAAAGTTAACAATTAACAAGGTCTATTGAGTTTAAATAGTTAATTAACTTTCATATGGGATTTGAGGGGTTTCACATTAAAAGAAACATTTCACTATATCATTAACCAACTTTAAATTTTGGTGTATGTGTTTATTGGTCTTAGCAAAATGTTTAAGAGTTGTAATATTAAATGAAATAATTCAATACAATAGACAATAGTTAAAAGTAATATTAAATCAAAAACTATGCTTAATTTAATTAATACATACGCCTATAAATTTCATTAAGTAATATTAGTCAAAATAATTGCAATTGGATATATCAACTTAATATTAGAATTATTATGTTATAATTAATTTTAATGACATAACTATTTTCCAAAACGTATTTGTTAAAAATTTAACTATATAACTTTCAATTGCACAACGCACGAGTATTCGCCTAGTTGAATAATATATTGAGGAAATAGCTCTTCTCATGATAAAAAAACTTGCCTATTTTGTCATTATCGGGCAAGTAGAAATTTTAGGTACTAAAATGTCAAGCTTTAAAAGCGATTGAAGTTTGTGGAACATGATTTGGTTGAAGAGAGACAGAAACAACTTAGGCCATCTCAGATGCTATTGTCGTTGATATTTAATGATGTTCTATTTGACAATATATATCGTTTTTCATTATAAAGAAATGAAGAATAAAGAACAAAATTGAGTTCATATATTGCGATGTTTGAAATAGGCTTAATGACTTGTGGAGGTAATCAAAGTTTTTTATATACACATGATATTATATACCATTAAGCTCAATTTTTTTGTTTAAAAGACACTACCATAATTAGGTATTACTAGTTACTGCTTATTTTGCACTTACATGACAATAGATTTTAGAGCTAATGAATTGTGAGAGTAACCGAACCTTCTTCATATACATATTTGACCATATCTTTTTGTACACAATATACCAATAAAATGGAATAAATATATTCAATAAAAAAATGGAAAACAACAATATCAGAGTGGCCTATGCTGAACTCATCATAGGATACATTATGTGGGAGGTTAATCGCAGAACACTAACAATATTTTAACGTGTTAGGATTTAAACCGTGAACCTCATATATGAAATATTGTACATCAGCCACTAAGCTCCACAACGAGGTTAATTATGGAACACTAACAAAATCTATTCAATAAACACCATTTTTACCTGTAATGGTCTGTATTGTCGGTTATATCTCTTACGTGGAAACTAATTAAGACTGCATATTATATGCAAATGATGTGGTAAAGCGTACGGAGTTCACTTTTATTTACATATCCAACTCTTAACATAATCTCTTTATACTAAATGGACATATATTGGGGGGGGGGGGGGGGGTAACACCTAGTGAACTAAATCAATATGAAGCAAGAGCTGGACATGAAACTTATGCGTTGACTTATCCGCAAAGACATGTACATTCATGATAGTTAAGAGGTATACAATGTATGCATGCAATTGTATATTTATCCTTTCCCATCAAGGATTCGGAAGCATTTGTTGCACCATGGTTCACTATAGAAATGTATTTACGGTCTAAAACGGACTTTTAGTTGCATTAATAGATGAGAGAATGGTTTTGTAACTAATTTACCGTCTAAACAGAAATCACGGATCCGTTGGACTGTTGATGGTGACGAGAACACGAAGATTTTCCATCGGCATATCAATTGTAAGAATCGTAAGAATCAGATTAATGGGCTCATTATTAATAGGAGATGGAGCTCGGACAAGAATGACATTAGGAGAGAGGTGCATAGATTCTATGAAGATAAATTTCGTGAGACTAGACCGGTCAGACCGTCTTTGACCAGCCCCCTTTTCCGATCTTTAACTATGATGGATGCTATTAGATTGGAGGCCCCGTATACTATCGAGGATGTCAAAGCTGCGATGTGGGCCTGTGGTAGTGAGAGAGCCCGGGGTCCGATGGATTTACTTTTAAATTCATTAAACACTTCTGGGGTTTGCTCTGTGGGGATATCATGAAATTCGTCCGTTATTCTAAAGATCATGGCTCCATCTCGAATGGGTGCAACTCTTGGCTCATCACTCTGGTTCTTAAATGTAAAGACCCCACCTCCCTTATTGACTTTAGACCTATCAGTCTGATAGGATGTCTTTATAAAATTATTGCAAAGGCTCTTGCTAATAGAATTAAGCAGGTTATCGGAACAGTCATAAATGAGGTCCAATTCGCTTATGTGGAGGGGCAGAATATCTTAGATGGGCCACTTATAGTAAACGAAGTCTGTGCGTGGGCTAAGATGACTGCTCAGAAAGTCCTTTTATTTAAAGTAGATTTTAACAAGGCCTTTGATTTAGTAATTGGCGATATCCTGATTCGATGCTTATGCAAATGGGGTTTGGGTCTAAATGGAGATCTTGGATTCGTGCTTGTCTTTCTTCTTCCCGTTCTGCTGTCGTGGTTAACGGTTGCCCTATAGATGAATTCAATGTGTCTAAAGGGGTCCGACAAGGTGACCCACTTTCCTCGTTTCTTTTTATCGTGGCGATGGAATGGCTTCATGTCGCCATGGAGGTTGCCAAAATCAAAGGCATTTTCAAAGGCGTTAACATCCCGAACTGTGAAATCTCGTTGTCTCATTTATTCTATGTTGATGATGCTCTTTTTATGGGCGAAATGGAATATTAAGAATCTTGCACGTATCCTTCATTGCTTTCAAATCTCTTCGAGACTGAAGGTAAACTTTTCTAAATCTAAGGTTTTTGGAATCGGGGCCAGCACTTCTGAAACTATGGAGTGGGCTAATATTTTGGGTTGTGTGTCGGCCTCCCTCCCATTCCAGTATCTCGGGGTTCTAGTTGGAGCTAATATGAATCGTTTAAAGAACTGGCAGCCAGTTATTGATATATTTGGAGCTAAACTTTCTACTTGGAAGTCCAAATGTCTGTCTTTCGGGGGTCGCCTTACCCTCGTTAAATCGGTCCTGGGGAATTTACCCATTTATTACCTCTCTATTTTTAAATCCCCGACTGGCGTTCTTATGTCGCTCGAAAAAAATTAGGAGACGTTTCCTATGGGGCAGTTCGGATGATAAAAGAAAATATCACTGGTGTCTTGGGAAAAGGTGTTGGCGCCCAAGGACAATGGGGGGCTTGGAGTTGGATCTATATATGCCCTTAACATCAGCTTAATTGTTAAGTGGTGGTGGCGGCTGAAAAGCAATCTCGATGCTCTTTGGTGTAAGATAATTAGGGGTATTCACAAGATTGACGGGAAACCCCCTTATTACATTTCCAGGAATTCCTTAGCCGGTGTTTGGAATAACATTTCCAAAGCAAAAAAAGATATTCTTAAAGTTAATCTCAATTTCTATGACAATTTCAAAATGCAGGCGGTTCCAAACGTTGCTAATAAGGAGTCTTGGCGCAGCTCTTTAAGGGCTGACAGGCTGCTCTTTAACGGTTGACGGTTCCTATACGGTGGAGGCGCTTAGGCTGAAGATTGATCAGAATCCGAGTCTTGATGTTAACTCGATGGTGACTTGGTGTAGAGAGATTCCCATCAAGGTGTTGGGCTTCGTCTGGAGGGCTGCTCTCGGCAGAATCCCGTCGGCGGATGCTCTCTCTTCCCGTGGTGTTCCAATCCCGTCGGTTTCATATGGGATGTGTGGAGACGTTGAGACTGTGGATCATATTTTGATTTTATGCCCGCTTGCCTCCAAGGTTTGTGATTGGATTTTTAGATGGTGTGGTATCTCTTTTTTCTCCCCTACTTCCACTGGGTTCTCTTGGATTTCGTCAAGAATTGGGGAAGATGTCCCAAAAAGCGTCTCATCCTCACCATGATTATTTATGGTCTTTTTTGGAGTTCGTGGAAAGCCAGAAATGATAAGAGTTTTTAAGAAACGTATTGTCTCCGCTTCTTGGATTTTTGATGATGTTATGTCCTCGGTGTTTTTGTGGGCAAAACATAGGGGTAAATGGGGAATTTGTAGTTTGTCTAGTTGGTGTATTTCCCCTTTCTCTTGTATGTAACTCTCTATTCCTGTTTTTCTTCGCCTCGCCTAGTTGCTTGCTAGGCGTGGGTGTTGTTTTCTAATGCATTGGCCGTTTCCAAAAAAAAAAAAATGTAATGTTAGATGAGTAAATAAGAGTGAACTTGGTATGCTTTGCCAAATCGTATGCGCATAACATGCGTACATATTGGTTTAGAATTTTTTTTTAAACTTGCAATACAAATTATCGCCGGTAAAAATAGTATTTATTGAATAGATTTGATCACTTTCAAGGTATATCACATATAAATGTAAACGGAGAAATCTTGATTGTCCTCACAATCATTAACACTAAAAACTATTGTCACTTAGATTTCAAATAAACATGTAACTGTAAATCCGCTTACATTTATATCTCTTTTGAATAAACAAATTGGATTGAATTGTATGTAATGTAAAAAGGAAAAATACCAAATATCTATATAATTTTTTTTTTTTTTTTTGGAAAGAAGAGTCCAAAGGACTCCTCAGTCAAATTTATTAAAATATATATAAAAAAACAAGAATGAAAATAGAAATCTATATATCTTATAAAAGAAACATATTTCCAAGCACCACATTGATTTGAAACTTCCATGTCTTTTCATATTTCCAATGACCATTCAAGATAAACATATAATTTTTTTCTCTTTGTCTCATATTGATTCACATACATATATGACATTCAATCTTTTTCTTATATAATGCCACTTATTTGTTTCCACTATCCATCAAGTTTGATCATAATATAACTTTCAAGTATAATATTAATGATCATTTTATCATAAAACAAGTTTTTATCGCAAAAATTTAAAGTATTCTACTAATCTTTTCAACTTTTTGAAGTATTGGAACTCAAAAACGAAAATGAAAATTACTCAAAACTTTTAAAAACCCGATTAAGTTGAAAGTTTATGTCATTTGTAAAAAATGAAAGTCGTGTAAACAATTTTCTACTCAAGAGTATGTATATACATAAAAGTTTTCATTTGTGAACGTTTTAAATATCTCATATAAAAAGACCATTCAAAACAATGTGGTTCAACATTGATAATTTATATTTTACCATATTATTTTGATTTTTTTCTTTGTCCCACATTGTTTCACAAATCTATCTAACCTTTCATATTTCCCTTATATGATACCACTAATTTGATTGCATTATCCATCAATCTTGATCATAATATGACTTTTAAATATGTCGTACTAAAAAATGACGATGATGTTGACATTTTTTAGATTTACCGCAATATATGTACATAAAATTTTTAAATAGCAAACGTTTAAGCATTGTTCAAACAAACTAAGTTGAACTATTATATATATATATATACACACACACACACACATTATATACAATGTTATCGAAACAATACATTTTAATATAAATTATTTATCTTTCACCACAACAATTTGAAGTTTTTTAGTTGTATCAGATTTCTTCGCACATTTATATTTCAATCTTTATCATACCACTGTTTCCGAAGTGTATTATTAATTAGTAGTCAATTTATCGTAAAAACATATTTTTATCTCATACTTTCAATAGATTTTACTATTTTGTTTTAGCTTCAAAATCATTGAAACTAAAAATATGAATATTAAATCAGGCTAAAAACTATTAAAAATCGATTAGGTTGCAAGTTCATAACGTCATAGTTCAATATGTGGGGACAAAGTTGATAACATTTTTTGACTTAATAAGATTTATGTATATAAAAATTTCAAACAGTAAATGTTTGAACATCGTTCAAAGTTGAAACAAATTTATTTATCTATATAATAAATTTTAATACTTTTATCATGTATCATATTAATTTAAATACTTTTAGAAAAAAATAGAAGTTGGCACCCATCCAAATTTTATGAAATCAGTCTTAAAGCTCGAACCAATGGTTTAACCGTTGTCTAAGCCGGTTACAATCAATAACATAAAAGAAAAAATATATGAGTGAAATAGTTTTAATCTCTTTACTTGTAAAGCATTGTTTTCCCTTGAAATTTGTTTATTAAAATATGTGGGAGGAGAAATATATTAGCCTCTTTACTTATAGATGTTTGATTTCATTTTAATTGTGTTTCTTAAGCGATGTGAGATAAGAAAATGAAATAAAATAACACACTATAAAAGAAAATTTGATCCCACATCGTCATGATAAACCAACTTAAGAAAATTTTTTATTCTATAAATAAACGTCATCCTCAAAGTAAAATAATTATATAAATGATTAGTCAGTTTTTATTGTTGGAAACATTTCCAAATATTAAATTTCTAAGAAATATATAGTAAAAGTTTTATATATTTTATTTTAATGAGTTCGAACTTTAAAAATACAGCGGGCGATCTCGATATGAACTATGTATTCCTTCATCAAGTTGCACAAAACATCATGCACCATACTATATAATCCAATTTTAAACTTTCGTGATACAGTTTGTGCTTTTCAAAATACCAAATCGCATAATTGGTGCGATGTGCGGTTTTGATTATATATCGTAGGGTAAACGCCATTGAAATATGTTTCTATTTTTATCAATAAAAGCATATTATTCAAAATATTTGAGTGACAATGAAAGCCTTTGCAAAACTATAGCAAAATACATATAATATCCTTCAATTTTATCAATGCACAAAGTGTAGGTAGATATCAAAATCATGTAGTTTGAGATAACTATTTATCTTGAACCATATTAATTCTAATTTTATTTCATGAATTGTATTTATTTATTGTAATTTTCACAGTTTTTTGTCTTCTAAAAATTTGATACATGTATCTATTATCATATAATTGAAAATAATAAAGACATTTTATATAAACTTTTTAAAAATGGTATGATAATAACATGTATTTGTCTGTATTTAAATATATAATTTTGTTTCTGCGCCTAGTTTGATATATTTTATGCACATAAAACCTAAAAAAACGTTAATGGATACAAATAATGCACCTTTAACTAGAAATCACTCATTGTTTCTTGAATTAGAAGGCAAGCAAAGACAGACCCCACCCTTACCTTTCTTTTACACAATAAAAGTATGACAAAGTAAATACATATCTATGTCAATTTATTTTCTAACTCGTGACTCATATTTTAAAAGTAAATATATTTATTTTACTCTACATAATAAAAACACCGACTTCACAATATTAAAATTAAAGCAAGACCCGCTTAATCTTTTTTCCCATTGGCTTACGTTAAAGCAAAGCAATTTAAATCAAATTCAAACCACAAAAGAATCGAATCCAATAACACCCCCTCCCCCCACCACCCCCACACACACACTCACTCACTTGATCAAGCTCTCCATAATGGCACCAATCACCACCTTCTTCTTCTTCATCATCACCTCAATTTCTTCCATCTTTGATTTTGCTCGTAGACACTCAGTCTATGTTACTTACAGTCCTCTTGGTGATGTTTATCTTCAATTTGGTGTGATGCATCCGTTCTAAAATCCGTTGGCTCAGTTTACAGCCAAAAGATAATTGCACAGAGTCAGTTGGGCGGAGGGCGCTTGTTAGTGTCAGATCAAGCATCGGTCTCATCTTAATATTGAGATTGGGAGTTTGAGTATGGGTTAATTTTTAATCGCAAGTTCTTTAGCATAGTTTGTTTTGAAACTAACCATGTTTTGTGTATCAAGTGTTTCATTTTGATATATATGATGATTCGTCTCGCTAAAAAGTTTAGATTATTAGGTACTCTTGTGTTGAGTTGTTTAAACTGATATCAATATTAATTTGGAGGATATGATATTCATGAAGTGGATTTGTAACAATTTGTTGTAGACACGACATATACGATGATTATCATAGTTATTATATCGATTTGCTAGTATCATCGTTCGATTTTACTTTACTTTGGTTGAGGGTGAGACATATTTAATTGTAGTTTAGATACGTTCACTTTTGTTCTAAGAACATCTCGTTTACTTAAGTTTGACATAATTGACTAAGCAAAAATATTTATATAGGTCTCATTTGTTGTATCCTTATGAAGTTAAACACAAGACTCAATTACATTGGGTTCTACGGTCTCTTTGAATATATTTCATATTTGTATGATCTTGGATATAGTTCTATGAGTCCCGTTCACAACGAAGCTTTGCCCTGAGACGAGCCAATGGGTTGTTTTGAGAAGTACACATATACTATAATATATGCAACTCAAATGACTTTGGAAATTAATGTGTTTTCGTGTACAAAATATCACACAAAAGTATACACCAGAGATGACGTTTTTTCTTAAAAAACTACAAGTGAGGTCTTATTGTCAAATTTCAGCCGAGTATATCAACTTGTTTCCCCGCTCCATGGACCATGATAGCATCCTTAAGATGCATCTTATATGCTAGTGAGCCATCACTATCTAATTGTAACATTCTCTAAAAAATGATATTCATGTACACGTGTTTAGTGACCCAAATCGACATCTATCTAAATCTAATCTAAACATTGTAATAAAAGAGTAGCAATGAGGACACATGTCATCATACTTTGTCCCTAATTTCATGTTCTCCCGCTAACTAACTCTAAATTTTCACCGGATCTTCCCCCAATCGCAACTCTATCTCTCCCAAGTTCACAACCAAATCACCTATGATATTGATTCAAAATTTAAAGTACCCAAATCCCCTACGGTTTAATCCTCCCAAGATAACGATGACGACCCAAATAGGAGCAAATACAATAACTGAATAGCATATGACTTACTAAACTGCCATTATGTAAGAATTTGCATTCCGCTTCGATCGATTCCCAATTCTATTTCAAGTAATGAGTCCTGCACATTACTCTACTTTTTAGAGGTAAGTACCAAAATTTTTAATTAATAAATGATGTATTTCATTTATGAAATTTATATTATTTCATTCTCAATAACATTCATTGAGTTGGTGATTTTTAGTTATTTTATGGGAATTTTTGTTTTTCTCAGGTTACATACAATTTGGTGATTCTCGACAAAATATCTCAAAGCCTATAGATACTTCTTTTCAAAATCCTATGGAGAAGTCAAACCCAATGGTAGTATCTCTTGATTAAACAAACCACCAAATATCACGACATTATGTATGCTTTTAACGGTTCTGTGCCCTTTATGCATATAATTTAAGAGCTCGCTTGTTGGAAAGTTTTATTAAAGCCAATTTTGTCTTCGATTAGAGATGTTAACGAGGTCGAATGGGATGGAAGTAACATCCCCCGTCCCCGTGCCCAAAATTCTCTCGTTCATCCGTTTCCGCCCTTGCCTCTGAATCCCGCGACCTTTCTGTCCCCACCCTCGCCTCTGAATCCTTGAATTTCCCCCCATCCCCACCCATGTTTCCCCGCACTCGATTTTGAGGCTAAAAAAAATCATTTTTGGGGTGTATATATATATATATATATATATATATATATATATATATATATATATATATATATATATATATAGTTAGTATCAAATGTGGAACACAAATATTGTGTGATCGTGTGAGACAATATCAGCCATTAGATGAAAAGAATGCATTGTTATATATATATATATATATATATATATATATATATATATATATATATATATATATATATATATATATATATATATATATATATATATATGTATATATATATATATACTAGCAGGCGTCCCGCGCGATGCGGCGGCGGGGGGGGGGGGGGGGGGGGGGGGAGTTGGCGTGTCGAGGTTGGTTAGGATAGTAATGGGTAGGCGGTTAACTGTTTTATTTGGTCATATTAAATTGAAAAAGAAGTTGGTGTGTACCCACGCTATGTAGCGGACGGCGATTAATTTCATTTACCTGATGACGATTATTTTCCTTTCATCAAACGTCGAATGCGAGGTACAATGATTAGTTTTGTCGTTGTATAACTATCTTTTGATATGCATTGAATGGTTTGGTTTTGCTAATGGATTATTGTAGTAATTATGGTCGAAATAGTCAAATGCATCGTGATATCAAGTTTTAATGCATCGTCCAACAGGGGCGGTGAATAATTTTCTTACAACAAATTGTTATGTTTCAATTATTAGGATTTTTGAGAGGGGTGATATTTTCATTTAGACATAAATATGCATATTTATTGTTATGCGTTTGAAAAACAAATATATGTTGCTATTTTACGTTAAATATACATTGTGCAATATTTTTTAGGGTACTTGTCCATTATCACAAGGGAATTTTGTATTAAAAATAAATATGCATGCTTCTTGTTTTGCATTTGAAAAAAAATTGTGTTGCTATTTTGCGTTAAATATAAAAAGTACAATATTGTCTCCGGGTACATGCCCATTATCACCTCGGGGGATATATTTTTTTCCAACATGTCATATTAAAAAGCACACGAAATATTCCGGTACATGGTTTCCGTTATGGTTTGTGGTTTACGGTATGGGGTATGTAGTCTATCTTATGCGGGTTTGTTGTTGAATTGTGCAGGTTAAGTTGGCTGTATCATGTTTATCTTATATGTGTTTGTGTTGAAGCACATGACCTGGTTAATTATGCAAGCTTCAACTTCCTTTTGTCTGTGATATAATATTAAATTATTAAAAAAATTGGTAATTAGGATTTAATTTAACACAAAAATAGTTTTAGGTTGAAGCCTCATGTTGGCATGGTCTCCCAATACATCCCATGTGGGGAACGAAACATTTATAGAATGAATGTGATATTTTAATATCCTTTTGTTTGAGAACCATTAAGTGAAGCAAATGACTAAAAGTATCATTGGTAGCATTCTTACTTACGTCTCACCCATGTCAATTATTCATTTTCCAACACAACTAAAATTAACGCCACATATTTACGCACATACACACAAGCTATTGAAAAACATTGGTGGTTTACCTTTTAGTCAGCCATCTGCTTCACCGACGTAATAATAGATGAGTGTAATGTGTTGATAAGAAAAAAAAATAAAAGTACAATGATATAATACAATAGATTTTCAAAGTACAATACCTAAAACAAAATAAAAAATTAAAGTACCATGTTGTAATAGAATGTAACGAAAGCAGGATAACAAACTTGTGAAAGGATTGGGGTTAGGAGATCATCTTGACTATATTCTTCGGGACAAAATGGTTGACACGCGCTTTTGTAATCGACTTTTTCAGCCTTAACCCGTAAAGGATTGTCCACAAACTGGGTCCCACTTCCTTCCCCTATCGAGAAAATTACCTTACTACCCCCGATTTTTTAACCTGAACCGTAGTCATGTTGAAGTACATTCAATCCTCCTTGCATATTATTCGTATGCAACGAACGGTCAAAGGTCAAATCTGCACCTTGTACACCCGGTCTGTTTTGATTTCCACCATAACTTGGAATTCCCAAATTACCCCTGATAGGAAAACGATTCTCGGTCAACTCGGTTACGTGATTCCCCGGTGAGACTACTGAACCGGACAAAACCGGCTGTCTCAACACGTGATTATAAATTTGCCTTTGACTTTGCCTTTGACTTTGAGTTTGACCTTGACCGGTCATTGGAATCATGCCCACAAGCTGCTTCGGCTCCATAGCTGTGGGAATCCCGGAAGCAAATTTATCGGCTTTGTGATATTACTATTATGTCGTTGTCGGTTTTGGAGTTTCCAGTCCTACAACTCCGAAGGTGTCACTCCCCACATGTCTGGTTGCAGAATTCCTTAAAAGTAAATTACACAAGAATGAATACAATATTAGAAATAATATAATAACCCCAAATCACTAATTTCTGTTTTCAAAGTCATTCTTAAAGAGTAACATCTGAGATGTAAACCTGAGAAAATATACAACCATCAAAACAACTATGCTACATGTGAGGGGCAAAAAGGTAAGTTGAACAATTTTACTAACAGTGCTTCCTATGTGCCCTGTGGATTCCAATTATGTTCATAAAATATAACCTGCAATTCTATTGGGTATATGTTATTTTTATCGTATTCAGCTTCATCGAAACTATAGTAAACTTTTTGGTCTCCGTAAAACCGTTTGATCAAATGATCATTAACCTCGTCAACACTTACATTTTTTGTTGACAGTATCGCCTTCGAAATAATAAAATTTGAATAAGCGTCGTAATTGTAGCATACTTACATTTTAAGTGATTCTTTGGCTTTAATCATTTTTAATCAAAATTCAATTTTACTTCGATTTTTTGTAATATAATAGCTAAATTGAATCTCAATTTAGTTTATTACAGTACCCTTTTAACAAAAACTCAATGTTGACCAAAGTTATTTTTGACCAAAATCATTTATGAATAAATTCAAATTTTCTACATAAAACTTTCACATAGTGGTAGGCTATTAAAGTGGAATTATACCATAAACTCTAATCCCAACAGGCATTTCATCGAACACCTTGTAGGCTTGTATGCATTCATATTAAACACTTACTATAATTGGGAATGAACTATAATAACAATTGAAAATTTTAAACCAAACTATTAAACTATAATAACAACCGAAAATTTTAAACCAATAAGGTGTCACCTTACTTGAATTTCGTTGTGTTCTTCCATGAAGCGTTGAAGATTTTTGGGGATGGTACGAAGCAGAAGTAGCACATCAAGACGAAAGAGATTAGGGATCGATTTTTATGGTGTTGGTAATGGAATCCATTGTGGGATCATTGGGGAAGAAGTTTTGGGGCCCGATTTCTTCTGCATCGTGAGAGATCATGGGGGAAGAAGTTTGGGTGCCGATTTCTTCTGCATCATGAGATCATGGGGAACGGTTCATGAATCTCCAATTTGTAGTGCATTAAAATTGATACATGATGCAGAGATCGTGGCTAGGAGTTAAGAATCAAGTTCCTAGGGCGTGGGGAAGGGGTTACCGGTTGAAGAGAGAAACCGTAACGTTGATATCCTCAATGAGAGCTTTATGGAGATGTACCATGTGTTAAATCATTTGTACCTCTTAATTTTAAGAGTTTTGAAAATATACTTTATATAGTGGTATATTAGGTGTGTACCCGCACAATGCAACGGGAGACGATTAAGTTCATTTACCTAGATAAATTTCAGGCAGTGGAAGTTAGAAGGAGACATTTAATACTTTCTTTCTGATATATTTTTATTTGCATGCGGGAATTTCGCGTTTTCCTATCTGTCGGCAACCATCTACGATGTTGGTTGAAATAGACAATTTTCGGTTGATTGTCGCATAATAAAATTCCAACAATCCAAAAAATGATAAAGGACTAATTGTTTTGAATATTAATGTGAAATGTCATTTTAGTGCCAATGAAACAACAAAGTGATTGATGACTTTCAACCTTTTGTATTTACCGTTTGGTAGTTAGCATTGGGTTTTGAACCCGTGTTCCGGAAGTGGAACCTATAAAAAGTGGTTCTGGATCAGGTTACTAAAGCGTTAAACCGAGTGTAATCCATTCTAGTTCTAGTTCTAATTTTTTTGAACTCAAACGTTTAAGACCTGCTCTAGTCACCTAATCTAATTACGCTTATTGACATATTATGAAATTAATTTTTTTTTTGGTAATACTTCTTCATATTACTATAACCTTTTCATAATTTCATAAAATTTATTTAAAGCTCATAACCGAATGTCATTTAATTTAAAAATACAACATGATTTTATTCATAACTCTGAAATTTATTTAAAACTCATAATTTAATTTACATATTCAACATGCTGTCTCGCTTTTAACTATCATATTGTGTGACCAAATGTTAAGAACAAACAGCTTGGTTATAAAATAATCAAATTAAAAACAAAATTATATATTTTTGTAGTAAATTATTCACCAGTTATGTAACTATTTCCTAAGACCATGGGGTATGTCTCCCTTGGTCCCACATGAAAAATGATGTCACGTCACCGACACATCATCTCCCTTGCTTACCACACCACCAAGGAAATACTCACCACTCCACATCGCTTTTTTTCTTTTATTTTTTAATTTTATAAGTATTATTATATTATTAAGAAGTGAGAAAGGAAGAGAGAGATAGAGAGAAAGAAAGAGAGAGAGAAAGAGACCCAGCGTTGCTTGGCGTGGATGAGAAGCCTTTCACCCCACGTCTATGTGGCCCACACCACCATGGAAATGGTGTTCACTGATGTGGGGACTTGCCATGTCACACTCACGATACTGTCGTGGGACGTATACTGCATAGCCTAAAGGGATAATCTCACAAAGCAAAGACCGTTCAAGGTGATAGGAAATCGATAAGGGGAGAAAGTCAGAGGGGTGTATGTGCAGACTATAATGCGGTACGGAATGGTGGGAACTGTGGGTGTGGGGGACAATTTCAAAATATAGCACATGTTTTTGTATATCACGAACTTGTACAAAGACATTGCACCTTAAACCTAAGAGATTAAAAAAATTCATTTTTATTGACCCATTTGATAGAACTAATGTAATAGCAATCTTTTAAAGATTTGCAAATAAATTTTTTTGAATATATTGGGAAGTGGTAAAAGCAATAATAATACAGATGCAAGAACATCATTTTAAATATATTGGAAATTGGTAAATGACCAACATACCCACGAATCATGTCTTCCCACTGAAAATCTTGTAAGTTGCTTTTAATAAAGTGAAATTTCAAATTAGTGTAGAGGAGTTTGCACACTCCAGATTCTGTTGTTTACCATCTTACCTCTAGCAAAGTAGAACTTGTCTCACCGTCAAACAGAATCATCCTCCTCCACGATCGATCTGGTTCTTTGGGAGTGAAAATAAATCGATTCTAATTTCTAGGATTCATTAAAAAACATCAATTTTGACTACAACAATACAATTGTGGTTGTATATGTAGAAAATTAAAACCTAAAGTAAACAATTAATTTATCGGTAAAAAAGCAAAACCTAAATTGAGAGTCAGATATTAGTTGAGATTAGAACCTGCAATAGGAAGAGAGATTTATGTGTTTCGTTAGATGTAGATTTGTATTTGTGTGAGTCTGTAAACGGAAGAAGAAACCATTTCACATAAAAAATCAAGAAAATAAGAAAACCAAAAAGATAGACGGGCCACGATGTCTACAAACCTATAGTGGGGAAAGCGTTTACTCTAATAGCCCAAAAATGGAAAACTTATAAAACATTCATCACCTGGTGATAAATGGTGAAACCTTCATCATACATGCAACAAAACAAAACCAGAAAAATCAGTGAATAATGAAATCATCATCATACCTCTAATGATGATAATGAAATAGGCAGCCCGTTTAAGGACCTGTAAGCACAAACACAAACCAAGATTAAATTAACAACTAATTTCAAGTATACTCCTTTTATCAATCAAGTCATTAAAAAATGCCAACCAAGTTCAATCTTACATGTGTCTCAATTGTGAATTTTCTCTTTAACCATCTAACAATCGACATCACCAAAACTATTCAAGATTTCTATGAAAATAAAAAGCAATTGTCGAACACATACCTTAAGAACCCAAATCAAAACTCAATACCAACAGATGTCCTTTTTAGGAACAGTGTCGATTCGGAAAGATTTTTAGAAAGTAAATTATTTAATCATTGTTGCGCGAAATTACAGGAAATAGGAGCAGGTCAACAGGTTCATTTGCCAACATCATTGCAATGAATCAAAACCTTTAGATTTTATAAATATCCGACTCCACCTCTTTCTTTCAGAATGTAATAGAACATATTATTAGTAACTAAAATGAACAATGGGACAAAATGGTGAATCTTAGAATAGTTATTGTACAGAGTGAGATCATTTGCTTGTTGGTAGTTCCTTAAGGCCAATTTAGCACTGTTCAGTTTTCAATCACGGTGATGATCAAATTCCCAAAGTTTCGCACGACTACAAATATGAAACACATAAGTGTTTTCGGGAGTGGGTGTGCAACTTTTGTGATGCATTTGCTTGCTCTAAGAAGAAGAATCTGCAAATCAATTATATAATTCAATAAGAGATTTTTAAACTTCATCAGCCATAACTATAATTGATTGTGACAGTTTTAAGGTATTCCGTTTGACATATATTACCTTTAATAACGGGTCTGTAGAAGCCGAGTGTAGCTTTCCATTTTCCTTCCTTGACACCATTGACGCTCTCAACACACAGCCACACTTCTGCTTGTATCTGACTGTTCAAACATTGATAAGAAAAAATTGTAAATATAATATTGTTGTAGAAAGAAATGAAAGTAGAATGTTATAATACACAACTTTGGACTAAACACGGAACACCTTGAAATAAAATATAAAAACCTAAATAAAGACAAAAACTGAAAAAGGTTTCAACTTTGGACCAAAAACAGTAAAAATCAGAAAACCCAGGGACCGTTTTTGTAATTTACTCTTTTTTGGGAGGGACATTCACTCTTATTACCGGGAAAGAATCAAGAGTGAAGATGGAACAGAGTGATTAAGAAATAAATCCAACCAATCACGGAGCTGCAAAAAGACTAAACAATATTTTAATTTACAGTTTACTCCACTAACAATTTCCAAATAAAGTTGCATAATTGAAACTATAAAAAATAAAAAATATAAAAACCTGTTGACACATTTCATCAACTGAAAGTAATACAAACATGCCCACGAACTTCATCTTTAGAAAGAGCATCCACACCACCTTCTGTTTAATCATCTTATCATCATTCTTTATCCTACAAAAAAGAAAAACATAATAATTACTAAATATAAGTGCAAAAAGTAACAACGTTATGATAGTTTTTAAAAGATTATAAACTATACCATTGCAATCTTTTTCTGAGCATGTACCGCAAGTAAGCATCTGTCCCATAATGCTGGATTGTACAAAATGAAAAAAAATCAAAAGTACTGCCGGTAAAGAAACGACAACATCATTTTGCATACCACCCTTTAACACAAAAGAGATTAGTGACCCATACTCGTTCCTGATTCATACAAATTAATGAAATTAGGCATGTAATTATAAGCTTTGATGTTGTGGTTCAAACCCAATTTAAATATTAACTTTTGAAACGTTTAACAGAAGGCCATATGCCTTAAAGATTTTAGCGATAAAGAGAACGAACCAGTGTCATCGGGATTGTACGGGGACCAAACTCTCTTCTGGAACTCCAAATCAGCAAGAAGAATACAGACCCAAACAGGGTCGTGACCCCATACCAGCTCTTTGGCTTCGAATTCAAGATAGTCCCACCCACGCCACTCACCAGAAGTATTGGGTCAAGATTAGCCACATCGTCACCGCAGCTCTGATTACCGAAGCACCACCATGTTTATAGTTTGCAAAACAAAGTCAATCATTACAATTGGGTCAAGATTAGCCACATCGGTTTCAGCTTTTACTTTCTCATATTCCAGAACTTTCTTTTTGATCATTAACTGTAGAAACTCATCTCTCTCTCTTTTTCTTCACCTGTTAGATCAACTGTCGTTTCTTTTCCCTTTTCTTCACCTTTGAATAAGCGGAACCTGTTATCATAACTATGCAGTCATTGATGTACCCTTATCCAGAAGACAGAAAGAACTCATATACTTGCAGTAGAAAATGTTAAAAATAAAACCTATAACAAAACTTAAAAACAAAACTAAGATTGAGATTCATATCATCAGCACCACCAAAAGTTGTGGGATAATAGCAATTCACCTATGTAGGATGACTTTAAAACTAATTAGTATAAATATATAGGCGTGCCGTTAGTTCTCAATAAATTTGCATTTATTTCATGTCCAGTTTGTACCAGAAAGATCAAATGTTTTCAAGCAAATAACGACATCAAATTCAGGTAAGATGGAGGTGTAGATATTGCAAGAACAAAAAAAGAAGAAAGCAGACATACCTGTATAGAAGTGATGAACTCTTTAAACCCTAAAAATCATTGACGCTTGGAATCTGAAATTGCCAAATCTTTAAAAATTGAACCTTACAAATCACCATCGGCATCCTCTGAGTGATTCTTTGAGTGATTATCTTTGTTATTATCAAACCCTCCATATTCATCAGTCGAACTTCCGAAATTGAACCTCGCAAACCACCATCGGCAACCTCTTTATCGATTGAAGTCTCCTGCAAAACTCTAGGAATCAATTCCTCCTTCTCATGCTCATCGGAAAAGGCTTTATATAGGCCTCGGATTTGAGAAATTGAATGCCAAAGGATTTTATAGAGAAAAAAAACATGAATTTTGTTTGGATTTGAGAAATTGAACCGTAGATAGGAAACCAAAAGTTTGTAATTGGGAGGAATCTAACTCAAACCTTTAGATTGATTCCATCAATTCTATTTCAAATGGATCTCAAGTACGTCACTATTGGTGCGTCTTATGCCCCTGGCAACAAAAAAATCTATGAGATAGCAAACGACTACCAAGATTTGGCACCTCAATGACATATGATATAATCAGATTATGAAATAAATGAAATTAGACTTGGAATAGAGAAATTGATTAACCAGAGCGAGCTTGTGATACGCATATCAAATCTCAGAGGATGAAGCAACGTTACTGATCCTGAGAACAGAGTAATAGCAAGATTCGTCCATGGATTTTCCCTCGTTAGCGACATCCAATCATGGGTGCGGTGTTGACAACCGAAGATGGCAGTGAGACTTTTAGCGATGGAGGAACCAGAATGATTAGGAAGCGAAAGACCTGATGAGACTATTTCCTTAATACCAGTTTGAAGAGATACTGTAGATCGAGAAGCAAGATCAATCGAATCTGGTAGAGAAATTGTATAGCCACCCATCGCTGCTCGAATTTTGAAACGACGGTGGGTGAAAATCGAAGTGAATGCCGATTTACTGATCAGAACCTTTTATGAACCTGTAAAAATCTTAGGGTTTCCGAGCAACATTGGCTGAAGAGGGTCTCCCTCTCTTTATACAGGCACACATCCGATACGATAGAAATAGGGAGTTGAGAGGACATGGAGGTTGAAGAATAAAGTGGGAGGTTGAAGATGGAGTGGGAGAAGAGGTGGGAGGTGGGAAGTTTTTTGACGGTTCCACTTTGATTCAGTCAAAAACCAACATGGAGGTTGAAAGACGTGGAGATGTGGGAAGTTACAGGAAGAAACCGCCATTCGATTTGATGCATAAACTGTGTTGTAACTTTTGTGTTGACTGCTTTAGACTTGTACGTTGGTCCAATACATTTTATAATATATATATATATATATATATATATATATATATATATATATATATATATATATATATATATATATATATATATATATATATATATAGTTAGTATCAAATGTGGAACACAAATATTGTGTGATCGTATGAGACAATATCAGCCATTAGATGAAAAGAATGAATTGTTAAGATGATAATGGCATGATCGTAATTAATTGAATAAAATTTATTTATTTTTAATTAAATAAAATCAATAAGGGTAAATTAGTCAAATTTACCTATGACAAATTTTGGAATGTGCGGATATTTAGGGATTAGAAATTAATTAGTTATCTTGCATGATCGTACTTTCCATTTTATTAGGAGAGAATTTAAATATCACCAATTTTATTTAATATTTAAAATTGTTCATGAATTAGTTAAATTAAAAAACGCAGGTTCTTGACGATTTAAATTTACACTTCTATTCTTAAATTTATACTTTTATTCATGAAGAATACACCTGTATATAAAACCAAAACTATAAAAATTATTAAAAGTAATTACAAGGTACATTCCACATGAATGTTTGTTTTAAATATAAAGCATAAAAATATAATGACAATATCCATTCTGTAAGAATAAAAAAATCGATATCAGACTTGAGAATGCATTATGTTGGTTCCTTCCATTCTGAAAGAATATTGTTGTTTTGCAAGCTCAAACTTGAAATTCTGAAAGAATATTGTTGAATAACCACTTCCATTTTGTAAGAAAATGGTTGGTTTTGCTTGTTCAATCTTGAAATTCTGAGAGAATATGGTTATACCACCAAATCTATTCTGAAAGAATATTCTTGTTTTTGTAAGCTCACTTTGAATATTCTTTCAGAATGAATCACACATTTATTTGTCCAGTGGCACCGTATCCGGTGGGTGCGCCAAAATTTCACCATTTTACAACCTTTGTAAGCAATCTTCCTGAAAGTACCAAAAAGAAAGAGAAGAATCATAATCTTATCATGATGTAGCTTCTATGATCATTGTCTAAAAATTAATTGTCTTCATGGGTTTAAAACCGTACCTGGACAGGTGTTAAATCAAATGAAGTTAAAACAATATGCACATAACATGAAAGAGATTAACAGCCTTTGTGTAAGTATCATATAATAGCATGCACTTGTAGTTTTTACCTATAATTCCAATATTAAACCAATAAGAACAATTGTGTTAAATTTAACTATAAAGAAGAGTGATATCGTTATATTGGTAGCAAAACCTAAGTGCATTGCTATTACGGGTAAAATTTAAAGTACATCGCTATAACTGAAATAAATTAAAATAGGATGAGATAATAAAAGAAATTGAAGTAATATCCTTATCCCGTCCTCGACACATCCCATGTCCATCAGCATATATTAAATCAATTTGCAGCTAGAATATTTAACTAATACTATTATCTAGGTCAGGTAAATTTTTAATAATCCTCTTGGTTCTACTCAAGTGTATACAGTAGTATAAGCATGGTCAACAAAATGGATTTTCATCAGCTACTAAAGGGTTAGGGGTTATACCTTTTTTTTAATGCTCCGTCCTTAAACTTGGAGCTTTATGTAGTTCTTCAGATATCTTAATCTTTAGAGGCCATGCCTTCAACAATGTCTCTGTACAGTGGCTAGTCAGAAATCAAACCAAAATGCTTGATCAGAAATCAAACCAACAATGAGACCTGATGAGAAATCAAACCAAAATCAAATTAGTAGAAGGAGAATGGAAAAACAGTGAAGAAGACGATGAGACCTGATCAGAAATCAAACCAAAATCAAATTAGCAAATTTGAATTCGGTAGGAGAAGGAGAATGGAAAATCTAAAATTATAAATCTACTTATAACAGTTGCTATGCTTATCGTTGATGTGTTGAGATAATTGATAAATTCCTCCCGGGTCCAACTCTCGTCTCCTCGTCTTCTTCAGTTTTTTTGGATGTCGCATGCCTTGCTTGTGTTTCCCAAGAATAATAGGGGAAATTACCTGCTATCGCCTCCCAATAGAATTGATTGCGAAAGTTGAATACCTTGGAGTAAGATTTGCAATCGGCGATGGGTTCTTGATCTCTTTCAGATTTGCAATTGCACACACACAAAAGCAAGAAACTTGAAATTGATTTTCGTCTTCATGGTTGCACGACAGAAGCAAGTTGTGTAAAGGAAAAAGATTGGTTGCCATGAAACACATATGCAAATCAAGAAACCACGATTGACAGATAAAAGACGGGAGGAGGGACACGGCGATGTAGGGTTGGAACATTTGGGGGTTCGACTGAGCGTAAATAAGACGAGAGGTAGAGAGAGTGAGATAATTTAGGAATACTTGGTCAAATTACCTAAATTAAGGGATAAAATTAAAATATATTAAATTAATTATTGTACTAAATTACCATGGTGTCCCTTACAAATGATTGGTCCAGAATTGCTCATACACTCACACAATAATTAGTCTCCACATATGAACCTACATATATATATATATATATATATATATATATATATATATATATATATATATATATATATATATATATATATATATATATATATATATATATATATATATATAGGGATAGGTTCAATGCAGAACCAAATTATATGACCTAACCACAGAACCACGTAAAGATGACCTATGTTCATTTATGAACATATATAATTTTCATGTTCATATGTAACGCCCGGTTTCTCATACAAAGTACACCCAAAAATTTTCAAACAATAATACATCAAAATGGGCATACTTGTACTCAAACCAAGGATCAAGATGTTATCAACATGAATATTTACACAAAAGGTCCTTACAATTTCAACCAGGAATTACAAATAAACCTAACACAACTAAAGGACAAATCTCTAAACATGTCCGTCTCTTTTTATCACATGCCTTCCCCTATCACAGCTATAGATACCTGCAAAACAACATACAAATCAAGTGTAAGCTTATAAAAAGCTTAGTGAGTAATCAATCACACTCTACAAATCTCTCTCAATAAATATCTTCATCATTCTCTTTTGCTAATCTCAATAGCTGAATATCCACCTTCTCTTAACTCTGAAATCTGCAAACATATTAGCTTTACAAACACCAGCTAATATTTACTAACATTAACTCAATAAAATACCACAATCAGTACTGCTCGTAACTCGGCTACATTCTCACATATGTTCATTTTTAACAACCAACTTATACTTAATCATAACAATTCTCGTACCTGTAACAATTAAACTCAAGGACTCTTTAAGTCAACCAATTTATCACATACTCTACTCTTATACTCAATATAGATTGCAACTCATTCTTGTCATCCACAGATAACATAATCACTCCAACTCTATTCCAGCTCAATAGCCCTCATGGCTATACAATTAGACTCAAAACTCTTTAATGTGACTACACAAACATCTACTCAGTTTATACAATAAATATGTATGTTCAACTCAATTGTTGTTATTCACAGATAACAATTTACTCCATAATTAGATTACAACAATAACAACCTAACACATATATATTTATAAACTCGGTTTACCACAAGGTAAAATTCTACTCAAGTACATAAAAGTACTCACCTGATAACGACTTAGTATTTGGAACCCTCGAATTACGCGTATCGGGCTCCTGTTTACTAGACTTGGTTATTTCACCATAGTCTAAATCAATCCTCCAATATCCACAATCAACTCAATTACATCTATCTCAAAGATATATATAAATCAAAAGAGGAAACAAAAGAGTATAAACGGTAATATCAACTCAATATTTACCGAAACCCCCAAATTCACGGTTCTACTAATTCAACCGTAGAAACTCGACAATATTCTCACAAATAACTCTAAAGGCATCCATTAACAATCTACTAACAACATATATAGCAATATATAGCTAAAACATGAAAATGAAAGTTAGGGTTTCAAAACCCCAAAATCAAGAAATCACTCACCTCGACAAATTAGGAAGCAAGAACACGTTTACGGGTTTAGATCCACACTTCTACATGTTTCCCCACGAACCTCTAGGCTTGATTTCACTCAAAATCGCCATTTGGAGCTCTGAATATCGAAATGGGTCTATTTTTCCAGAAAAGTGCATTTTCTGCACTTTATATAGTGCTGTCAGGCCTACACGACCCGTGTAGGGTCACACGCCCCGTGTCGGGCTGTTCTACACGACCCGTGTAGACTCACACGCCCCGTGTAGGTCTGTTTTGGCTTTCGGACTCTTTCTGAACACTCTACACGACCCGTGTAGAGGTACACGACCCGTGTGACTCTGGAAGGCTTACTGTTTGGTTTCTAAAGGTTTTCTACACGACCCATGTGAACATACACGACCCGTGTAGCTCTGTTTTGGCATTTTTCAAGTCCAAACTTCTCCCAAATGGGTTTTTAATCACCCAAACTCATACAACAAGCTTACTAATCTTAATCACACCAAGATTAACTCGAAATCTCTATAATTTAAAAACACGGTATTACAAGTTCTTACCCCCTTCAAAAGATTCCGTCCTCGGAATCTCTTGGAACAGGTATGGTTTATACAACCACCTCACCACCGTAATTTCACATTCCGTATGACAATGATATTATCCTCTCGCCAGCTCATATGACATGTACATACTGCCGCATCTCATTTACTCATAATATAGGTAATACCCGCCATCATCCTCACGAGATGATCTCTGTAATGATATTGGCTATCATCACTGCTACATAGGACAATACTCACTCTTTCAGGCCACACACGTTGCTATGGTATTATTGACACCAAGCTATCTCACCTCACTCTTCAATTGATACTCCAACCACTATCATTATTTGGCATCTGTCCACAATGATTTCAAATCTCCATGATACAGTTAACTCTAACTCAATAAGAAAATTGGTCTCATCACTTTCACATTAATTGTCTCTGAGTTTACTCTTCTAATAATAACTCACAGTTATTGAATCCTCCTATTTGCACATCCTAATCGATTAGGGTAGAAGAAACACTCATACAACATAAAACACACAGACATTCAAATGTCTCACTCACATCATACGACTCATCAACCCAATGATAACATAAAAAAATATTAGAAACTATCTCGTGTTTCACTCATGCCTCCTCAAAATCTCATCTATCTCTACTTTCACTTCAGCACATATATTAGGTGTTCACCCAATATACTGTTAACAATCTCTCGCCAAAATGGCTACTCTTCATCTCAGTTCAACAACATACCTCATGTTGTTTCTCTCGATGTACTCACTTATTATATCATCTCTTATGTGGATAATCCACATGATATTCTCAATAAATTATTTACTCTATTAAACTCGATAATTTATTATCAAATAAATTTTCAACACAACCGCATAAATTCTGACCACCTCTTCGTCATTATCACATCAATCTCTAATTCATCTGAATGACACAAATAAGTCATACATACGGCTCACCGTAATCTCTACACACGACTCAATATCATGACATCTAACACCGTAATCTCTACGGTGAGATCATATCTCATTATTCTACTAACTCATTAATCTCAAGAAAAGAACTCAAAATCATTATAATAAAATCTACTATTCATCATCTCATACGAATAAATAGTATTTTCATCTCGACATTCACACATTTCCCTCATTGGCAGTAATTGGTTTGATTGCTAAGGAATGAATCCTATCAATCACAATCACAATTACTTTCCTCTTCTTTTTAACTCATATCTTCTTATCATGTATTTATAAAATTTTATCTCATTCAATATGAAAGAAACCTCACACATTCTCAACAGTATTACTCACTGTATTATCTCACAGTACTCTCATATTGTTACTCCGCCTCTGATTCGTACTCTTTTTAACCCATAAAGTCTCAAACTGTATAGGTTCACATCTATACCATACATATCCACACTCAAAGATAGTGCAGTCTCAACACTCTATATCACTACACAGTACATACTTGTTTACACACAAGCACAACATTATAACACCACTCTGCCTCAGCTCTTGGTACCCCGTACCATCCTTTGTCTCATCATTCAACACTGTTTTATAGTACCTCGTACTGTTCTCCAAACTCGCCATTCATCGCTATCTCACGGTACTTCGTACCGTCCTCTAATCAGATCATGGTACCTCGTACCATTCTCCGATTTTAATCCATCTTCTATTTAACTCTAGCAGGTCTCCGCTACGGTCTCAAACCATATAGACTAACTATCACTCCTCCTTTTGTCTGAGTCACAACAGTCTTCACTACTCTAACCACAAGGTACTCGTTATGTGGTTCCACAGAAGTATATGATCTCAACCTCAACTAGTCAATACATGGCCCCACAGGATGTGTGGTCTCAACCACGTTTACTCAATATGTAACCCCACTAAATATGTGGTCTCAATCACATTTACTCAATATGTGACTCCACTGAATATGTGGTCTCAATCACATTTACTCAATATGTGACCCCACTGAATATGTGGTCTCAATCACATTTACTCAACATGTGATCCCACTGAATATGTGGTCTCAATCACATTTACTCAATATGTGACCCCACTGAATATATGGTCTCAATCACATTTACTCAATATATGACCCCACTGAATATGTGGTCTCAATCACATTTACTCAATATGTGACCCCACTGAATATGTGGTCTCAATCACATTTACTCAATATGTGACCCCACTGAATATGTGGTCTCAATCACATTTACTCAATATGTGACCCCACTGAATATGTGGTCTCAATCACATTTACTCAATATGTGACCCCACTGAATGTGTGGTCTCAATCACATTTACTCAATATGTGACCCCACTGAATATGTGGTCTCAATCACATTTACTCAATATGTGACCCCACTGAATGTGTGGTCTCAATCACATTTACTCAATATGTGACCCCACTGAATGTGTGGTCTCAATCACATTTACTCAATATGTGACCCCACTGAATGTGTGGTCTCAATCACATTTATTAGGTAATTAACCCAATCTCTAGGCCAATTAGGCCTACTTGAACCACTCTAGGTTCTCTTAATTATAACCACAAGGTACTCTTTATATGGTTATTCGAGTGTCCTCTGACAACTCTGTCACAAATATCTCATTATGTGACAACTCTAAACTACACAATTCATCTCTCAGCATGTCAACTCATAATCAGTTATTGTGTGCAACCAACTACATACTCATTATCTTTCTCAACTCATACTCTTTTGGCTATCTCAACCATTCATTGTGATCATTCATAAGTACTAGTTATGTGGCCCCACACAACATGTGGTATCAACCACACAGTACTTGTACACAGAAATCTCGTCACATTTGTGAAACAACAAGTAATATATATATATATATATATATATATATATATATATATATATATATATATATATATATATATATATATATATATATATATATATATATATATATATATATATATATATATATATATATATATATATATATATATATATATATATATATATATATATATATATATATATATATATATATATATATACACCATATCATACTATATATATTTCTTACCATGTATATGCTCATTTTACACATTTCTCCATGGTTGCTAAGTACTCGTCAAGCAACCACTTATAATCTCGGTTATACATAATCACAAAGCACTCGTTATGTGATATGTAAATCTTACCTCAAATGGACATGAGATTCTCATCTCAATGCCAATTACTACACTTTATAACCAAAATTTTCTAACACATGTACTTTCAATTGATCTTTTATGTGTCCAAACATTTCACACATATTCTACTACATGTATTATTAACAATTAAACATTTGCAACACGTTACAACTAACATGTTAAGTAAAATTACTTACATACCTCATAGTAACAAATCTTATCTTCTCATTAGCTGAAACTCGCATATTTCGGATCTCAACTCTTGAGTGTACTCGGCTACACTCACATGTCTCAACTCCTAGCTCATGCTCAACTTATGCTCATACTCTTTCTCATTATCTGTTGAAATTTCGCCTCATTCGGAATCTCATCTCATCATTAGCTGGAATCTCGCAATCAGCTGCAATCTCATCTCAATTAGTATCTCATCTCGCATTCAGTTGACATCTCATTATCAACTGAAGTTCTTGTCTCCTCGTTAGCTGATATCTCATATCGGCTAAAATCTCATCTCATCATCCACTATTGGTCCAACCAGCTCTGACCAATTCATCAAATCGTCCTCATCTGTCTCCATATCTATATTCACACACAGAATATAATAAATAGTAATTATAACAGAAAAGTTATACTCAACTAATACGCTCACATCTGTAGCAATATCTTTTCCAAGCATGTGATAGGGGGTCTTTCTCTTCTCGGTTTAAGTCTAGGACTCTACACTCAAAGACCTAGTTCACTTAAACCATGCTCTGATACCAACTTGTAACGCCCGGTTTCTCATACAAAGTACACCCAAAAATTTTCAAACAATAATACATCAAAATGGGCATACTTGTACTCAAACCAAGGATCAAGATGTTATCAACATGAATATTTACACAAAAGGTCCTTACAATTTCAACCAGGAATTACAAATAAACCTAACACAACTAAAGGACAAATCTCTAAACATGTCCGTCTCTTTTTATCACATGCCTTCCCCTTAAAGCGTTACATTAAGTAATTTTATGGGGGAAGGGATATCAGTGAAGAAGAACAAGGGTTGGCGATGAAGATAAATTAGAGAGAGGATTAGTTGTTAGTGAAGAGGAGGCTGGTTTCATGAGTAGCATCTCTATGAAAACATGAAATTAAAATCTTATAAAAAGTTCATGTGAATGTGATGTATATACCTCGTGAATGCCTCATCAATAAGCCACTAGTCAAGTGATTTAAATTGGGAAGATATACTCTATTAGAACAAAATTAGAAGTTGGATGACTTGGTATGTACAACTAGAAGCTCACTCACCAACATTGAAAAACTAAAATAGATGGCTCCCATTTTATAAAATGAATCCTACTTAAAAAGAAGCAAACCCCACTTGTTTTTTCACATTCCTTTTCAAAAGAAAGGTAACTAAAATCGAATTTAAAGCCTATATAAGAATCAAACACACAAATGCACAAACTTATCAGGCTCTCAACAATGGCACCAATCGCCACCTTCTTCTTCATCCTCATTAACTCAATTACTTTAATCTATCGCTTTGCTCTTGCACACCCTGTCCATGTTGGTGACAATACTCTTGTTGATAATTATCTCTACTTTGGTGTTATACATCCTCTCTGAAATCCTTTATCGGAGTACTTATACCCAAAAGATCTTTGAACCAAGTTTGTTCGTGATGTTTGCGAATCATGTTAGTGTTATGCCAAGCATCTATCGCATCAAGGTCTAAGGTCTTGAGATCGGGGCTTTAAGTATGTGTTGCTTTTAAAACTCTATGTTCTTCTAACATACTTTGTATCAAAATTACGTTTGACTTAATAGACTTGATGATTGTACAACACATTATATATATATATATATATATATATATATATATATATATATATATATATATATATATATATATATATATATATAAGGAATTGAGATTGTTGGTTATCTTGTGTTGAATACTTTAAATTGATATCGAGATTAATTAATTGAGAGAAAAAATTGTTCATGACTTAGACTTGTAACCTCATTGGTTAGATGACAAATGTGATGATTATTGATCTAATATTATAATCACTTTTGTTCAAGGATCGTCATCTTCATTTAAATTTGTCACAACTGACTCGGTATAAAGATTTATATCGATCTCAATTTGTTTTGTCTTTTTACAAAGTTAAACAATGCTCAAGTACAGTTGATGAATTTTCTCCAGTCTCTTTGGACATAGTCCTTTGTTATCGTTCACAACAATGTTGTACTCTTAGACTCTTAGTTGAGCCTATGCGGCATGTTCACAGACGTACACATATACAGTAAAATATGTAAGCTTAGGGAGTTTGTGTTAAAAGAAATAGTTGTTTAAATGTAGGGTCAGGTGTCATCATCCCCTCAACTCAGATCCAATCTTGATTCCTTGTGTTTCCCACTTATTATTATTGTCAGTACTTTATTTCTGTAAAGTGTAAATCACTGTGTATTTATGTAAGCCTTCCATATTGAACGAAATAAGATGAATTACTCAATAATCTGTGTCTATACTTTCAACATGGTATCAGAGCGGTGTTAAGATCCACAACCAACTCATCACCTACCAAAAATGTCAGGTGATAATTCAAATACAGATCTAGCTATACAACTAGCAAATCTGATCAGAAGTTCTCAACCACAAAATCCCAAATTATCCGACAGCCTACAAATCAACCTCAAACTCAATAGCCAAAATTACGCTCTATGGACCCGGATGATTCGGGTTGCCATAAGCGGAAAATCAAAAACCCTCTTATCCCACTTAACTTCAAATCCTCCAGATCAAAATGATGAAAAATTCGAGCAGTGGGAACAAGATGATCTAGTCATGTTTTCATGGCTAATACAAAACATAGAACCAGTACTTGCAAGCAACCTGACCGAGTACCCCACAGCAAAGTCACTCTGGGATGCCTTGGTGGTCACTTACAGCAGTGGGAAAGATAAGTTACAAACTTTCAATCTCCATGTTAAAGCAAATGAAATTAAACAAAATAGTGCTTCACTTGAAGACTTCTGGATCAATTTACAAGGAATATGGGGAGAAATCGAAAGAATCGACCCAAATCCCATGAAATGTCCAGCAGACATTCAAACTTACACCCGAATCAGGTCTGATCAAAAACTTTTTCAATTTTTAAATGCCATTGATCGAAAATATGATTCTGTAAAAAGAGATATACTCCGATGGGATCCATTACCAACCGCTGAAGCGGCTTACTCTGCTGTCCGAAAAGAAGCGGCTCACCAAAATATTTTGGGAACCGTTTCAAATGAACTGCAAGGTTTAGCAATGGGATTATTTACCTCCGATTCACATGGAGTTGGATTTATCTCAAAAGGTAACCGTCGACCGGAATATCTTTCAAAAAACAACAAAAAGGGCAAAACTCCCACGGGGCAAGATAGAGGGGGAAGAGGTAAAGCTTCCATCGCTGTGGCAAAAAATAGCGACACCATTGACGGTGATGAAGACAGCGGCTATGTTGGTTTTGCCGGTATAACAGCGGGAAGCCAACCCACATCAAAAACCGGAAGCCGACCCACATCAATTATCGGGTCCGATCCACTACAACCTCGGGATATCTCCGACCCACTTCATCGGCTCCTATCCTCATCTCCGCCATCAAGATCGAATGCTCCCAACCGAACAACTTGCTCCTCTATCGGACCCACTTCAAAACACACTTAAAATGTGAGCACTGCGGGATGATCAAGAAAACCAAGGAGCAATGTTTCAAACTTGTTGGGTACCCCGAGTGGTGGATCGACGGGCACAAAAAGGGCAAAACTCCCACGGGGCAAGATAGAGGGGGAAGAGGTAAAGCTTCCATCGCTGTGGCAAAAAATAGCGACACCATTGACGGTGATGAAGACAGCGGCTATGTTGGTTTTGCCGGTATAACAGCGGGAAGCCAACCCACATCAAAAACCGGAAGCCGACCCACATCAATTATCGGGTCCGATCCACTACAACCTCGGGATATCTCCGACCCACTTCATCGGCTCCGATCCTCATCTCCGCCATCAAGATCGAATGCTCCCAACCGAACAACTTGCTCCGCCGCCGTGAACAACAGAAGCGCCGCTCAGAACGGCGACGGTAGCTTCAAATCCGGCGTAGGCGTAGGTGAAAATCGATTCAAATCCGGCATAGATGGAAACAGATCCGGCGCGGGTGGCACGATTCCAACAAAACAGAGGGCGAAGTCGGCCGGACAAACCTCCGAATTCAGCGCCGGCGACGGGATTGTTGGATCCGATGGGGTTGGAGGCGTAAATGAGGGAGCAAGCCATTTTTCTTTCACAGCCGCAGGTAACGGGAAGGAGGAATTCCCGTATTTTAACCCTAATCCTCTAAAAAACGATTTTGACCTTGAGAAAAAAGAAATGGCAGAAATGATCCCTGAATTTTATTCATTCATTTCCTATATAAAGAAAAGTTTTAAAAATTGCAAAAAAGACACACAAAAAGGAGGAAATGCAAATATAGTTTTTTCCTGTGATAATTTAAAAGATAAAACTTGGATACTCGACAGCGGGGCAACCGACACCATGACTTATGAAATATCAGATCTTATTTCGCTATCCAAACCTCGGAAAGCACAGATACAAACTGCAAATGGTGGAAAAATGGAAGTTAAACAAGGAGGAACAATTGAGTTTTCTCCTATGTTAAAACTTTCTAATTGCCTATATGTTCCTTCTCTGTCGCAAAACCTGTTATCAATAAGTCATGTTACAAAAGAACTAAACTGCTCAGTTCTAATGCATCCAACTTTTTGCATTCTACAGGATATCAGGACGGGGACGATCATTGGGCGTGGCACTGAGAAACAAGGATTGTATTATGTGGATGAGGTGACTCAAAATGGCACTGTGATGATGGCTCATGGAACCACAGAAAGAGAAGCATGGTTATGGCATAGAAGATTGGGTCATCCTTCTACGGGTTACTTACATACTCTATTTCCTAAGTTATTTCCTTCAAAAAAATTATCGTTGTGTGAAACATGTGTGTTAGCCAAAAGTCATAGACAAACATTCAAACCAAACAATACCAGGGTTGATGTTCCTTTCTCATTAATTCATTCTGATGTATGGGGGCCATCACCAATCATCGGAGGACAAAACCTTCGTTTCTTTGTGTTGTTTGTAGATGACTGCACTCGTATGACATGGATTTATTTCTTAAAAAATAAATCTGAAGTTCTTAACAAATTCATTATGTTTCATACCATGATCCAAACCCAATTTCAAAAAAATATCCAAATTTTTCGATCTGACAATGGAGGAGAATTCATTAACACTTCTATGCAACAATTTTTTCAATCAAAAGGAATAATTCATCAAACTACATGCCCACATACCCCAGAACAAAATGGTGTTGCCGAAAGAAAAAATCGTTTTTTGTTAGAAATAACCAGAGCTCTATTAATCGAATCAAAAGTGCCAAAATCGTTTTGGCCGGAAGCTCTTGCCACAGCCACATACCTTATAAACCGTCTCCCAACCCATACTCTAAAATTTAAAACTCCGCTACAAACCTTATCAGAGTTTGTCAAAATACCTTCACTTCTTATGCTAGAACCCAAAATCTTTGGGTGTACTACCTTCGTTCACATCCCAAAGTCAAATCGAAATAAACTCGAACCATGTGCCGAAAAATGTGTATTCGTCGGATATGGAGTGAATCAAAAAGGATACAGATGTTATAATCCCAAGACTCGTCACATGTTCACCACTATGAACTGTGATTTTCTTGAAACAGAATACTATTATGCATCCCAACATAGTGGTCAGGGGGAGATAGAGTGTTCAGATCCACTAAGTTGGTTAGAGTATGCACAGGCAACAACAACAGAAGAACCATCTGAATCGTCTACACAATATACAAATCCTATTTCTAGTGCCATTCCAGATCAATCTCCCAACCTGACATCCGAGGTAAGTAATACTCAGTCTCCTCATATTCCTGAGTCTTCTGAACATGTTGAACTTGTTGCTCCTGATCATGAAACTACAATAGAACAAGAAGAACTAATACAGGAACAACCAACAGAAAGATATACGTTACCTCCAAGAACTAACAGAGGAATTCCACCAAAGAGATATTCCCCAGAAAGAGAATCTCGAAGTTCTAGATATCAAATGGCAAATATGGCTAAAGAAAACTTGACTCAAGAAGCTAAGGCCTTCAATGCTGCAATATACACTAACGAAATTCCAACCACCGTGGAGCAAGCCTTACAAACGAAGAACTGGAGAAACGCAATGGAAACCGAAATAGAAGCCTTAGTAAAAAATGACACATGGAAAAAATGTGTTATTCCAAATGAAAAAAAACAGTAGGATGTCGATGGGTCTTTACAATAAAACATAAAACTGATGGTACTATTGAAAGATACAAAGCAAGGTTGGTAGCTAAAGGCTATACTCAAACCTATGGAATTGATTACACTGAGACCTTCTTCCCAGTTGCAAAGATTGATACAATTAGAGTTCTCTTTTCCATAGCCGCAAATGAAGGATGGCCGCTACATCAATTTGACGTCAAAAATGCCTTTTTACATGGAGAACTAAAAGAAGAAGTTTATATGGAAGCACCTCCTGGTTTCACGAAGAACTTTAAACCAGGTGAAGTTTGTCGCCTTAAGAGATCTCTCTATGGATTGAAGCAATCTCCTCGAGCTTGGTTTGGTAGATTTACCTTAGCAATGAGAAGATACGGTTTTAAGCAAAGCAACTCTGATCATACTTTGTTCCTTAAAAGGAGAAACGAACATATAACATGTTTAATTATCTATGTTGATGATATGATAATTACAGGAAATGATGAAGAAGAAATGGCGAAACTAAGAAAAAGCCTATTTCAAGAGTTCGAAATGAAAGATCTAGGCCGACTCAAGTACTTTCTTGGAATAGAAGTTTTAAGATCAGCACAAGGGATTTTCATCTGCCAGAAAAAATATGTTCAAGATCTATTAGCAGAAACTGGAATGATTGATTGCAAACCCGCAAACTCCCATGATAACAAACCAAAAGCTATATATTGACAACAAGGCAAAATCAACAGATAAGGAAAGATGCCAACAAATTGTGGGAAAATTGATATATCTCTCACATACCCGTCCAGATATTTCATATGCGGTAGGAGTAGTTAGTCAATTTATGCACCAACCACAGGTTTCTCATATGGAGGCAGTATGGAGAATTATCAGATATCTCAAAGGAACAGTAGGACATGGAGTGTTGTTTAAAGCAAACGGGCATCTAAAAATCCAGATCTATACTGATGCAGATTGGGCAGGAGACAAAGGAAATCGAAGATCAACCTCGGGGTATTTCACCCTAGTTGGAGGAAATCTAGTAACGTGGAGGAGTAAAAAACAAAAGGTGGTATCTCTTTCGAGTGCTGAAGCAGAGTTCGGGGGAATAGCACGAGGAGTCGCAGAAGCCTTATGGATACGAAAACTTCTCACTGAAGTTGGTCTTTTACGAAAAGAAACAAGTAAAATTATGTGTGATAATAAAGCTGCTATTCAAATATCAGAAAATCCTGTTCAACATGACCGAACAAAACATGTGGAAGTTGACAGACATTTCATCAAAGAAAAACTAGAAGCTCGAATCATTGAACTACCATTCGTCCGATCAGAAGAACAGATAGCCGACATTCTGACAAAAGCTGTAAATGAAAAAATTCTTAACAACTGTTTAGTCAAGTTGAATTTTGGGAATCCCACTATTCAACGTGAGGGGGAGTGTTAAAAGAAATAGTTGTTTAAATGTAGGGTCAGGTGTCATCATCCCCTCAACTCAGATCCAATCTTGATTCCTTGTGTTTCCCACTTATTATTATTGTCAGTACTTTATTTCTGTAAAGTGTAAATCACTGTGTATTTATGTAAGCCTTCCATATTGAACGAAATAAGATGAATTACTCAATAATCTGTGTCTATACTTTCAACAGTTTGCATGTTTTTGCTTACAAAATGCCGTAGACAATGATACAATGTATTCAACATTTTATGTATATAAGAAGTGATCTCATTATTATTCTGTAACCGAACACATAAGGAGTTTCTCGATACCAAAAAAAAAGCAAAAACGCATATTATGTCTTATATGAACCATGACTATCTATATGAAACCGCAAGTAGGTATGCATTTATTAAATTGGAGTCCCGACTCTATTTCAAGTTATACAAACAACCATCACCGACGTTGTGCATATATAAACCTTTGTTGATGGTTGTTTGTATAACTGGATGTGGAACGCTCATACTTCGTTTTTAACTTCAATTGCCAAATCACATCATAAAGCTCACTTCCTTGAACGAAAACCAAGAGAATGACGTATTGACGAACTAGCTTTGATTGTTGGAAAGAAATCCAAAAAAAACATACTGAAAGATCATAGATGAAAAAGAAAAACTAAAGCATATAATTACGCAAGTAGCAAATAAATAATAGATATATAAACCAATGGGCACTATGTTATCAACCACCAAACAGAAAGTTTATCCGTGGGGATTTATCACACTCAATCTAGGTAGTTAATGAGTTGATGAGCATGTGTATCGCGTAAACTTCAAGGATTTCGGTAGTATCCGTCTACCAAGGTAACACAACTGATCAAAAACGTGAATTAGAACAATCTTGCATAATTTCTAGTGACTTGCAGCTTTTAAAAAACAAATTTAGAGATATCGTAAATAATGAAATGAAAGAATATTTATGTTTTAATAACAAGAAGAGTGCGCTATTTATAATAAGCTTATTGAAGTAAGTAAACAAAATAGTGAAATTATAAGACATAAAATTCGAAATGCATGGATTTCTACAAAATGCAATTTAAAACATGTATCTAAAGTAGAATTCTACGTACTACGGCTTAAAAAAACATATAATTTGAAGTTGAGTTAAATAACTTACACCTGAAAACATGAGTGTTTTAAAAGACCCTTTTATATTTTATATGCAGATATACAAAACCTCCTTTTTGACTTTCACGACAACTTCTACATTTTCCAGAAACACATATGACCCTCATTTTAAACTTGAATTTTGCATAAACACATTCGCGACAGTGGGCCAGTGGGGTTCGCGACAGTGGGCCAGTGGGGTAGGGACTAGGGACTAGGGACTAACGAGAGGAGGAGGACAACAAGGCACTGTCGGCAGGGTGTTCCAAACTGATTTGAGGTCCGGGGACAAGTAAAAAATGTGGCCCTTTAGTGTCTCTTCAATGTTAAAATCTGAAAAACAAACCCACAATTGCATATACGTAATTGAATTAAGATGAAACAAATTCGCAAACAGAAATTAAACTAAAAGGTACCACACACATTGATTGTTAATTTAACCTTAAATTGGACATGTTAATATGAAATTGAAATACAAAGCAACAAAATTGAGAAGATGTAATTCACAAATCACAAGGTTAACGATTAACCCAATTGGAATCCAAATGAAAATGAGTAATAGGCAAGGATAAATTCCATTCAGATCATCAAAATTGAAGCTATTGAACATTAAAGGAATGAATTTTCTGAAATATGAATGAATTCACATAAACATAGAACTGATGCACATCAAAATAAGAAAGGGCTAAAGCATTAAATTATAGATTACCGAATATGTCCCTGAGTTCCTTTTCTCGATGCCCGAAAGGCTAAAACCAAGAAGACAATAATTTTCTGAATGTAAGCTTGATCAGTTGATTCATTATTAAAGGTCCGACAATTCACAAACTCTGATTTTCGAATTCCGATAGATAGAGAATTAGAGATGAGCCGATGACCGCGAGATCGAGATGTGGTGATTCAAAAAATCCAACGCGGGGACCGAGGAGATTAGGAGAATCGTGCTTACCGAAGGCTATATGTAGCAGCGATGACTTTGATTTTTCAGCTAACGTGTCACCGAGAAAGACGCGAATCAAGCGATCGTGATTTACGCTTGGCCGTTTCCCTGATCGTGGAACATTGGAACCTAATCGACATTGCCTCCAACAAGAATCCCGTGTTTAGACTTTTGACATTGGTAGCAGGCCATACGAATCTGCTTATACCGGATCGATGAACTAGAATAATGGACCTATCCTAATATAATATACATATAAAATTTGGGGCCCTAGCTGATTGGGGGGCCAGGGCGGTTGCCCAGCCCGCCCTGCCTCATGACCGGCCCTGAGTGTCGGGTGCACTAACTCGCTCTAGGGGCAGCGGTCAGGGTGGCCGGTCGACTATAATTAAGCTGGAGACAAAAACATCATAAATAGTTGAGTAAATTACAGAACCTGTCCCTGTATTTACCTCATTTTTCAATCAAGGTCCACATTTTTTTCACAGTGAAGGTCCCTGTGGTGTGGTGGCAAAAAACTTGCACACCAGCTTGTATCTGTCTTCGTTGATGCTGTAAGTCATGATTTCCAGTTTTATGCGAAGGTAACTCAAACTCACGTAGGAATTTGAAACTAAGCAAACCATAAATTGAACAAATCATAAATTGAATGTGATCAAGGTCAATTTGTGATTCGATTTGGATTGAAATTGAAACGAAACAAAACTGGGTTGAAATTGATGAGGTATAAAGATCTTAAAGAGGAAATAGTGAGGTTGTTGCAAACGATAAAGGAGATACAGGATGATTAAGTGTTATGGAGTCATGAGAGTGAGAGTGAGAGTGAGAGAGAGGGTGGGGGAGGGTGGGTCTAATTTTTTTTATTAACTAATTAATAATAGGTTAAAAGAAATTAGAATGGGTAATTTGGTTTTTATACATGGACCATGGACCAATAGTGTAAACTTTTGCCACCACAGGGACCTTCAGCGTGGAAAAAAACGTGGACCTAGACTGAAAAATGAGATAAACCACACGGACCAATTCTTTAATTTACTCTAAATAGTTTTAGATTGTAAGTGTCTTTTCTATATTTTTCTTGTTATATGGATATTTTGTGTGTTTTCATATTATTGCATGGATGATCCTTAAGCCACATCTAGGCTTGTTTTGATTAAATTTATATTTTAGTTTCATTTTAATTTTAGTTATATATTTTGAATTAATAAAATATTTCCTTTTTATTAATTTTTATATTATCTGTTATTAATTTATTTAAAAAAGTGAATGTGGAGTAAGGGGAAACGATGCTTCAGTTTCATAGAGTGAGAAGAAACGACGTGATGCTTATGTGACAGTCAAAAAGTAAAGAAAGTGTAGTAGAGGCACACCTTCTGATCTAAAACCACATTCTAAGTTCTTAAATTATGAGACAACCAAATTAGGGCTTGACTAAGAAATGCAAGAAGAAATTGAAACAATTGAACTACCATTACATGTTTAGGCCAATCATAAAAGCATCAACATATGTTTAGTGATGTCTAGCTTATAGTTGTAGTCCTTCAACATAAGCAACACACAATATCAATGGAAGAGAGAGAAGTGATGAAGAAAAAAGATTCTGGAAGAAGATGACATCTGATATTTGAAATATATTAAGATATTAGATAAGAAACATATGAAAAAGACAAATATACCAACGGATGTTAAGTTTAGGTATCAAATCCACAAAAAAACAATTTTTATAACTAATGCAAATTAAAAAGTACAGGAACCAAAATAATGATTGAAGAAAATAAAAAATTATTGGGATCAAAACTGTAATTATCCAAAATTCAAGGACTAAAACTAAAATCAATGCTAATTAAAAACTACAGTGTATATTTATTTTAGGGTAAATTACAATAATGGTCCATGTGGTTTGGACAAACTTACAATAATGATCCAATTTTTGAAATTTCACTGTATGGGTCCTTGAGATTTGATTTTTCTTTCAATAATGGTCCAAGGACAGTAAAAAGACCATTTACCCTTTTTAATTTCTTTTTTTAATTTTCTTTAATGTATTATTATATTTGGTAATAAAAAAAGAAATAAAAACAAAACCCCGAAAAAGACCATCATCATCATCATCTATGTGTTCATCACGATCATCGACCTCTGAACTCCTTCCCATTTAGAGAAATCGAGAGACGGGAAAAAAGGGAAAAGAGAAAAGGGGGAGAAGATCGAGAGACGTGAAAGGGAGGAAGAACACACACGATCAGTATGTGTTCTTAAACCCATGTACGCCTATCCCTGTCGGTCCGACTTTAGTGGTCGACTTTTGATTCAAACATATCTGATTCTGATTCAAACACTTCGATCGACTTCTGATTCAAACATGTCTGATTCTGATTCAAACACTTCGATTGTAGTTTTGGATTGCAGCTTTCGATTGCAGTTTTAGATTACAGTTTTCGATTGTAGTTTTGGAAGCAAATCACAAGTCGTTCGATCGAGACTGATTGCCATCGGTTTCGATCAGTTCCAATTGCAGTTTTCGATTGTAGTTTTGGATGATTGCATTTTACTGATTGAAGGTCACGAATTCACGTTTGCACTTTATTGATTGAAGGTCCGGATTATCCAGATTAAATGGAATGCTAATGGCGATTGGTCTTCGTGATTTGTGAAATCCATATCTGGAGTAGTTAAATTTTCGGAGAAGAAGAAGTCGTGTTTGATCAAGAGTTCATAAAGGTAATCGAACTGATTCATCACAACCTTGAGATTTCTTAAAGATGCAGTTTTTATAAGGTTTACGCCTGATAAGTTTACGTATAGCTCTTTAATCTATGGATCTTGTCAAGATGGAGATGTAGACAGAGCCATGGCGGTTTTTAGAGATTGTTCGCGAAAGGGTGTGAAACCGGTTACAATTATGTACAACACATTGATCAAAGGTTTGGCTAAACATTGACTAATTTTGCAGGCATTGGAGATAATTGATGAAAAAGGGTGTGAAACCGATTATAATCTTGTGTGTGTTTCAAACTATCAATTTCAATTTAGCGATTGCAGAAGTCTTTTGTTATATACGTGGTGTTCTTCCTCGCTTTCACGTCTCTCGATCTTCTCCCCCTTTTCTCTTTTCCCTTTTTTCCAGTCTCTTGATTTCTGTAAATGGGAAGGAGTTCAGAGGTCGATGATCGTGATGAACACATAGATGATGCCGATGGTCTTTTTCGGGGTTTTGTTTTTTTTTTCTTTTTCGGGGTTTTGTTTTTTTTTTTCTTTTTTTAATTACCAAATATAATAATACATTAAAGAAAATTAAAAAAGAAATTAAAAAAATTAAATTGGTCTTTTTACTGACATTTGAACCATTATTGAAAGAAAAATCAAACCTTAAGGACCCATATGGTGAAATTTCAAAAATTGAACCATTATTGTAAGTTCGTCCAAACCATATGACCATTATTGTAATTCACTCTTTATTTTACTTGGGAATAATTTTTATGATTTGACTGTTATATATATATATATATATATATATATATATATATATATATATATATATATATATATATATATATAATTCATTTGATGGTAAAAACATGCATAAAAGTGAAAATTTTATTAGTGATCTTGTAAACAAAACTAAATTTAAAATGATAATGTAAAACTAAAGTTGTAAGAAAAAAGTATAAAAAGTAATTTTCTAAAATATAAGTGTTAAAGTTAAAAGAAATTAAAAAACACATAAAAAGATTGAGAAAAACATGAACCAAATTTAGAAAAAGATAAAAGTTGGGTCAAATTTGTTAAAACAAAAAAGTTTTAGGGACGATTTTGGGTTTGGACTAAGTTTGAAAACAAAAGGTTGATTTGTGCCATAAGTGTAAAAAAAGGAAGGTTGGAAGGTTGGATTTGAAGAGAGAACTCGTATATTGAAAACAAAGGAGAGTGTGATTCGGACCCAAACATATCAATGATGCGAACCAAATGCCTTACCGTTGAGCTAAACATGACTTTGTTTAGTAAACGTCATATGGATTTTATAAACATATAAACTGTTAGAAAAATATTAAAAGCAATGTGCATGATATTTCAATTTGTATGAGGTTTATAATGTATTGTGAATATTTACTAAATTATAGATTAGTATAGAATATAACTCATATTATGTGGGTGTTTGAGATTAGTTTTCAAAACTCCTTGTACTGTTTTTCAAAAAGACAATAAAAAAAAAAAAAAAAAAAAGTTTAGCAAAGCAATAAGTACTTTAAAAAGTTCTTTTCAGCAAAAGTCATAATATACTTATTAGTTATTAACCTATTTTATGTATTTTTGTTTCATCTTGCTTCTAGTTTCACGATTCCCGTGGTCATCCAATATGTAAAGGGTTGTGCCCCCGTTACATTTTGTACCTCTCTTGATATCTTTTACATCAAAATAAGTTTTAATTAAATTACTTTTTAATCTATATGTTTTTTGTCATTTTAAATATATAAGCTAATGTAAACATTTTTTTAAATAACTTATCAACTTATAATTTTTTATAATCAACTAAGCTAATTTAAAACAAATTAAAAACTTATTTTCACAATCATATAAAAATTTATATTAAAAATATTTCTCAAAGTTAAATAAGCAATTTCAAACACCCTGCGAAAAAGCCAAATTATACAAAGATAAAATGACTAAAATATCCTAATTCCATAAATGTTTTTTTCAAAACAACACAAATTAAGCTTATTCCTCAAAATAGCAAAGCATTTAGCAGATGGCCATTGTCATCTGCTAAATGCTCCCATGGTCTGCGAACTCCTCCACCAGGCCACCAAAATCTGCGAAATGTTCATGATGGGCTGTGAAATGCTCTCCATGGGCTGCTAAATGCTTGGCTACCGGCCCATCAGCCCAAGTATATAAATCGGAAAAAAACATCATTTTTTCGTTACCGTAGACGAGAAACGCTCTCAAATGGCTCCGCAAGATTTATCGACATAGAAACAGGTGAGTCTCAAATTTGATGTTCTCTTTATGTATTAATTTTCGTTTTAAAGGTTAGATTAGTGAACGTACAAATTTTTATACCTAATGTATAAGACTTTAAAGCATAAAAAATTAGGGGAGTAAATTACAATAATGGTCCATGTGGTTTGCATGAAATTGCAATAATCGACCAACTTTTTAAAAAGCCACGAAAATGGTCAAATTTAAAGATTAACTTTCAATAATGGTCCATGTGGTTTGTAAAAATAAGTAAAAAGACTATTTTACCCTTTTTAATTTCTTTTTTATTTTTATTTTAATGTTTTATTTATTTTAGTAATTAAAAAGAAAAAGAAAAATACCTCTCTCTCTCTCTCTCTCTCTCTCTCTCTCTCTCTTTCTCTCTCTCTCTCTCTCTCACACAGAGACTAATGATGGGTTCATCAATGGCACTAGTGGATTCATCCAAGAGAACAAGGTCTGTTTTCGAAAGCAACATAATCCATTTTCCACATTATTGAATTCCAATCTACAGAACCATAATCCATTTTACACAAATAAAACCAAGAACTTTCTCTATGCAAAAGTTCATCCCTACCAACTCCCCTTTCTTCTCCACGAAGGCCGCTGCTTCTTCAGGTTTAATCACCGCCATTTCATTCCTAGAATTATCTAATGATAATCGTTCACAATTACATGTATCGTTTAATTTGGAGCTGCACATTATAAGCTTCTTACTTTGTTGAATCATAGAGTTTCTAGCAGATTACACTAAAGAACCTGCTACGAAGGTCAAATTTCAGATGTCATTGAGTCTTCCTGGTTGCTCGAGTTCGCTTTCTTTGATTGGGACAGGTTAATGTGCCCTAATTTCTAGTTCATTCAATCTTCCTAAATTTCGCAGACGTAACTCTCACGCTTTCGATCTGTAGGGTTCGATTTAGATCTCTCCTATTTCACTTTCCATGAATACAACACCATATGCTCTGAGAATAAGCTGCAGAGCTCGCAATGACATCCACACAGCACCAACGAACATACCGTGGTGAGGAAGAGGACCCAAAAGAGCCACCATCAGCCTCCCTTTCCCAGTCGTCGGCCACAGAGGCTCCGACGACCCAACTGTTATTTTTGTCTCTCTATTCGGTTCGTATTTTAGGCATACATGGTCGGAGAACATAGAGACACATCGGTGGCGTTATGATCAAGCATAAGCATCAGAGGGGTGCCTAATCAATTATCATCCGACGGATCCATTTAATTAAAACCTAATGAAAGCATAAAATTACTGCAAGGAATCTTGTGGTATTGTAACAAATTGGTTCTAAGATTTGATATTTGTAATTAAATGAAAAACTCTTATCTAATTAATAGAATCAAAGTAAATTTTTTACATGTTCTTCTACCTACCGGTTGTTTTTCTAATTTTTTTTTTCAAACAAACTCACCGGAGAGAGAGAGAGAGAGAGAGAGAGAGAGAGAGATGTAGGGGTGGGGTGGGGTATTTTTCTTTTTTTTAATTACTAAAATAAATAAAACATTTAAATAAAAATCAAAAAGAAATTAAAAAAGGGTAAAATAGTCTTTTTACTTATTTTTACAAACCACATGGACCATTCTTGAAAGTTAATCTTTAAATTGGATCATTTTCGTGGCTTTTTAAAAAGTTGGTCGATTATTGCAATTCCATGCAAACCACATGGACCATTATTGTAATTTACTCAAATTAGGGTTTATGAACTTGAGAGGATTTAGCAGCCCATGGAGAGCATTTCGCAGACCATAGAAAGCATTTAGCAGATGACGAGAGCATTTAGCAAATGACCTTGAGCATTTAGCAGATGACGAGAGCATTTAGCAGATGAAATTGAGCATTTAGCAGATGACGAGAGCATTTAGCATATGACCTTGAGCATTTAGCAGATGACCAAGAACACTAACCATATCCTTGAGCATTTCGCAGCTCACAAAAGGGATTTAGCAGTTGAGGAGAGCATTTCGCAAGTCACTTCCCAAAATAATGAGATTTCAAAAAAAAAAAATTATAGTCCTTCCATGAGCATTTAGCACCCCATGGAGAGCATTTCGCAGACCATGCTGAGCATTTAACAGATTTCGGATTCCTTGGGAGCATTTCGCAGACCATGAGAGCATTTAGCAGATGACAAGACCATCTGCTAAATGTTTGTCTATTTTGACGAATATGCCTTAATTTTGAGAAAAATACTTATGACATTAGGCTATTTTAATCATTTTCTACTCTTATTCAACGAGTAAAGAAGGATGAGTCGACTCATGACATTTCGTAATTGTTTATTTCATAACTCCGATTTTTGCAAAATCCCCAAAATGCAAAATAAAAACCCTAAAATCATAAATAATTATTCAATTTTCTTCATTTTCTTTTGCTTCTTCCTAGAACGAGAGATGCATCTATGGCCATCGGCGACTTTGAGAGCTTCGTTCAAGCTGGAGTACTTGAATAATCTTGAATGGAACTTACGGAGGATGAAAAGTGAGAAAAATAGGAAGAATCAGTCTTCGGGGAGCAGTAACGAGGAGAAATTATTGAGTGATGATATCGATAGTCAAAATCGTAATAGTAAGGATCGTTCTGGCGCTTGTGGTGCAGTTCTCAGAGATCTTCTGATGATCTTCTCTTGCTGTTACTGTTGTTACTGCTGTGGAGGTAATCCTAATATACGTCTGTGTTTACGTGTTATTGTGCTATTCCATTAGAATTCGAGTTTGCAATCTCGTTTTTCGACCAAACCTATGCCATGTCGGTGCTTGTTCATGGAATCTAGAATAGAAGCAAATATATCGTAATTACGACGGTTTGTCGAAGGCCACCTGAGATTAAAATGCGGTTTCTAAATAAAATCATATTGATAGAGATCGATTTCTATTAGGAAGTTATCTCAATCATGAAAGCACTCATCTACAGGTTACAGTTGAGAGTAATGGTTAAGTTTCATGATCAATGGAATCAGTCTTTTAAATCATAAACAAACGTAGATTTTAATTACGGTAGAGTAGCAGCTGCATTAATTTTCTTTATTGATGAGCTATACATGTTTGGTGATGATTCATATATACACTCCAAGCCCAAAGTAACAGACTAGCCATTAACCTTCAAATCAACTAAAATCATGAAGGGAAGTGATTGCTATTCATAGTTGGTTAATCTGATACATGTAAGCTTGTGTTTGCAGTTTGTATTGATTAGTGCTATGCTGACCATGGAACCAGCTTTATACAAAACAAGATTTTAGGAGTTAAAGATGAAATCATTGTGTCTGTAAGCCTTCTGTAAGTAAAACTCTTATTCAGATGGGAATGCTGTTCTGATGAATGTAGAAAGGTCTGTTTGTTTAATACAAACTCTTGCCTTGAAGTTTGATCATTGCCCAGATCCATATTCTGTCTTTTATTTTTATCTTTGGTTGGTAAGTTGTGTTTTGTTTAACGGTATAAATGGCCAGTTGACTTTGAATATGGAAACAGTACAAAAAATCCGGGAAAAAAGGTGTGAAACAGGGTATTTCTTTGGCTAAAAAAATGTAACATCTTATTTGATACGTCGTTTGATAAAATGTTTGGTAATTGATCAAACATTTAAATCATTTCTGTTAAAAAGTAAATTGTAGACCAAATAAAAATGGCTACTTTTTCTGAAACAAAATACTCACATATGTTAACAATGGGTTTTGCACTTAGGACTATTAGTTCAAGTGTTAGGGCATGATTGTTTTAATTTAAGTATGGGTTAATGTCTTAATGATTTAAAGCGGTAACGAACCATTTAAACTTTTCAAAAAAATATCATTAAACTCAAAAAAGAATGTTATCAAAAGGTATGCCATGGGTACTTATTAAACTCAAAAATACCAGTAACCAACTTTTTAATTTGTTCAAAAAACCCTACCACCACCCGATAACCATTCACCATCACCGTTCATAACCACTGAACCTAAAATTGTTTTACATGGTACGAAGTAGCGGCATTAAATGTACATACAAACCCAAAATAGTTCATTTTTTTGAAAAGCAACAAACATGGGTCTCGTTTTCTGGTTGCCTGGATCTCATGTGTTACCAAATTCAGGAGAAGTGGCATTCCACTAACCAGATGTTATATCATAAAAAACAATCCATATGCACAATCAACGTCATATGATTGAAGAGACGATGACAAACACTTAACATTAACGACTCAAAAAGGATATTTTATTCTTGATCCTTCTAAAATATATATCGTATTCCAAATACCATTAATAGATCTCGTTGCTTGATTTTTTTGACAACCGAACTTGTGTATAATGCAATGATAATTCGAGTGAAAGAGAAAAAATTTATTTACCCTTAAGGTCGTTATAAGGTTCTAGACAAAATATTACTTGAATTCTTGAGCTAGATCAGTGTATATTACTGTGATAATTCTATGACATATTTAACGAGAACTGAGTGGGTCTTGGGCCTGTGTTTCTCATGTAATTAATGAAAAGCAAAATACTGACTAGTTTTCTTTTGATTTCGCTGTGTTTCCCATTTTATACTCAGTCAAGATCAACGGATTAGATTTAGAAGTTATATTAATTCTTACAAACCTGTACACATCAGAGCAAAGTAAGAATCGGACCATGAAGAACTAAATTTAACTACTTAGTTGGGTTCAATTTTGGTAGTAGTGAATGGTGGATGGGGTTTGAAGTGGTTGAAGGTATTTTTGAACAGTATAATTAGTTTGTTATCTATTTATGACATCAACTTTTCAATTTACATCTTAAACGGGGTTATAGAATGTCATTATGATACTTTTGAACAAGAGTATCAACATCTTATATCTTATGATATATTTTGAGTTCACGGTTGTTTTATGTGTTGTTTAAATAGCTTGTTACATATCTATAAAATAACTTATTTTTTAGAATTAATCACTAAAACAACCAAAAATAGAAGTCATCTGTCACAAAATAATCATGTTTTTCATTTCTATTACAAAATGATGACGAAATTTGAGAGAGAGAGAGAGAGATTTCTAAAGTAATTATTTTTTACATAAAGTAATTTCACTAATGATCCGTCCAACATATACAGTATTGTTTCACGAAAGAAGAAACTTTAAACAATAATTTATTATCATGATTCGCATATAGCATCTAACTTTGTTTCATGTTTGTTTAGTAATTCAAAAGAATAGGATATTGTTAAATACACGAACCAATTCGTATAGCTTCTAAAAATCAACAAACAAAAATTAATAAAAAGATTAAGAATTGGGCAGCTAGTGGGATTCTCATCTAGTGACTCTTTGATATGAAATACATCTATACGTGCTCTCTCTCTCTCTCTCTCTCTCTCTCTCTCTCTCTCTCTCTCTCTCTCTCTCTCTCTCTCTCTCTCTCTCTCTCATACATTATGAATAGAGTGTGGATAAGGGGATGGTAAGCAACATGAAGATTATTCAATTTTATTCCTTAAGGGTGTCGGTAAAAAAACTCATGATATGACATGTGTATGTGAAGGTCAACCCACACAACACACATAGGGAGAGTTTATTTAAGATCACTCTTACCTAAATTGTGCGCATCGGTATACAATATCTTATATTTATGTATGTCCCTTGAATTTATACAATACGTTGACTATGTACCTTTGTTTTTCTAAATTAAATTTTAAACCTTAGTTAATATTTTGTTTCTAAATAATATATAAGATAAAAACATATATTTAATCTTAAATGTTACGTCTTTAGGAAGATCTCGTGAATAAGCCAGAATGATATCAATATCGAACATTATTAATATTTATATTATAATCTTTAATTGATAACTTATTAAATAGAAAGAAAAAAAAAAGTATAAACTGAAACTTAAAAAACCTGTGTTTAGTGTGGATTCTATACATACACAATCATATACTTCCCATTTCCTATAGTATACCATTTCTGTATCAGTGTCATAGACTATAGAAATTGATATTTTTATAATAAGTAGTTTTCATATATACAAGCTTATGTAAATAGAGTGTTGAGACGAATATTTTCAATTCAATGATCAAACAAATTTTGTGGTATTTTTGTATACTAGTTTTTTAATATTTGTTTTTTTATTAATTATAAGTTGGTACGTGAGTTTTGTTAATGGATACTATTTACTCAAAAGCAACCAAAGGTAATGTATATGCCAATGATAATAAAATTAGTTACTTCATCGACAACTGATTGCAAACCCGATAACAAAAAAGAGGACCAAAAGTCAGATATGGGTACAACTACAAAGATGAAACAGAAAGAACCACTTAATTCACCCCACCTTACACATACACACTTTACTTTCTACTAATTCAAGTTTTCAATTACATCTCCTAATTTATACATAAAATTCTCAGCAAGGCTCCGATTCAAACTCAATACCAATTCCCATACTAAAAAGCTCCTGCCAAAGCAACTTGGCCCCATACGGCACATTCACCTTCACAACATCCTCAACCGACTCACAAACCCGACAATACGGCCCACGGATCTTGGGCCCACGTGGGACCGACCTCTGAATCACACTCGCCATATTATTACACTTCCTACAAATATGCATATGTGAAGCATCACACAGCGTGTAAAGCCGCTCATACAAATTAGCAGTCGCACCATGCGCTATAATGCAGTCCCTCTCCATTTCACCAAACTTCACCCCACCGAACCGCTTACGGTCCGCGACAGGCTGTCGTGTCAGAGGATGGACCGGCCCGATGTTCCGGAACTTTACCTTGTCTTCCGACATGTGGACCAGTTTCTGGTAGAACGTGGGGCCCATGAACACTAACGACTCCACCATTTCTCCGGTCCTCCCGTTGTAAACTCTCTCGTTTCCCCATCTTGAGAATCCACATCTGGAAATCACAAGTGTCGTCTGAATAAAAAGCTGACTGGATAAATGATTTTTGTTTTTATTTTTACCTGTGAAGTTGGTTGGTGATGGCATCAACAGAGAGAGTGGAGAATGGTGTGGCGTATTTTAGTTGGCCACCCAACGCGATCCCTTTACCCAATGCCGCTTCTAGAAGCTGACCTGGCGTTTGTCTAGAAGGAAAGGCGTGCGGGTTTATTACGATGTCTGGAACTATTCCTTGTATGGTAAAAGGAAAATTCTCCTGAGACTCCAAAAACCCCAAAACGCCCTTTTGCCCGTGCATGCTAGAGAATTTGTCGCCGAGAGTTGGTGTACGTACCTGACAAAATTATAAAACAAATACAAACTTGGGATTTTCTAATTGCAGGAAATAGCAACTGTACTTTAATCTTTTTGCCAATTTACGGAATTATGTTGCTATTAAGGTGAAAATTACCTGTCTCAAGGATACAGTAGCAAAGTTTTTTCCATCATCATTAGCAGATAAAACAACTTTCTGCACAGATCCTCTTTCACCATGTTTCAATTTAACACTATGATCACCACCTGATTCTGCATACTTTCCTATCACAATATCACCACTGTTTAATCTTGCACCAACAAACGGAAACCCATCTTCATCAAGATTATCAACACGGCCAATTTTGCTTTGAATTTTCCCGAATATTATATTATCATCAATCTTTCCCTTCTTTGTAACTGATTCCTTATTAAACACATCCGCTTTATAACTCCTAACATGTTCTGATCTAAACATCCCGCGTTCTAACGAAGCACGATTCATCACCAATGAATCCTCTTGATTATAACCAAGGTGGACATTTACAGCAACAATCGCGCATTGTCCATTGTAATATTCATTACCATTGATGTTGTTACTGTGTTTTGATGTTCCGAGAGAATCGGAAAGAATGGTGCGAAAAAGCGGCTTTTGCGGGTAGAATAATTGGTGTGTGAGAGTATCGACTCGAATGTTTGGATTTAAGGTTGAATATCCGATTGCTTGTTGAGAGTGTTTTTGGGATTGAAAGAGGACTCGTTTTGCATGGTCGTGATTTGCGAATGGAATTATTCCACAGCTTACACTTAAAAGAAATGACATGTCGAGTTCACAATGTGTGTAAAGAGGTGAAGTTTTTTGAAAGAGGTGTTTGACTCCCCATGCTGTGTGGCAATCTTCTTCCTCTTCGGTCCCGATTAGCTCGATTATTCCGTTGTCTAAAAGACTTTGAAACGAATAATCTACGGTTTTTAGCAATTTAATTTTATTTAAATTTTCAACGTATAAAAGAGGCCGCATTAGCCTTCCAGCATCGGTGAATATACGCACTTCTCCATGCTTCTCGTCTCGCTTAATCTCCACCTACAAAAATCACAACAGTTTCATGTTATAGAACATGTGAACTGTGTTTGGCATACATTGGACTGGGACTGATATGAATAGGACAAAATACAATAACTTTTGTCCCACCACCCAAAAAGGTGGGATAAAAACTGTAATATTCTACAAAAAGCTGACATTTTTTTTGTACCACTCAAGAAAAGTGGAAGAGAGAGAGTGGGAACCTGATAATGAACTTCTTTTCTGCGCCTTTTGTTTCTGAAATCATCAACAAGGGAAGCAGAATCATCACATATTCCAACCCAAACTCCATTCACAAAAACTTTGTGCTTTCCACCAAGTGATGGTGACGTGTCATCAACCAATTCTTTCATTCCACACTCCATTAATACACCAACCAGATTTTCTTGGACATATGTGCTCACAATACCAGCACTTGCCAAATTCTTCACCAACCCACAGTTTTCTCCATCTGGGGTGGTCATAAAACAGATTTTTCCCCAATGTGAAGGATGCCTGCAAAACCAAAAGTATCATAAGGACTAAATGCAAGAAATAGCAATGTACTTTCATTTATTAGTGTATTATATCATCCTACTTCCATTTCTTTTTGTAAAGTCCCACGATATAATAGGGAGAAATGAAAGTGGGATGCTATAATAAACAAATTAACAAAAGTACATTGCTATTTCTTGCATTTAAAATTTATAATTACTTACGGGTATCTAGCATCTCCAACCCTCCCAGTATACTGAACCTGCTGACGTGTCCTCCTCATATCAGCCATCATCTGCAAAGGATTTGCCCTTCTAAGATGTGCCACCACACCCGAAATTCTCTCCATCCTTTTATAAGGATGTACCCAAGCACCGGTCGAAAACGCCCTTGAAAGTCCATTAGTAACAACAGAAGCATCCAAATAATGCTCAATGGGGTATAAAGGTCTTTCCCCCCAAAGATCTCTTTGCAAAGCTTTCACCATTCTCCTTGTAGCATGTTTTAAATGAACCCTAAGTTCTCTTTCTAATAACTCCCCTGCCAATTCTACCCTTTTGCTTCTAAAACTATCTCTATCATCAACTTTCCTACGACCCGTATAAGCTTCTAGAAGACATTTAACCATGTACCCTAAAAACCTAGCTTTTCGGTTAAACCCATGAAGATTTGGAAATAGTAACTCTTCTATGTAGTTTTTGAAGGTGCCTTTAGGTGCATATGTCCATTTTTGCTTTAGTGCATATTGAAGATTACTAAAAGCCTTGCCCTCTTTCCTAAAGTCCTTTGACTTTTGGTCAGCATCGTATATTGATGCAAGAAGTGTGTTAATAACAGTATTATCTTTACAATCAGCATCGATTAAGTCGATAACTTGTTTGTCTGAAGTGACACCAAGGGCAAAGAATAACATCCATATAGGAATCTCTACTGAGTTAAACAAATAAACAGTAATGACCTTTCCGCCCCCTCTAATATGAGTGTCCACAAGCTTTACATACACCCTTTCCCTTCCAGAAACTGCCCGGTATTTGACTGTCCAGATTGGACTGTTGACCAACCAAAGTCTCTTCAAACAAGTCTTCTCTTGTGCAATAAAAGTCTGCAAGATTACCCTTCATGGTCAAACTTACTTTTAATAGATAACATAAAATGAGGGGGTAATAAGTAATAGTTTTTTACCTTTTCAGCTCCCTTGATTAAGAAATATCCACCATGGTCAAACTCACAGTCACCTTTCTTCTTTTCACCCATCCAGCATAAGTCAGAGTTGACCATTACAGGCAACCTGCCAATTGTGATTTCTCTATTATCTTCCATTAAGACCTTCTTTTCAATAAGCTCTTTTCCAGGTTCCAGATTATCGATTTTAACAAGCTCTTCAGAATATACCTGAATATAAAGTATAAATGATTTAAAGTGAACCTTGAAGTGTTAAAGAGTAACTAAAGGAAAAACACAATGGCCTACTAATAACTAACCTGAAAGTGAATATGAACGCTCATTCTAGATGAATAGGTAATGTTTTGAAGGCGGGCATGTTTGGGCAAGAGTTTCAGGTATTCTGTACCACTTTCTGTTGAGAAGCTATCACCTGCCCAAAACATTGGTCTGTCTAGGTTGACTTTTCCAACTTTGACTGAGGCATATCTCTGTACGGTTTCATATCCAGATGGGTCATATCCGGGCTCAACATTGATCTCACCCAAGGAATCAAAGACGTTTTGAATTCCGTTTTTGAGGAAATCATTGTAAGAGTTAATCTGGTGGCTTATAAGACCATGTTGTTTGAAAAAGGATCTTGATGCTTTTTTACAGAAATCCTCTAGAAAATCTTCACTTACATCTGGTGTTAGTTTTGAGTCCATGACACCATTATTGTTACAATATTTGTTCATCGACATCAATACATACAACTCTCTGAAAACCTTGTAATTACAAGAGATGAGTGGCGTAGTCTCAGCCTCAGAACCTGTGTAAATATGAAGATCGTAAAAGGGGGGAAGACAAAGCAAACAGTCAATGAAGCAATTAACAGACTTTTGCTACTCTAATTAGTTCAGCCAAATGTAATCCGAACCATCTTTCACGCTTAATTTCATCGAATAAGAGTTTAGATGCATGTTCTGAAATTTCTACAAATAGCAAAGCTAATATCAATATACTCACGACAACTAAAGCGAAAGCATGTTGAATAAGCCTAAGGCAAACAACTCTGATCTTTACAATTCAAGTACGAACATTGAAAAAAATAATGATAACGCATATCAGACTGATTTGCATGCAAGCATTGAACTTGCTGCAGGATTACCATGAAAATCAAAACGGTTTACAGATAAAGTAAAATCCAATAATTACTCCTACATAAAAGTAGCTGGAAGAAAATGCGAAGAACAACGAATATTATATCTACTAAACATATTAGGTACGACAGTCGATGATCGAAAAGCCTTCAAAGGAATGAAAAAACAATACCTGGCTTAACCGGAAAATGTATGTAGCTGTTCCGATTAACCGACTAAGCTTTTCCCGATTCTATCAAGTTTGGCGATCATGGGTAGGGTTAGGTCCTCGTGATTCTTAAGCAATCAGGGTTTTTCAGTGGGACAGTACGGATTCGAGCTGCGTAAGATCACGACTCGAGGTTTTGAGGCGTTCAAGGGCACATTCGAATACTTTTCTTTTTATTTCGTTTACGGGGTCCGTTTAATAAGAAAATTGTACTAAAATATGTCAAATTTATTAAAACATACTTCATCTGTCCCAAAATTATTATCCACATTTGATTTTTTTAGTCTTTCATCTTCAACTTTGTCGTTAAATAATTCCGTTTGTATTCTATTATTTTTGATGAAAATTATACCAATAGAAAAACATTTTAAAAAACTATCCGTTTATATATTTTTTGTCAAATACTATATAACAAAAACATAGATATTCGTGGTCCAAGTTAAAGTAAAAAGACTTTGACTTTTCAAAGTGGACAATAATTTTAGGATGCAGGGAGCATAAATCGGGTGTCAAGAACCTGGATTATGGAAACTTTTTATTAATTTATTAGTTTTTTAAAAAATCAATAAGCCAATAATGATAAATGTAAATAAGTCAACAAGTCGTTTTTAAAACTCTTTTTCAACATAAAGCAAATAAGTCAAATTTCATAAGGTCCTGATGACTTATTGTAACAAAAAAAACTGTGTTTTTAAATAAAGCAAACCAAACGCTTTTTAATTTATCAACTTATAACTTATTTTTATCAAATATGTTAAATCAAACACTTTTTAAAAACTATTTTTTATCATCACATAAGTCAATAAGCATCTATATCAAAAAATATTTATTAAGTTAAATAAACAATCTCAAACATCAAATATGGCTAGCTAGGTCTGAATTGGGCTGACCCAATGTCTGACCTAATTGTCTCATGTAAATAGAACATGAAGGGAACCTTAATTTTCTAAGTCATCAGCCTCCACTTTCTACTACCCTCTTCACACATACGCTATGATGGTTCTTTCCGGCAAGGAGAAATCATATCATCTTGTATATCGAACTGACTTGATCATCGTGCCTGCTCCAGGAGAACATGACTAGGGTGGTTATGACGATTATCTTCTATGATTGTGGCTAGGATTCAAGTTGGAAATCTTTAGGTGGTCATCATGCTCCAGCTCCAGATCCAGATCCGACATCAATACCCGATGCCCAGATCCAAAGCCGCACCACATACATAATATGTGATTACATATAGTCAACTAAAGAGTTTAAACCACAAAGGTCCTTCAGATAAGTAGGATAAGTTAATGATGAACTAAGATGCTTTTGACAAGGATTAATTAAGATCCTTTTGATAAGGAATATGATTACTTAGTGTCACGTGTTAAGTTCATGCATTGCATTGCATTTTTATATTTGCATGAAAACATGTTTATAAATTAAAAGTATGTTGTAAGATTGATAAATTTATTAGTTGAAAGTTTTAACAATTGTAGGTAAAAATTTTGTGTCTTAAACATATATATCTAAGAAACGAAAGTCTTACATATATTCTTTTTATTTGACATGTTCTTTAGGTACCCAAGACATATATAAGTGACTTAAATCTTTAGGATGGATCTTTGGATTACAAAAGACTTGCTTTTAAAAGATAGTTTATCAAAAGCATACCTTAAATACTTTTGATTAGCAAATGTTATAAATAACTTTATACCTTAAAGACTTTTGATTTAAAAATATTATAAATAACTTTAAATGTATTCTTTGGTTGTTGATATGTTTCTTGGTAACACCCGTTTTGAATAATAGTCTGAAAACCTTTTTGTTGCGACTAAATATCGTAAAGCCTCGAGATTTATATATATATATATATATATATATATATATATATATATATATATATATATATATATATATATACACACACACACACACACACACACATACACACACACAAGGCACTTTATGTTTTTTCAAAAAGATAAGAAAGTTGTGGTGTTACAATTTTCTTGTGGGGTTGACTAATTATACCCCTTCCATTTTCTAGCCTTTAGGCTGGGGGGGAGTGGTTAGCATGTGCTGAACATGCTAAACTATGCCACATCAGCTTAGCACATGCTGACCAAATTTGGTGGGAGTAGTCAGCATGTGTTAACCATGCTAAAAGGTACAAGTCTCATGCTAAAAGGTACAAGTCATGTTGCTAATGGTTGCTATAGCGAGTTCGCTGATATATTGGCGAGGAGTGGTTCAGCGACAACGAAAGCGAGGGAGGAGGGAGTGGTTCAGCGAGCTTGGCACATTGTTTGGCGAGGGGTTTGGCGAGGCCACTCCCCCCAGCCTTACCCCCTCATTATTACTTTGACTTTTTTTCCTAAACTAGTTATACTTGTTTCTTAATAATTTTTTTATAATCATTATAAAATTATTAAATAATAATCATTAGATTTATTTATTTATTATCCATATTATGACTTTTTATATATAATTAATATTAATTATAATTATTTAATATTAGTTATAATTATTTTATACACAATTATTATTTATATAAATGTAATATAATGATTTATATGTGATAAAATGTAATTATGAAAAACTAAATCGTTTATATGGATAAACATAAAATAAATTATTTATTTTCTAAAATTTACTCCCTCCGTCCCTTTTTTATTGTCCACTTTTGACTTTTAAAATTATTTCTTTTTCAACTTTGACTTTAAATATTTTTGTTTGTGTTATATGATACTTGATGAAAATTATACCAATGGAAAAACGTTTAAAACACAATCCATCCATATATTATGCATAAAGTATTATATAACAAAACAAAAAAATATTTACGGTCAAACTTGAAAAAGAAAGACTTTTAAAAGTCAAAAGTGGACAATAAAAAAGAGACGGGGGAGTATTATAATGAAAAAGTCTAAAGTCAAGCGGTACATTTACTTGAAACGCATGGTCACTTTTTTTTAATATACAAATTATCTACTTTTTTATTATACAGTTAACATAAATTATGATTTTTATATGGATAATTAATATTTATAATGGTTGTCTAGAAACGCATATCATTCATTGATTTTTTTACAAATCCAAATTTTAATATTTATTTTTGTTCTTCGACGATCAAAAGTTAAATTTTTGTTGAACGACAAAAGTTAAATTTCTAGGTTTTATTTCAAAAAACGATAGGTGTTTAAAAATAGGGTTTTATTTCTAAAAAGCATTATAATAATTCAAATACCAATAATCCATGTAAATTATACATAAGGCTGGAAATTCTAATATCGGGAGCCGTGCGCATTGAATGTTTTATGGGAACTTTAAAAATCTGACTATAAAAAAAGAAAATCTTGCCAATAAAATCATGATTAGGGGGTATATGAAAGTAAATAAGGGGTATAGATAATAGCACAATTTTCTTGTTACATCCCTTATATGCTTTGACATTTCTACATTTTCCAATGTTAAGGACTTTATTGGTTGAGATCGTATTCCGCAAACAATTTCCTAAATGATGCTCTTTCTATAAAAATATTAGGTAAATTGAAATTTAAATGATTAATTAAAATAACATATATGATGCTTTATTTCTATTACTTCTTTTTATAATTTATTTAGTGTATTTTAAATTATTTTTAGTGTAATTTTTATTCAATTTTTTATTTCTATCATTCGGGGATACTTTCTAGACTTTTGTGTTAATTGTAGGTATTTTTTGAAGACTAATGTGTAGCAGGATTTGTTGGGGAGTGGAGCGGAATGATTTCTCGGAAGACATGGATGACAAGAGGATGTTGGGCTTGGATGAAGCTTTGGACATAGAAGGATGTTGTTGGGCTACCATGGAGTTCTAGAGCCCAAAAGGAGGTCAACAATTAGTAAAATCTGAATTTGGACATTTATGGAAAGAGACCATGTGCATTTTTGCTGAAAAATACCATTTCAGGCCCAAATTAGGCTTTCTACGATTCTATGCGGCCCACGTGGCTTTTTACTCTTGCCTTGTGGCCCTCGCAAATTGGGTTGGGGTATTTTCGTTATTTCACTTTTGGAGCTGCTACTTGAAGAGTTTTTTGTAAGGGTTTTTCAGAGGATTCTTAGCATACACGACTAAAGAAAGGAACCAAGGGTTTTGGAAGCATTTCTTGAGCATTTTACTGCATTTTTCTTCATTTGGATTCAACATACTTTGTACCTAGCATGTTCGGTACATTTCTTACTCTTATGCTTATTATTCTAGCCACGCTTGTCTATTTCTCTATCATCAGTATTCAATATTGGATGTAATCCAAGAACAACTAGTTAGAGTTTGAAAGGTTTATGAGTATTTGGTTTCTAATCTATGAATGCAACTTAGTATGAATCTCCAAATTGTTCTTGTGTTCTTATTCATGAGTGTGAATGCTTGAATGGTTATTTCCATTTGTTTTCCTAATTACGTAATTGAATTCTATAACAAACTAATGACAAATGATTTTAGTTATATCCATTTTTAAAATTGTGGAGTTGTGTTCTTCAAATAGAAGTGGAAGCTTATTGACTTCCTTTGAGCCTAGCGATTTTAGTTCCGTAATGCTAGTCAACTTACATGAATTAAATGCTTATTTGATTTTTAACTTTGATTAAGATGATTGTTAAGAACTTTTCTAACTTCCATACAAACTAAGAAGATTTGAGGTAATTCAAGCTTTTGAAATGCTATAACCACGTTAGATTAAATCAAATACATTGCACTATAAATCTTGAGGATAAGCCTACTAGTTGGAATTGTGATGAAATCACAATATTGATTGTTTCTCGATAGTTGATTCATTTCATCAACTTTAGTTACATTTCTTGTCAACATTTTAAACTCAAAAAACAAAATTCTCCTTTTTATTTTTACTTTGTTTATAAATATATCTTTTTGTAAATTAATCGCGTTGAATTACAAATTGAACAAGTCTTCGTGGATTCGATCCCTTTACCACTATGCACAATTTCATGTTAGAGAATTAGGGATTCAATTTTGTTGGCCTTGACAACCACCAATATACGAGAGATGTTTCAATGTTTATATGCCTATTATCACCATACTTGAGAAGAATGTTATTACAAAGCTACCCAAATTAATAATGATATCCAAATTGCAAGGTTTACAAAGTAAAATCGAATCAAAGAGCATTGGTTTGGTTAAATACCGAAGAAAGTGTTGGATTAGGTGTCTAAGCCATGACTAATAATTAGTATTTACCTAATTAATAGAAGCACAGTCCATTTGGGTTGCCCTCATGGCTGGAGGTTTGGTAGAAAATTCGGTAGAGAGAAAGGTTGATTTATTATAGGATTAATAAATCAACAGGAATTAAATATATGGTTTATTAATATATTAAAGTGATAATATATTAATTAGAAACTATATTAATTAATTAGGAATTAATCCAGAATTAATTGGATTTAATTTGGGGATTAAATTAATTAATTAAAGGTGCAGGGACTAAAACTGTAATTATTCAATAGTTGAGTAAGTGACAGTGTGGAGTGACCAGTTGAAAGTCGAAATATATATATGGACATATAGAATTTCGAAATTGATAATTAAGGATAATTAGGGTTTTGAATTGTAAGATAAAAGGTTTATCTTATTTGAATTCAAAAAGGTTTATCTCTAAGGCTTATCAGTTAATCATCTGGAAACTATAAATAGGGCTCCCTGGTCACCATATGATTTGGCCGTTCTCAATACTCTCTCTGGATTTCGTGACCCCTCTCCTCTAGTTTGGGTGTGATCTCATTTGAGGCAGGATATTTTTGCTGCTCAGCTTCCAGAAAATTCTAAAAGGTTGGTTTTTCTATTTTATTCTTTTAGTTAATTTTCTTATAGCCTTTAGGTTTTGTTATATGTTCAATTAGAAGAAAACATAGATCCTTATAGGTTGCATGTGAACTTAGGTTATTTAGTTCATGGTTTGCAGAAAACCTTTCAGTGGTATCAGAGCCAGGTTTGTTTTCTTGTTGAATTGTTATAATTGTTTTAGGGTTTAAAGCCTATAAACCCTAATTATATTATGGATCGATTTCTAGGATTAGGGTTTTGGAAACCCTAATTGTAACACCCCTTTCTCAAACCGTAATTTAATACAGTTTATAATACAAGTATCTTACAAAGCGTGACTATGAAAAAATCCACTTAATTTTTTTTTAATTTACAAACTTTATTCTTAAAGGGTATTACAGACTCGATACAGAAAACCATAATTTAAACTTACTGTATTTCATACTGGTCCCACTCCAGCTCCTGTTCATCTCACCTATGTACATAGCATTTTAAAAAAAAAATATACGTGAGACATAAAGCCTCGTGAGTGATATGGGTTTAGACCCAAAACTTTTCTGTTCAAAACTTGAAATAATACAAGTAAACTGCTGAAAGCTCGTTTTCATAACATATCTCAAATCTCTTTACTCTTCACTTTTCAGAACTCAAAAACACTTTCTTTCTCAAAAACTGTTTCTTACTTTAAAACTATTTTATTCATTGAAACTGATTTCTTTCTTTAAAACTGCTTTCTTTCTCGTTTTCTAATGACCAACTGAAACTCATGAATTAATTTAGTTTAATTCATTCTACTAGCTCACCTTGCGGAACAGAACAGATCCGTCCGCTAGGTTATGCTCATTCTGTCTCCCCTTTGTGACTTGGAACGGATTCAGGCACAAGGGTATACTAAGCTAGACAACTACTTCGCGACGGGAGGTACCATCCCAGTAGTGTCTTCTGATCTCCCGATTATGTGGGTGATCCTAGTCCGGACAACTAACTCTTGCTACTTTCTTTGCTTTGGTTCTTATCTTTTTACTTTCTTCATTTTATCTCAAATTGGTCAAATATGGACACAATTTCAAAACAAACTCAAACTTTAACTCTTTGACTCATACTCTTGAAAATCACTTTAAAACTAACTTCAAAATCTTTAGCTCTCATATGGAGCTTCTTTCAAAACTTTACAAACTATAATTCTTTTAAAAACTGAACTTCTTTAAAACTTCTTTAAAATCTATTTTAAACACTTAGCTCTTGGAGCTACTTTCAAAACTGTTTCCAAACTTTAGTATCTAAAAACATATGGAAATCTCATACTTTTCTGAAAATATCATTTTGCTATGTACTAGAAAAATCCTCATACAACTCACCTTGGTATAGCTATAGATCACTAAGTTTCTCGTACTCCTTTCCCTTTTCCGTGCTCAACAATATTCGAAGCATCACCTATACAAGTAGCATATTTATTTAATAAATACATACTATAACTACTTCTATGACTTATGAGTCTCATATGATGTAACTACAGGCCATACAATTGTATAACCTTTAATAAACTCATTTTATAGTTTTCTCCGAAATACGCGTATTTTACTACAGTACCCCCGAGGGGCCGTATTTCAGTTCCGACATTTTTGCATGAAGTATTAGGCCATTTTAGACTTGTGTTTCAAATTTGAGGTCAAACGGACAAGTCTAACCCCAATTTCCAAAAATCAAAACTCAAAATTTCCCTCAGTATGTTACACGGTCGTGTAACTTTTGCCTTGCAAATTACACGGCCGTGTAACTTTGCAGGCCTTATTTAAGTTACACGGTCGTGTAATATTTACCCTGTAAATTACACGGCCGTGTAATGTTTCTGGGTGGGTTTCGGGTCCGATTTTCGAGCTGCAGACCTCTATTTTGCCCTATTAAGTGCTTAATACTTAACTTAATCGTTTACTATTGTTCCATGACTAAAACCTTTACTTTACATCAAGTTTTAAGCCTTGGAATCACTGATTCCAACTCCAATTCTTCAAAAACCCGTTTTTTACAATTTACACCAAAATTCAACTTTCTGAAATTAACCACTTAGGAGTGTCTTAATACATCCTAAGTGATCATTTGGACTCAACAAAACCATAAAAACTGATTTTGATCTTGCAAACCCGTGAATTAGGGTTCTTGGCCAAAATCCCCATTTCTTGATTTTCAACACATTCCATGGCTAGAACATGTTGTAGGGATGATTTTGAGCAAAATGAACCAGATGATAACTTTGGAACTATGATTTCTGGAAAAATCAGAAATCAAACTTGATTCCCGTTCTAGAATTTGGTGCTTAGAGCATGAAACCTTACCTCACTTGCTTAGAAACTTCAATCTAGGGCTTGGTTTTTGAACTCTTCTTTGATCTTCACGTGTTCCCTTCTCTGGCTCTCTCTCTCTCTCGCTTTCTCTAGCTCTCTCCCGAGTCTTCTGAAATGTTCCACTGGATTCTTGATTATGAGAGGATAATTCTCATATATCATTTATATTTAAAGTATTTATAAATTATTTACACTTTGGTCCCTTAAATCTCAACTTTCATTCAAAAATGGTCCAAAGGTTCATAACCTTACAATTTATGTTTCATTTACTTCCAACTTAACATTTTCTTGACATTTCGGTCATTTCCATGACAAATGACCATTTTGCCCTTTTCGGTCATATATCACTATTCATGCGGTAAAACTCCAAATTTCATATAATCTTTTATTTCTTATATTATTATTTTACATAATACATGTTATTTTACACACTAGTCTTATAACGTGTCAAAAGACCGTTTTACCCTTTTACAACTTTTTCGCGGGTTCTTACAGTCACCCCTCCTTAAGCGGATTCCGTCCTCGGAATCTTTTCGTAATCTGTGAAATTCGGATATCTTTTCTTCATTTCTTCTAGCGTCTCTCAAGTTAGGTTTGACCTAACGGGTGCTTCCACTTGACTAGTACAAGGTCAATCTCCTTGTTCCTTAGCTTCTTAGTCTGCATTTCTAGGATGGCTTCGGGTTCTTCAATCAGTTTGCTAGGAGTCTCCACCCTCAGGTCAGTATACGGTATTACTAACTCTTCTTTACCAAAAATACTTTTTCAGGTAGTAACTTCAGCTTGAACGCTTGTAACTCAGCTCTCTTCAGGATTCTAAAAGGTCCAATATATTTTGGACTCAGCTTTCCTCTCTTACCAAATCTGACTACACCCTTTCATGGCGACACTTTTATCATCACTAAATTACTTTCTTGTTACTCATACAGTCTTTTCTTTAGATCTAAGTAACTCTTCTGTCGGTCTTGTGCTGCTTTCATGTTAGCCTAAATCACTCCAATCTTCTTATTGGTCATTCTAACAATTTCTGGTCTTGGCAACTTAGTCTCACCCACCTCCAATCAGCATAAAGGAGTTCTGCACTTTCTGCCACACAATGCCTCAAAAGGTGGCATTTTAATGCTAGAATGGTAGCTGTTATTGTATGCGAACTCCACTAATGGTAGGTGTTCATCCCAACTGCCTCCAAATTCCATCACGCATGACCGTAGCATGTCTTTCAATGTCTGGATCGTTCGTTCACTCTGACCATCCGTTTGTGGATGATACACTGTACTTAGCTGAATTCTCGTCCCCATTTTATCTTGTAAAGCTCTCCAAAAGTTAGAGGTAAATCTGGGGTCTCTGTCTGACACGATAGACAACGGTGCACCATATCTTCTTAACACTTCATCTGTATACAACTGGGCTAACTGCTCCAATGGAGTAGTTTCTTTTATGGCTAGAAATAGTGCACTCTTGGTCAACCGGTCCACTATGACCCATATACTAATACTATCATAACCTCTTCTCATTCTCAGTAACCCGACAATAAAGTCCATGGTTACATCTTCCCACTTTTCGGCTGGAATGTGCAACGACTGAGCATCTCCATGCGGGACCTGATGTTCCGCATTGACTTGTGCACAAATGACACACTTGGAGATGTACTTAGCTATCCTCTTCTTCATTCCAGGCCACCAGTATTATCTTTTAAGATCTTGATAAGTCTTGGTATTCCCTGGATGTATGGAATACTTTGACTTATGCGATTCTTCTAGAATCAGCTTCCTTAAACCTCCTGCTTCCGGTACCCAATTGCAGGTTCTAAAAGTCTTTAGCTCTTGTCTACTTATCTCAAACTGCATGTCTTCCTCGTTTCTCATCTCTCAAGTCTATGCTTTTTCCAACTTTTTGTTGGACTGCTTTAATCTGTTCTATAATACTGGACACTAGTTATATGCGTATCAATCTTGCATTGACTCTTTTCTCTGAAACTTTTCTACTCAATGCATCTGCTGCTACACTTGCTTGCCTGAATGGTATACAATCTCGCAAACATAATCACTGATCACTCTAACTATCTTTTCTGTCTTATGTTCAACTTTATTTGAGTGAACACATACTGCAAACTCTTGTGATCAGTGAATAGCTTGCGCTTTGTTCCATACAGGTAATGCCTCCAATTTTCAAGGTAAATACTATTGCTACCAGCTTTATATCATAAGTAATCCGCTCCCCAATCAAACTCCAGTGTTCCCTCTATCCTCTTACTGTGTTCCAAGGTTCAATTGAAAGGGACAAACTACAATGACTGGATTAGAAACATCAAGATGGCTCTGAGGTACGAGAACAAAGAGTATGTTCTCGAGACTGAGCTTGTCGATGTTGACCCTGAAACTGCTACTCCCGAGGAAATTGCCTCGTACCAAAAACATTCTGATGATGCGACCAAAGTGGCCTGCATCATGATCTCCACAATGAACCCCGAATTGCAAAGGATATACGAAGACTACTGGCCCTTTGAGATGCACAAGGAGCTTGCGGAAAAGTTCCGCAAGCAATAGCGCATCGAGAGGTGCGAGGTGGTCAAGGACTTCACGAACAGCAAACCTAAAGATGGAGAGTCCATCTGCGCTCATGTGCAAAGAATGCAAGGTTACGTGGAGCGGCTTAGAAAGCTTGCGATGCCTGTACCGGAGGAGTTGGCCGTTGACATAGTGCTTAACTCCTTACCGAGTTCTTATGACCAGTTCAGGCTGGCTTATCATTTGAACAACAATCAGGCTAACCTGACTGAGTTGCATCGCATGCTTCGAGTTGCTGAGGACGGGATGAAGGGTAAAAGTGTACCCTCGGTTAATCAGCCCGTCCTAGTCATTGGAAGTGGCAAAGGAAAGAAAAGGAAGGGCCCTCCTAAGCAAAACTGGAGGGAAAAGGTTCAGGTCGGGTCGTCAAGCAATGGCTCGAGAACCAAGTCTTCCCAGATTCCTTGTGTGGCCAACCCCGATGAAGCCAACTGTTTTTACTGCAAAGAGAAGGGCCATTGGAAGAGAAGCTGCCCTAAATACTTGCAGGATGTCAAGGATGGGAAAGTAAAGCCATCGACAGCAGGTATATACACTATCTCTAAAAACTCACCATCTTCTAATTCTTGGGTCCTTGATACAGGATGTGGTTTTCACATTTGTTCTGATCTGCAGGGCCTAAAGGAAAGCAGGGAGGTGGAGCACGGTAGACTGAACCTGATCATGGGCAATAGGAGATCGTCCCCTGTTACCAAGATCGGCGTTTATAGTTTAGTGCTTAGTAGTGATGTTAGTATAGAGTTATTTAATTGTTGCTATTCGCCAGAAATGGCAAGAAACATTATTTCATTTCACGCATTGTTCAGACAAGGATTTCAATTTTCTTTGGATAATAAAATTGGTTCGATTTCTGTTTTCAAATATGGTATTTTGATTTTTACTGCTTATCCTTGTGATGGTGTGTATGAAACTGTTGAATGTGTTGACAATTTAGGACATAGTGTAAATTATATTGATTCTACTAGTGGTGTAGAAAAGGCATGTCTGTGGCATAGTCGGCTCGGGCACATCAGCAAGAAACTGTTAGATTAGGTGTCTAAGCCATGACTAATAATTAGTGTTTATCTAATTAATAGTAGCATAGTCCATTTGGGTTGCCCTCATAGTTGGAGGATTGGCAGAAAGTCCGGTAGAGAGAAATATTGATTTATTATGTGATTAATAAATCAATAGAAATTAAATAAATAGTTTATTAATATATTTAAGTGATAATATATTAATTAGAAACTATAATAATTAATTAGAAATTTTTCTGGAATTAATTGGAATTAATTTGGCAGTTAAATTGATTAATTAAGGTGCAGGGACTAAAACTGTAATTATTCAATAGTTGAGTAAGTGACAGTTGAGTGAGTGAGAGTGGTGAACGAAATTATATATGGAAACATATATATTTTCGATTTTGATAACGAGGATAAAAGGGTTTGAATTATTAAGATAAAGGCTTATCTTAATTTGAATTAAAAAAGGTTTATCTTTAAGGTTTATCTGATCACCATTTGGAGCCTATAAATAGGGAGGCTCACCCTAACCCTAAAGCCACGATTTTGAAGCTCTCTCTAAAGGTATTTTCGGCCAACAACTCCAAGCTAGGGTGTGACTACATTTGAGGCAAGAGGTTTCTGTTGCTTTGCTTCCAAGATTCACTAAAGGTTGGTTTTTCTTGATCTTTCTTTTAGTTTAATTCTTTTTGGGCCTTTTAGGAATTGTTATATGTTTAACTAGAAGAAAAACTTAGATCTATATAGGTTGCATGTGAACTTAGGAATTTTAGTTTATAGTTGCAGAAAACCTTTCAGAAACGCATCGCCCAACTCCAAAAGGATGGAGTGTTGGAATCATTCGACCTCAGGTCGGATGATGTATGCGAATCTTGTCTGTTGGGCAAGATGACTAAATCACCTTTCAAAGGGTCTTTTGAAAGAGGTGAGGGTCTGCTGGACATCATTCACACAGATGTGTGTGGTCCATTCAGATCAACCACAAAGGATGGCACGCGGTTCTACGTGACCTTTACCGACGATTTTAGTAGATACGGTTATATCTACTTGATCAAACACAAGTCGGACACCTTTAAAAAGTTCAAAGAGTTTAAGAACGAGGTAGAGAATCAATTAGGCAGGAAGATAAAGATGCTCAGGTCCGACAGAGGCGGAGAGTATCTAAGTATCGAGTTCCTAGACTATCTAAAGGAATGCGGAATAGTTTCGCAGTTGACACCTCCCAGAACACCACAGTTGAACGGTGTTGCAGAGAGGCGCAACCGAACCCTGTTGGACATGGTTCGTTCCATGATGAGTCGAGCTTCACTTCCCATTCACTTCTGGGGGTATGCCTTAGAGACTGCCGCCCATATCCTCAATCTTGTCCCTACTAAAAAGGTTGCTAAAACACCTCATGAAACGTGGACGGGGAAAGTTCCCTCGTTGGCACATATCAAAGTCTGGGGTTGTGAGGCTTTCGTTAGACGAGAGACTCAAGACAAACTCGCAGAAAGAAGCGAAAGGTGTTTCTTCCTTGGTTATCCCAAACAGTCTTTTGGATATCTATTCTACAGACCGAGCGAGGACGTGGTCTTTGTAGCTAGACGAGCGGTCTTTCGAGAGAGAGAGAGCTCATATTCAAAGAGGACAGTGGGAGTACCATTGATCTGGAAGAAATTCAAGAGTCATCAGATGACGCAACCTTAGGAGAAACTAGCAACCAACATGAGGAAGAAGTTCCTGTTGGTCCGACAGATGTATCCTTACCTCTTAGGCGTTCCGGTAGGGTTAGCATGCCACCCGAGTTTTATGGGTTTCATATAACTTCGGATGGGGACACGTTTGTCAGTGATAGGACACTGATAAATTTGGATGAACCAGCTAACTACCAGGAAGCAGTGGCGGGCCCTGAGTCTGCCAAGTGGAAAGAGGCCATGGATAGCGAGATCAAGTCCATGTATGACAATCAAGTTTGGAACTTGGTTGACAACGTACCGGGTCGAAAGACAGTCGGGTGCAAATGGATCTTCAAGAAGAAGACCGATATGGACGGAAAGGTACACACTTTCAAGGCAAGACTGGTTGCGAAGGGCTTTACTCAAACCCCAGGGGTTGACTATGACGAGACCTTCTCACCGGTAGCCAAGATAAAGTCTATTAGGATTATGCTGGCCATAGCTGCATTTCATGACTATGAAATTTGGCAGATGGACGTCAAAACCGCTTTCCTTAATCGGAAGTTGACTGAGGATGTTTACATAAATCAGCCAGAGGGTTTTGTCGATTCAAAGTATCCTAATAAGGTGTGTAAGCTTGAGAGATCAATCTACGGATTGAAACAAGCTTCTCGCAGCTGGAATCTTTGTTTCCATGAGAAAGTCAAAGAGTTTGGCTTCTCTAGGAGCGAGGATGAGTCCTGCGTATATGTCAAGGCTAGTGGGAGTATAGTCACCTTTCTGGTGCTGTATGTCGATGACATACTGCTCATGGGAAACGATATCCCAACCTTGCAAGATGTCAAGGCTTGGCTTGGGAAATGTTTCGCCATGAAGGACCTAGGAGAGGCTGCCTATATTCTCGGGATAAGAATACTGAGAGATAGAAAGAAGAGACTAATTGGACTTAGTCAGGGTACATACTTGGAAAAGGCACTGAAAAGGTTTAGTATGGAAAATTCCAAGAAGGGAGAGCTACCTATCCAAAGTAATGCAAAATTGAGTAAGACTCAAAGTCCGAGTACAGACGAAGAAATAGCTGAAATGAGTCGGGTACCTTACGCTTCAGCTGTAGGATCGATCATGTACGCTATGACGTGTACTCGCCCTGACGTGGCCTTTGCTTTAAGCATGGTCAGTCGGTACCAGGGTAACCCTGGAAGGGCGCATTGGATAGCTGTGAAAAATATACTCAAGTATCTGCGAAGGACCAAGAACATGGTGTTAGTCCTCGGTGGCAGTGATACTTTAAGAGTTGAAAGATATATAGATGCCAGTTTTCAGACGGATAGAGACAGTGGTCGGTCTCAGTCGGGCTGGGTATTCATTTTGAACGGTGGAGCAGTTACTTGGAAAAGTTCCAAGCAAGAAACAGTGGCTGATTCTACGTGCGAATCAGAGTACATAGCAGCAAGTGAAGCGTCAAAGGAAGTGGCTTGGCTGAAGAATTTTATCGGTGACCTTGGAGTAGTCCCGAGTATTCAGGAGCCCTTGGAACTGTTCTGCGATAACGAAGGTGCGGTCGCCTTGACAAAGGAACCGCGAGATCATGGAAAGTCCAGACATATCGACAGAAAGTACCACTATATCAGACATAGGGTAGAAGAAGGTCACCTCCTTGTAAAGAGGGTATCATCGGAAGATAATCCTGCAGATCCCTTGACAAAGGCTCTGAGTAGGATTAAGCATAATCAGCATGCTAGGAGCATTGGATTAAGAGATGATATAAGTTTTTGTAATTAGATATATTTTTGAAACTTGTAACAATGTTATTGTATTTGACTTTTGTGATTTAATAATAGAGATTTATTAATGAGTAATGGTTTACTAATTTTGTCAATTATATATCATTGTGTTTCATTTTGCATGTTTTACTTCCTGAATAATTGGATTATTCGAATATCCACAGTCGCTCATGCTTTTAGGGAGTAAGTATGAAGCAAGGCTGTCATGAATTAGTTGTAGATTGTCTAAGGAGTTAGACATTGCAATAAGATTGCTGCAACATTCGTGAGTACTTGGAAATAGAGATTTGAGTATTGGATAAACCCGCGCTCAATGGATTGCTTCATGGATTACATCACGAGCAATATTGAGACGATAATATCTTTTGATCTTTAAGCTAAGACATATGAGTTATGATTTACTAAGACGGTTGTTCATTGATAATACGAAAACGCATCGGTAACTCGGTGTTATAAAACGTATTGTTGTGAGTAATTTGTCTGGTAAAAGACATAAGTATATGAGTCAAAGTTTATTCGTCCCTTGACCCTAACGGGGAACAAATATCTGTAGGCCTCTCGATGATTTTGAAGTTGACTAAAATGGTTGGCCAACCGGGACTAAATTGGTAGTCTAAGAGTCATATGCAAATCGGAAATCGAGGAACAGTGAGTCAGACCAGATTGATTTTATCCATGTCTTGAGTCTGAAAAATATCTAGTTGGACAGAGGATCATCTGATCACTTATCTATGGACAGGACTGATTAGATCAGAGTTTGGCATTGGTTTCTAGGAAGCTACAAGTGCTGGTTAATTAGAGGTTAAATTGGTAATTATAGTCATAGACTTATCCAAGTGGGAGACTGTTGGATTAGGTGTCTAAGCCATGACTAATAATTAGTATTTACCTAATTAATAGAAGCACAGTCCATTTGGGTTGCCCTCATGGCTGGAGGTTTGGTAGAAAATTCGGTAGAGAGAAAGGTTGATTTATTATAGGATTAATAAATCAACAGGAATTAAATATATGGTTTATTAATATATTAAAGTGATAATATATTAATTAGAAACTATATTAATTAATTAGGAATTAATCCAGAATTAATTGGATTTAATTTGGGGATTAAATTAATTAATTAAAGGTGTAGGGACTAAAACTGTAATTATTCAATAGTTGAGTAAGTGACAGTGTGGAGTGACCAGTTGAAAGTCGAAATCTATATATGGATATATAGAATTTCGAAATTGATAATTAAGGATAATTAGGGTTTTGAATTGTAAGATAAAAGGTTTATCTTATTTGAATTCAAAAAGGTTTATCTCTAAGGCTTATCAGTTAATCATCTGGAAACTATAAATAGGGCTCCCTGGTCACCATATGATTTGGCCATTCTCAATACTCTCTCTGGATTTCGTGACCCCTCTCCTCTAGTTTGGGTGTGATCTCATTTGAGGCAGGATATTTTTGCTGCTCAGCTTCCAGAAAATTCTAAAAGGCTGGTTTTTCTATTTTATTCTTTTAGTTAATTTTCTTATGGCCTTTAGGTTTTGTTATATGTTCAATTAGAAGAAAAAGATCCTTATAGGTTGCATGTGAACTTAGGTTATTTAGTTCATGGTTTGCAGAAAACCTTTCAGAAAGTTCATGCAATCGTAGATAGTGTATATATGGATTTCTATGTATTTATGTAGCAAAACAAAGACTATTCATGCACTTCAATATGTAAACATCCACCATACATGTGTTATTTGAAGACATACAGAAGAGACGAGTGAGAAAAAAGCAAGAAAATTTGATAAATAAAATGAGACATAGAGAAAGAGAAAGAAGAAGAAAGAAAACGCACATGAATCGAGATAGGCTAAAGCTGTTTGATGATGGAGGATGTGATACGTTGTGAATAAAGACATTGATGATCGATGAAGGTATGTGATTCTGTTTTGATATTAACTTTAAGGCCATCAGGTGTCATCTCTCTCTTGAACTCACTTTTTGCCTGCCACCTCAGCATCCAGTCAGCATTTCTCTCTCATCGCCTTACCCCCGGAAATGCTCACCTCTCACTACCTCTCGGCTCTCACTACCTCTCACTTTTTAATTTAAAAACTATATTAGAAATAAAATAAAAACACAACAAATAATTTCATAAACTAAATTATAAAATATTTCTTCAAGATAAAATACTTCATTAAAACCACAAAATACGATAAATTAAAACACAAAATACGATAATTCAAACATAAAATACGATAATTAAAACACAAAATACGAAACTTAAAATCCTAGACACGATATCCGTGAAATCGAGGTTCATTTTTCAACACATTCCACGCATCCATATGTGTGAAATCGTTGTCGTACATCGCCCGATACTCTTCCAATGATTGGGTAAGGATCTGCTCGTCGGTGACCCCCTCTTGGCGGTTCGCCTTCATAACTTGTTCAAAGTTATACACTTTGAATGACAAATTCCTCCATTTGAAGCAAATATGATCTTTACTCCTATATTCATTTACGGCCAATATTGTGTGAAATGAATCCGCAAACACGTTGCCAGAAACCGTGAGCGTGACTCCTCACATCGAGGTCTTCACTTTGGATGAGCCAGGCCCTCGCTAACGCCGTTTCTTCTTGTTGAGTCCAGTGCCGAGCACGGTTTCCATTTCCCGTACCGTTTCCGTTTCCCACATCAGCCATTTGAAAGTGTGTGTGTATTGATGTGTATGTGAGAAATGTGTGTGTATTGATGTGTATTTGAAAAAATGTGTGAGATGTGGATGTATTTATAGATGTTTTTGAAAAAGTAAATTTTTTTTAAGAAGTAACCGTTTGAAAACGGTCAAAAAATTTTCAAACACCAACGACGTCGCACGATGTTCACAGCTCGCGCGGGGTCGGATTGCGAGGGCGTCGCACAGGCGGGGCGGTGTTCACCGCGCTCGTCGTGCTCGTCGGGCTTGGGCTTGCACAGGCACACCGGTAGGCCTAAGGGTAAATTGATAAATAACAAAAAGATATATTCATAGCCACTAACGGCTCTCCAAATTTATCCGCTTTTGAGAGTATCGTTAGGATAAAAGATTAGCCTAAATCTCTCTTTCTCTTCTATTCGTGTCTTTACGAACAAACTTAGAAACACTTTTAAATTCTCTTTCAGTAGGACTTAGAAACATAGCATAGAAGAACGATGGTACAGTAGGGTTTTTTTTTTTTTTTTTTTTTGGAACGGCAAATTTAATCTTATCTAACCTACTCCTAAACTACACCTTAATTTCCACCTACAAAATAATAAAAATAATTAAAAAGATAATTTAGACATTTTTTATTGGTCATTTAATCATAGGATCACTCGTATAACAAAACTTAACCATAGTGCTCATGTAGTTAAAAAGAATTTAGGGGCCGTTTGGATGTGCTTATAAAACTGCTTATTGACTTATTGGTTTTTTGGAAAAGCCATAAGTCAATAAGTAAGGGCCTCCTTACTTATTAAAAACTGCTTATTTCCCCTTTCTTATGACTTATAAGCAGTTTTTAATAAGTAAGGAGGCCCTTACTTATTGACTTATGGCTTTTCAAAAAAACCAATAAGTCAATAAGGAGTTTTATAAGCACATCCAAACGGGCCCTTAGACCGCTAGTGCAACAACATATAATCTCAGGACCTTTTTGTAATTTACTCTTTCTATTATAAGCAATTTGCCCTAAAATCCGATCAAATATCATGAAACTTAAAAGACCGGATTAAACACTGTCAACCCGCCACTTCACCCGGCTGGCTTAACGACGATCATAACGGGAACGAAACCTAAAAACAGGTCCACTTCCATCTCCCAAAAGTCAAACTCAACATTTCACACAGACATCGTGACTCACTACCACAACGTGGCAGACTCTTATTCGTGGAAGATTTGTAGTGGAGATGCTATGGACAATTAAGGTCAAACGTGAGACGCCACGTCGGATATAAAATTAATCAACGTAACGTCGAAGTGGCAACTGCAAAAGAAGTGCAAATGCAACCGACTTTCTCGCTTCAAATGTAATAGAGCCCATATTTACACAATTTGTCCCTCAATTTTCACCATATACTAGTTTCAGCCCCTAACATTTGACAAGGCTTAAGGGAGTTGTTTTTTACTTATAGTTATTTTGATGTATAACCATTGGTTTGATTGTGACCATGAAAAAGGAAACAAAATAGTTATGGATTATGTTTTGGACAATAAAAATAAAATAGTTTTTGTGTCTCTTACATCTCGTTCGAGGTTTATATTTTTTAATAATTCAATTTCAAAATAGCTTTTAGTTTTTTAAGCATTGGAAAGTCATTTAATTTCTTGAGACCTACATTGCACTCTCTTTCTATCACAATTGCTTGATTTTAATTCATTATGCTTGAGAGACGAGTACTCAAGAGACCCTAATATTACATTCAAGATGAATTATACATGCCTTCCAAAGGAGTAGTCCAAAGATATGCACTTTCATATTCACAAGTATATGATAAGTCGATAACTTTTGTTATGCGAAAAAATGTTTTATTTTATGTATATTCTAAAAGATTTGCTATGATAACACACTAACATAACTCATCTCTCATGCGGTTATTGGATATTACACATAATGCATATTTTTTATTTTTAGCAAATACTTAGGGATAAGCAACATGAAGTTTTAGCTCAAATAAAGAAGAGTAACTTAATTGCCAATATGAAATTTCTTAAAATTAAAGGGTTGAAATGAATTTTATCAAACATTCTCGAAGGGCTAGATGTATATTCTGATATTCTCACATGAATTTCACAAGCTATAACACCTTCTTCTACCCTCTCTGTGTGTTTTCACGGTCTCAACGGCTACAATGGCAGCTACGAAATCACTTCTTCTTTCTCTATCAATTCTACTTCTACTCTGCTTCAACGCTTCTTGCAAAGATGCCCAGGATCTTGATGAAGAAGATCTTAGTTTCCTAGAAGAAGACGATCACGCCGCCGCCGAATCATCCCATCACGGTTACGAGGACCATGATTTCGAGAACTATGATGATTTGGATGATTTCGGAGATGGGGAGGGAGAATACCCAGAATCAGAATCGGCCCCGGAAGCTGAGATCGACGAGAGTGATGTAGTAGTATTGAATGGGTCAAATTTCAGTGATTTCTTGGAGAAAAATAGGTATGCCATGGTGGAGTTTTACGTGCCGTGGTGTGGCCATTGCCAAGCTCTGAAACCGGAGTATGCGGCGGCGGCGACGGAGTTGAAGACGGATGAGGTAGTGCTGGCGAAGATGGACGCTGAACAGGAGAATGAACTGGCCCAAAAGTACAATGTTGAAGGGTATCCTACTGTGTTCTTCTTTATTGATGGTGTTCATAAGACTTATAATGGTGCGAGGAACAAGTAAGTCTCTCTCTCTCTCTCAGAGTAAATCGATTTAATCTTCTTAAAAATTATTGTCTGTGGCTTTGATTTTGCTTTGAAGAACAGTCAAGTCATTTGTGATGCCTAGATGTGATCTAATTTTCATCTAATCTGAATGATACTTAGTATGATAACTCAATTTGATGATCAACAGAAGAAGATTTTCATGAAATAAGTATAGAATTTTATAAATAATTGCTCTTTTTTGGTTTTCTTTCTTCGTCTTAGGGATGCTATTGTGACTTGGGTGAAGAAGAAGATTGGTCCTGGTCTACACAATTTGACAACAACCGAGGAAGCTGAAAGTGTGTTGACCAGCGAGTCACCAGTAGTGGTGGCCTTTGTCGAATCTTTGGTGGTATATCTTCTTTTATAACATTTGAATCATTTAATTTTCAATTATCAACAAGGTTAAATGAAAACTGTTGCCCCCTCAATCTCAATGTAAATGCAACATTAGAATGGGTTTGACTTTTTGTCAAATATCTACAAATGTAACATTAGATCACATGATCCATTTTGTAGGGTCCAGATAGTGAAGAACTTGGTGCAGCTTCAAAACAGGAAGATGAAGTAAGCTTCTACCAAACATCCAATGCTGACGTGGCGAAGCTTTTCCACATCAACCCACAAGGGAAACGTCCATCTTTGGTCTTGCTAAAGAAGGAAGATGAGAAAGTTAGCCACTTTGGTTTGTTTTCTCAACACTTTGTCTTCTCTAAAGTTACTATATTTCATGCAATATCTTGACCAACATTTGACCTACAGGGGGGCAGTTTGTAAAATCAGCAATTACAGAGTTTGTCTCCAAGAACAAGCTTCCTCTTGTGATTTATTTCACTCGTGCAAGTGCCTCAAAAGTATTTGAGAACGAAATCAAGAATCAGGTACAACTTTTGCTTATAGATTGTGTTGTGATTATTGATGATAACAAAATGGTGCTTATATTTGTTGGTTTTATCTCCTGTTGTTTGATAGGTGATTCTTTTTACTACTTTGAATGATACCGAGAAGTTCCTTCCTATATTCCAAGAGGCAGCTAAAGATTTTATGGGAAAGGTTAGCGTATTCCTCCAAGAGAAAAAATTATTTAAATTTTTTGAACCATTGTACTTGACATTTGGTTATAAAGAAACCATCATTCTTTCACAAATGAAAAAAGAAGCTACAGAGAACTGTCATGTCGCCATCCTACTTTCATTTTTTCCTAGTGCAACATTGTACTTTGAAAAAGCTACCCAATTATAGTAATGTCATAGAAATAAAAAGCAACTTTCACTGCTATAATTGATAGGTTTTTCAAATTATAACATCCTAAGGGTGGGGGGAGTAATACCCACTGAACCCACCCATCCCACACGCCACGTCAGCTTTTCTCTCTCCTCTCACTTCAATCTTTCCCCATCTTTCACCAATCTTTCACCCATGGAACCAATACCCACTGAACCCACGATGCCACATCGGATTTTCGATTATTAAATTCATTTATTAATTTAATAAATGATTTTTAATATTTAATTTAATATTATAAATAATAATAAAATGCAATGAATAAAATAGAAATCACAAATAACATTAAATTCAAAAGTCAAAGGACATTTAATTAAAAAAACACACCATTAAAAAAATTTAAAAACAAACTAAATACGGGAAATTAAATCCTAAATACGAGAAATTAAATCCTAAATACTAGAATCTAAAAAAAAACCTAGGTGTCTCTTTCATAACATCCCACTCTTCTGTGTGCTTGAACTCTCTGTTATGTGTCACCAGATACTGTTGTAGGGCTTGTTCCATGACCTCTTCATCGGTTGTCCCGTTTGCTCGGTTGAAAGATTTGTTGACGTAAATTTGGTTAAATTGTACCATTTTTCTGTTCATATCTTTCCATTTTGCGTTAAGCTGATGGTGACTCTGATAATGAATCGCGCCTAGAATTCTGTGGAACTCTTCCTCCACACGAGTCCAGAATGGTCGGAAGGATGTCGTATCCATTTCTTCGGTGACGCCCAGGCTCTTGTCAAAGCCACCTCTTCTGGTCTAGACCAAGAACGAATCATCCTATTTACGTTGGCTGCCATTTTTTGAGAAAACTTAAGAGAAATATTTAGAAAGAAAGTAGAGAATGGTGTGAAAGGTTGAGAGAATAGTATGAAAGGTTGAGAGAAAGGTGTGATTTTTTTAATGGGTAGAGGGAGGTATTTATAGGAGTGGGTAAAAAGTTAAATTTTTAGTATTAATTTTTTTTTTTTTTTTTTTTTTTTTACATTATGTGAAAGATGGGGCGGTTTCACCATCTCCCACACGAGCCCAAACCACCCGAACCCGCTGAAACCGATGGAGAGGGGGCAGCGGTACCGGCGGTACCGCCCCAACCCACACCTCGTGCCCGATGAACCCAAGCACTACTCCGTCGACCCTAATAAGAAAAAAATGGAAAGCACAATCCCATAATCGTGTAGATTATCAAAGTACAGTGTCTTAACAAGAAAAAAAAAGGATGTACGATGTAGTAATAGAAAGAAATGAAAGTAGGATACAATAAGTCACAAATAAATGAAAGTCATTGCTATTTCTTACATTTAGCCTAATAGATACAAGTACAATGGCTTGTTTTGCATTTATATTTCCACAATTTTATAGTTATTTTAGAAGGCCGATAGTTTGCGCGTCTGCAACAAAAGCCCAAATATAACAGTTCCATATCCATAGTCAAAGATCTCTCCCCTTTTTGAATTTTAGGTTTTTTGTATTAGTTTTTTCATTTGTTATTTTTCTAAAGTTTGCAAATTTATTTCAACCATTTAGAGATAAGTAAGTACTCAATCATCTCCAGTGGTGTCAAAAATGAAATTCATGTAAACTGATCTATATACAATGAGCTGTCTTTATTTATGACATAACTGGTAAACAATTTCTTCGAAATTTGATAATGTTTTTCGAAAATAGTTCCTTTATTCAATACGTGAATTAGTTTTCTAACCATTCAAAAATTAACATTCTTCGGGTGTTATGCAGGCTCTTTTTGTTTATGTCCCAATGGATGATGAAGATGCTGGTAAACCAGTTGCAGAATACTTTGGCATTAATGGAGATGCTCCAAAAGTGAGTATTTTTATCATCATTATAATTCTCCACCTTACTTCCTTTAAAATAACATGATCATGTCAATATATCATGACCTCATTTTCATGCAGGTTATAGCATTCACCGGAAATGAAGATTCTAGAAAATTCTTTTTGGAAGGTGAATTGACTTTGAACAACATCAAGGTTTGCAACATCTGACCATGTCATTATCAATTTCTTCACATTAAAAAAAAAATAACAAAAGAAAGATGAACAAACACTGGTTTTTATGTGTTTTCTCTTTTGTTTTATAGTCATTTGGTGAAAATTTCCTAGAAGACAACCTCAAGCCCTTCTACAAATCCGATCCAATCCCGGAGTCGGTAAGCATTTCCATCTGTATGGATTAAGTGTTGTCTGGATAAATAATGATTAAAAAATATTTGAGAAAATGAACATCCAAATATAGCTTACCAGATTAAGTCATTTTCTTAGTGATAACTTTCTTCATGTTGTTTGGTTCAGAATGATGGGGATGTAAAAATAGTTGTTGGTGATAATTTTGATGAAATAGTTTTGGATGAGTCAAAGGATGTTCTTCTAGAGGTATGCTGTTTGGTCAACCCTTTAAAAAAAATTACGTCCCTATTTATTTTAATGAAATAATTAACATTTGGTATACTAGATATATGCTTCATGGTGTGGCCATTGCCAAGCACTCGAACCAACTTATAATAAACTCGCGAAACATCTTAGAGGTATTGATTCCCTTGTTATAGCCAAGATGGATGGCACCACAAATGAACACCCTCGAGCCAAGGTACGGAATCGGAATTCGAAATTCCATTCCTATGTATTTCATTATCTACTTTGTTGATGTTTTACGCTTTTTTCTTTTTCCAGTCTGATGGATTTCCGACACTTCTTTTCTTCCCGGCTGGCAATAAGAGCTTTGACCCGGTAAGTATCCGTTTAACAATCCACAAAACTGTCGTTTTTTGAAGATTTTTTATGCATTCATTTAAATTTAAAAATTGGGTTCTGCAGATCACAGTCGATACAGATAGAACAGTGAAAGCCTTTTACAAGTTCCTCAAAGAACACGCCGCAATCCCTTTCAAGCTACAAAAACCCGAGTCAACTCAGAAATCTGAACCTGAGTCAACTCAGAAACCCGAGTTCACTCAGGAAAGCAGCAATCAAGATCTGAAGGATGAACTATGAGGTTCCATATTTTTGTAGTCTTAACTTCAGAATTAACAAATGTTGCTACACGGATTGAATAATGTAGGTTGCCGAAATTCGAAAGTAAAATTTTCGATTTCTTTACTCGACTTCTGTATAATGTCAAAGCTTTACACGTCAAATGTGTTGGAGAAAACATTGAACAAGAAAGAGTTGCAGTAAGAAAACGGAAAGCTGGTGCAGGAAACCAAAAGAAAATGTTTTATTATTACTGTCAATCGCATACATTAGATTACATATACAAACATATATATAGTACAAGTCAACTTATGAACCAACACAACGGTTCCTATACAAAACACGACCCTTTATTCAACAGTTACAACCATTTATCCAACCGTTGCAACCTTTAAGAGAGACCATAATAACTGCTATAATGTAACGGTCAATGCCATCTTGTAACTGCCATTAACAAGGACCGTTAATCTATCAAGGCTAGCTTATATCTTCAACAAAATGTAGAATATTTGTTCTATTTACCTATATTTATATAATCTTTCTGCCTCACGAACATCAAATTATTCTCCAATTTTGTGTCACAAAGTTTGTTGCTTTTGGATATTCTTATCTGTCATGTTTCCTCGTCACAAAAACCACTGTTTTCATCACCATTTTTTTTTTTTAATAAAAAACACATTTCCGGTCTGTTCTGTCCTGTAACACTAGAACAATGGCACCAACGTTTTTCCTTCTCATTCTGTTGTGGTTTTGGTACTAATTCCCGCCGTACAATGCTCCCGGTGTGGGCCATATCCACTGCACCTTCTCCATTCTGGCGGTTCGCACCAGGTGTTGAAGATAATTCTTAATAGTATTTAATAATTAATCTCGAAATTAATTATTTAAACAGTTAGTAATATGAGATTAATTATTAGATACTGTTGATAATAGTTTCCCCCAATAACTACTGGTAGTAGTTTTGCAGCGACCGTGTGAAACCCACATAATGATGTCGTTTTCACATTTTGTAGTGGGCCCCGCAAAATGGGTATCCACTGCGAAATGAGCAAAGTAAACCGGTATATAAGACAAGACAGGATATATTTTGAAATCTCTCTCAAACCCCAATTCCAAACTGTGATCTAGGGTTATAAAATTCATATAACACATGTAACGAAAACGAGTCAAATTTATTTTCAACATACCGAGAAATGGTATGCATACTTTGTAAATTTAAGTTTTTAATATATTTTTAAGTGCATATTGACGATCCTGCCACATTAGATAGCACTAAAAGATTGAGCATATTTATAATTTGTGGAGTTAGATACTGTTTTTGTATAGATACTAGAATAAGTATTTATTTAGTTTATTAACAATGCAGTAGGAAATGTGTTGGAGACTGATATTTTACATGAGTTGTTGACTAAAAAATACATACTTATTCATGTATCTTTGGACAAAAATTAAAATCGCATGCTTTATTTTAATTTTTCTGAATTTGTGATATTTATTTATTGTGTTATTGAAATTCTTTTTACTAAAATGTTTGACTTAAATACATCCATCAACTCCCACTCTCACTTATATTAATGAATTCACTCAACTCCCACCTAACACTGATATTTATGAATCCACCTAATAACTTATCTAACCACCATATAAACATGGTAAACATATAACATGATTTACATTGAAGAAACATTAAGTATTCCATTATCCTGATTAACTCTTGAGCTTAAATTTCTTTTTCATCTCCATAATGTCTTCCTCTTCCTCTTCCGACCGGTCAAAAATCACTAAGAAATTTAAAAGCCCTTCAACCTACGACAATAAGCTCGTGACTTGGACGATGTCTGATGTGATGAAGGACGTTGTATTGACCTAAGAAGCAGAGGTTGAAAAGATGAAATTAACCGCGAATCAAATCAACATATAAAGAAAGGAAATTCTATCGACGATTGAAGAGAAGAAAAAGCTAATAGTTGCACAAAAAGAGATTATGAGGCTAAATGGTTAGATAAGAACCGCCGAGCATAATGTTCGACGTAAAGAGTCAACTTTTTGGAGCATTACGGATGATAAGCATGAAGTGAGAAAATGTATTGATGGAGAGAAAGCAAAATTCTCATATGAGGTTCGGGATTTGTAGTTCATAAAATCTAATAAGAAGTCATTTTCTTTTTATATGTATTGATCATATGGTTTATGCTTTATAAATCAACCATTAAACATAAAAATTGATAAGCAATGATTCTTTTTTTGACATAATTAGACAATGGTTGACACGAGTCTTAAGCGAGAGTTAGGTGAGCGAGTTACTTTGGTGTTATGTGGTTGGATTTTATTTAGCATTTTGGACTATTTTACCCTCCTAAGATAGTACAAATAGATAATGGATGAATTTGTTTTAACACATAGAAAACTGATACTTAAATATGTCTTCAAAACCTCTCCAATATCTTTGCTAAAATCAAATGACCTTCAACCGCATAAGATCAACGGATTGAAGGTTGGTACCAAAAGATGGAGAATATCACGAAAGCAGGTGTTTAATAGCACATTAAAGAGATTAAAAAACTTCCTGAGCGATCAAGAGGATATTACAAAATGGAGACTCCGTCCTCCAGTGATGGAAGATAAGCAGAAGTTCTGCTTAGTAGATGGGAAGATGACCGATGAGGCAATTCCAATCAAGAAATTAAGTCCATAAATTATGGTTGCAATATAAGAAAACTCAAGTTCCTAAATTAACTTCACTTATATTCCACACAGAGAGTGATATACGAGTTAAACAGAATTGATGTGAGAAAGCTAAATTCCCTTATAATGATTAGTTAGTTATTATGTAATAAAAATAATATATAGATACATATGTTAGTTACTCAAGTGTATAACACAATTGTAATATGTATAAACACAACAAATATATCAAAATATCTCTTTGATTAATTGGAAATATTGCTTAAAAACCTATTACAGTTTGCTCTGTATATGTTGCTATGTATTGGTATGTTTTACCCTCTTGGTAATGCATTGTATTTATAGGACACATAGAAGATATCTGTCCACATATTTCAACCTCAATTACAGCCTTAATTGAAGTCTTGATTGAAGCCTTAATTTCAGCCTTGATTGAAGGAGGACCATGACTTTGAGATTCCAACAATCACCCCCGAATCTCTAAGTCATTCTAGAGATTCTCGATCACCGCCAATCTTTAAGACATTCTAAAGATGTCTTTGATCCCGATCAAGCTCCGCATTTCTTTGAACTTGGTTCGAGCCAATGGTTTTGTAAGAATGTCCGCCTTTTGTTTCTCACCGGGAATGTACTCCACCTCTACTTGTTTTTTCTCAACACAATTGCGAATGAAATGAAACCTCGTGTGAATGTGTTTACTTCTTCCGTGAAAAACGGGATTCTTTGTTAGTTCGATAGCTGATTTGTTATCAACTCTAAGAATCACCTTTTCTTGCGTCTTGTTCAAGATTTCTCCCAGCAAATCTTGAAGCCATATTGCCTGACATGCAGCCGCGGTGGCTGCCATGAACTCTGCCTCGCAAGATGATAAAACAACAGTATCTTGCTTTTGCGAACACCATGTAATCGGAGAAGATCCGTAGTAGAAAATGTGACCGGTTGTGCTTCTTCCGTCGTCCGGGTCGACATTGTGACTACTATCGCTGTAACCAATGATCCGATTTTTCCCCATCCTCTCGTACTTGATTCCATGTGACGTTGTTCCACGTAAGTACCTTAGGATGTGTTTGATTGCATTACCATGTGATTCTCTTGGACTCTGCATATATCGACTAATAACTCCAACCGCGTATGCCATATCGGGTCTTGTTTGTAAGAGATATCTAAGGCATCCTACCACCTTTCGATATTGTGTCGGGTCGATTTCGGGTTCATCTTCGGCTTTTGACAATTTTGTTCCTGGGTCCATCGGAATGTGGGTAGGATTGCAATCATGTAAACCGGCTTCCTTCAGAATGCGTCGAGCATATGCTTCTTGATTTATAGTAATCCCCGATTCATCCTGTTCGACTTCAATGCCCAAGTAGTAAGTTAATCTTCCAAGATCAGACATCTCGAAGTTCTTGGACATGTCAAATTTGAACCTTTTGATCATGTTCAAATTTGTACCTGTAACAAATAAGTCATCAACATAAATTGCTAAAATTAGCAAGTTAGATCCTTCGTTCTTCCGGTACACCGATGGTTCTTTCATGCACTTGTGAAATTTCATTCCCCTCAAAATCCCATCAAGTTTCGTATTCCATGCTCTTGGTGCTTGTCTAAGGCCATATAACGCTTTTGAAAGACGATACACTTTGTGCTCGTCGCCTTTCCTTATGTAGCCTTCCGGTTGGTACATATAAACAGTTTCCTTCAACTCTCCATGCAAGAAAGCCGTTTTGACATCCAAGTGGTGAAGTTCCCACCCACTAGTAGCGGCTAAGGCAATGAGAAACCTGATGGTTTCAATGCGAGCTACCGGAGCAAATACCTCTTGGAAATCAATACCAGGTTGTTGCACGTACCCTTTAGCAACCAACCTTGTCTTGTGTTTGTTTATGGTGCCATCTGCATTTTTCTTCAGCTTGTACACCCATTTGAGTCTAATTGGCTTCACCCCCATAGGCTTGTTCACGAGAGTCCACGTATTATTCTTGTTAATTGAATTGATTTCCGCATTCATGGCTTTAACCCACTCTGGTTCTTTCTTCGCCTCTTCAACCGATACCGGCTCGTCATTGGTTGTTAGGAGAAGTTCTTCCAGGTTGTTAAGATTAAGCACATAATCTTGAAGTCGAATCGGAAGATTCCTTTGTCTCGTAGACCTTCGGTGTTGGGTGTTGATGACCGGATTTGGTTGCTCATTTTCTTGAACCTGTACCCCGTCTTCAATTTCATGGTCTGATTCAATTGGTTCGATATCGTTTCCTTGGTTGTTCGTTTCATTCTCCGGATATTCCCATGGAACTATGAATGACCCAGATTCTTCATTTTTGGTACTTGCTTCTTTGACCCAATCCCACCATTTTGTCTCGTCAAAAATAACGTCTCGACTTACGATTATTTTTTGTGTAGTCGGGTTAAAAAGCCGATAAGCTTTCGTGCCCGGTTCAGAACCAAGATGTACTAGTGGTCTTGATCTTGCATCCAACTTCTTGAGATTCACTGGTTCAACTTTTGCATATGCTAGACACCCAAAGATACGAACATTCTCTAGATTCGGTTTTCTTTTATACAACTTCTCGTAAGGAGTTGTATCACCAAGGACTCTTGTGTAAACACGGTTGATCAGATTTGTGGAGTGTTTTACCGCTTCTCCCCATAAGTTGTTTGGAACATGCATCGCCTTCATGATACTTCGTGTCATGTCCATTAACGTTCGGTTTCTTCGTTCCACAATACCATTTTGTTGTGGTGAATATAGGGCGGTAAGATGGCGTTTGATTCCATTTATATCACAAAAGGAATTAAATTCGAGCGAAGTAAACTCACCTCCTCGATCACTTTCGAAACACCTTCAAAGACTTTCCGAGCTCATTCTCCGCCAAAGCTTTGAATTTCTTGAAGTGTAAAAACGCCTCACTTTTCTCTTTTAAGAGAAAAATCCACATATACCTTGAAAACTCATCAATTAATGTGAAAATGTACCGATTTTGACCTATCGTTGACGGTGTGATCGGACCGTATAAGTCACCGTGAACGAGCTCCAAAGGTTGTGTCGCTTTGTACGTCGTCATTAATGGAAATGACTTTCTTTTTCAATGACTCGAAATTGATGTGCCCGAGTCTTGCATGCCAGCGCTATGTGTCTTCACTTAGTCTTGAATGGAGACAATTCGGTTCACCAATATTCAATTTTATTTTATAAAGTCGATTTGGAGATCTTTGTACCTTCATTAATAAGCAGTTGTAGGCATCGTGCATCGTCAAATAATTGTCTTTCATCCGAATATCGCATCCGGCTTCAATTGCTTGTCCGAGGCTAAAAATATTATTTTTTAGATCCGGAATGAAATAAATCTCCGTTATCAAACGTTGTTGGCCTGATTTTCCCTGGAAAATTATTGAGCCTTTTCCTTTGATCGCGACACTCGAATTATCGCCAAATTTTACTTTGCCGGTTATTCCTTCGTCGAGTTCGGAGAAAAATGAGCGATTTCCCGTCATGTGATTACTCGCTCCGTTGTCCAAATACCACACATCATTTTCTTGTGAATTGTATTTAGATGGTATCACCTTCGCTTCGTTCAAAAATACGGTCTCGTGAATAAATACGGTTTCATCGACATCTTCTTGTTCGGCAAAATTCATTTCTTGAAACTTTTGAATTCTATCCGGACATTTTGACGCATAGTGGCCTGATTTATCACATCGGTAGCAAATAATTTTCGATAAATCCTTTTTCGCGTTTCGATTTGAGCCCGAAGACGAATTGGGCCTGTTATTGGACTGTTTGGTTTTATTATTGGGTTGGGTTGTTTTTTACCCGGATCCGGATCCACCACCCGGGTTTGACCCGGTTTGATTAAAACCATCGCCCTTGTTATTTCTTCCCCAAGCCGTTTTCCCCTTTCCTCCTTTGCTTCTATCGGACGACTCGGAAGAACTCCCCCCGCCTCCTCCAATCGATCCGTAACCTCCGCCGGATCCTCCGCCGCCGATCGATCCTCTTCCGCCGATCGATCCTCCGCCGCCGCCGGATCGTACGAACATAACCCTCCCTTGTTCATCTCCACCTTCTTCTCCTCGGATTCGCTCCTCATAGGCTTTCAATCGGCCGACCACATCGTCGAACCCGACTGACTTCAAATCGAGCACTTGCTCGAGGGATGCTACAAGATGGATGTATCGTCGAGGTACCACTTTCATCATCTTCTTCACTAGTTTAGATTCCTCGATCTGTTCACCCAGGGACGCCGATTTAGAGGCCAAGGCGGATAATTTTCCGGCGAATGAGTCGATTGTCTCCGTTTCACTCATTCTCAACCGATCGAAATCGGTGTTGAGGGTTTGAAGCCGGGCTTCTTTCACTCGATCGGCGCCGACATGTCGTGCTTTTATCGCGTTCCACAGGGACCTTGCATCATCGATATCTCCGATTTGCATGATTAGGGACTCCGGGATTGCTTGGTACAGCAAACCCATCGCAAGGTTATTTCGATCCTCGTTTTTTTCTGCTTCCGTTTCGATAATATCCCAACACTTGTGTATTCGCAGGACCACTTTCATTCGGAGGGACCAAACCATGTAATTGGTTTGGGTTAACATCGGGCAAGCCACCGATGTGGCTCCAATTTCTTTGATTCTGACCGGAGGAGTAGCAACACCGACACCTCCAGCATCTTCAACATCTGACATGTTCTCGGATTAACAGGTATAAGGCTCTGATACCAATTCAAGTGTATAACACAATTGTAATATGTATAAACACAGCAAATATATCAAAATATCTCTTTGATTAATTGGAAATATTGCTCAAAAACCTATTACAATTTGCTCTGTATATGTTGCTATGTATTGGTATGTTTTACCCTCTTGGTAATGCATTGTATTTATAGGACACATAGAAGATATCTGTCCACATATTTCAACCTCAATTACAGCCTTAATTGAAGTCTTGATTGAAGCCTTAATTTCAGCCTTGATTGAAGGAGGACCATGACTTTGAGATTCCAACAGTTACTAAATGAAGAATAAAAGTTCCTTATATTAAAATTAATCATCCAACCATATAACGTCCATAAGATATTACTAATGCAAACAAAAAAAAAGATATTACTAATGCAAACATTTGGGTTTAATTACATTTTATTCAAATCAAACATAATAAATAAGTTTGGCTTTGTGAAACACTACCTGAAACCCCTCTTTTACTCGACGTGCCTGTCTCGGTTGATGTTTCTTTTTCATTTGGCATATATATATTTTTATAATATGCCTTTTCATTGGGTTCGATAACAATCTTTTATGATTGTATCCTCACCTTGTGATGGAATATACTCAATGTTTTTGGGCCTACCATGTTGATGTTTCTCCATGATTGAATGTTATAACGATTATCATATCATTAGGTTTTTTCCACTCAAAAGGGGATGGCAGAGGTTCCATTGTCTCCTAGTATGTAATTAGATAGCAATCTGCTGGCAGTATGATATAGCCATCTCAAAAAAGTCAGAATATATTAGGTGCATTAAGACGACTATCCTGTTCCCACAAAGTAATCCATATAATTTCCACTTGAAACATGAACAAATAGGCTCACGAAAATCAATGATATCGTTCTTAGAAAATTCATATACATCATATTTGGTATTTGAAATCGGGTGGGCAGTCTAATTAACACATCTATTTTTTTTTCTTTTGTCAATTTTCTTCTTCGCCCATGGGATGTGCGGTTGTTTAATTCTGTGACAAACATGAACAACTAGCATGTTTAATTTCAAAAAAGTATAGTAGCAAAAAAGTGTAAATTATACCTCTGGAATTGCAATGTTGAAAATACCATTGTGCATGGTGCAACAGGAGAATTCAATATCTCTGCATTTCTTGATAACGCGTTGATGAACATGATACTACTGGATGTCGTAAAAGTTTAACGGGGACCATGGAAACATATTAGTTTCCATTTTCAAAACCAACTCCATTTAAATAGTCATATTCATATGTTCTGTATGACGTAGCTTTTCATAAATTTATTCAAAATATGAAATTCTATGGGCTTTGCATGCACGATATAACAACACTTTATTCTTGTTATTTTTGCCATACTTAACTTGTAATTTTGATAACATATGGTGACAACAGATTCCATGATGCATATTGGGGAAACATTATAAAAGGGTACCACAATGACTTCTGTTGTATTAGATATGAAGATTAAATTATCCATGTGTTCAATGCATCATGTAGTTTATATAAGAACCATATCCATGAACTCTTACCCTCTCCCTTGCAGATTTCATAGGCAAATGGAAATATTTGGTTGTTCCCATCCATGACAACCACAAGTAACATGGTGCTCTTTAAGTCACCCTTAAGGTGGGCACCATCTGTTATGACAACTCATCTACAACCATTACGAAACGGATACATATACATATTAGTGCGAGATTAGCAAGTATTAGTGTGCAAATATACATCCAATTATGCAAATGTAAATGAATCTTATCGTGCACCGATTGTGAGGAAAAAGAACTCAAACGTTTGTCTTTGTCCTTTGTTTGTATATGTGTCACAGTGTCGTTATTCCCCTTCTTCAAAATTGTAACAATATACAGGGAGACTGGTAACTGAATCTTTTTGCCCCCCTCAAAGTTTTTAGTTCATTTCACTTAGACTGCCAAGTTTATTTATAAAGAATATCTAATTTGTATTTTAAATGAAATCATGCATGATTTTACTTCCTCGATAGATTTTGTTGTGAGTATTAGCCAAAACATATTTCAGTAAATGCCCTAACAAGTTTTTATGGCTTTAGCGATGATTTAGGTGATATTGAGTTCTTGAACAAGTTTATTTGTCAACAAGTTCACGAACTTGGAAAAGGCCAATAGACTTAACTAAGGTATCCCAATACACCATTTACAATATTCACCAATACATGCTGCTTTACACCTATCTTCTGTAGATTGTTTAGTTGTGTACTAAAAACCCTTTTGAGTAATTTTCAATCCAAGAGATAGTCGAGATCTTCTTGTTTTTTTAACAGTTTATAGGTTTTTGATATTTGTTGTTAGCTTTTATTTGTATGATGGAGTGGGAGAATAAATAAGGTATGTACATGTCACTAGATTAGGCATATCCTAGAAAGGTGTTTTTGTTTCATCACCCCCATATTCATACTTTGACCAACCATCCTCATAATTACCTTTTTTCAAGGTTAGACAACTAAAAAAAAATTAATGTGGCCTATGGGAGCTAGATTGGTATCATTTACAAGGGGAAGTACGTCTCGATATTCAATATCCTCACATGTAGCAACATCATCATCACTTAGGTACTTATAATTTTATAGAAAAAAAATACTAATAGGTTCTATCGGTCTTTTCACATATTGTTATGTTAGAAACTGCAATAGAAGAAAAATACAGGGTTGATTGTTGCTCCTCACAAGTGATAGATTTCAAACACAAGTTGTTGACATTAGGCCTATTATGTTGCATGAAAAGTACAATTTATAATTAGCAAAGAACAATAAACAGAAGGACTAGTTTTTTATTCATCATAATAATATGATGGTTCAATTGGAAACTAATATTAGTGAGGGACTTAACTGAATAAAACATATTTCAAATTATTAATGATAATTATAATTGATAATTATATTATTATTCAAATTTCAAATATTTATTGGTTGGTAAGTCAAAGATAAGGGTTGACATATATATATATATATATATATATATATATATATATATATATATATATATATATATATATATATATATATATATATATATATATATATATATATATATATATATATATATATATATATATATATATATATATATATATAAATGCTTCCTTTGTTCCTTCTTCCAGCCAAGCTAAAACCACGAAATTTCTCCCTCTCTCATCCCTTTTTGATTGCATGAAACTCTAGCTAAAAGTACATTTATCATTTGTAGTAAGGTACATGTTGAAGCTTTTAAATCACAGTCTGTATAACCGTAAATTGGACTTTATGGCGCCAAAGTATGTCGTATATCATTTTATGAACTTTTCCCCCAATCACCACTGCTCACGTTGACTTCATAAATATATTACCGTTCATTCCAAACTACGCAATTACTATTTAGAATGACCTTTTTTTTAACTTAGTACATATACCCTCTTTAAAATTTGGCCATTAAACTCATTTTCCGTTTCCTCGGTTAACATACCGAGTAGGTCTAAAGAGAACTTCACATCCCCATAACTTTTCTACACAAACTCCAAATGAGTTGAATATTTTTTCTATATCTTCTTCTTAGTATTGAATACATGTTACATTAATCAAGAATCAACTTATTTAATGGATCATTGACTGATTCTCATAACCATAAACATGTATACTTGTGAATTGTCATTATCAGATTCCATAGACAAAATTTCTCCTTTTTTCTGTAACATTTTCGCTTCAACTTTAAACACTCATAACTCTTTTGTATAATCTTGAATTAGTTCAATTATTTTTGTTATGTGTTCCTTGTTGTCTTAGTTATTGGTTAGAATCAAGAAACTGCTGATTTCCTGCACGTAACTCCAAGTTCTATAATCATAAACGTAAGGGTTACCATACATTGATAGCTACCATGAATTGATATTCAAAAACAAGCAACATGCCATTTTGAAAACTGCATGACCTCGTCATTTTAACTCCAAATTGCATGAATCATTTTTCAATACCTTCCTTATTGTCCTAGTTACAAAATGGAACATTTAACTCACAGTTATTATTATTTTAAGTCTGATTTCCATTGTCCTAAGTAGTATGCTTATCATTTTGTAAAACTTCTGTATTTCACTAGTTTTCTTACATGCACTTCAAGATTTTTACTATATGCATTATTGAATCATAGTATTAGATTAATAACTACTTGTACAAATTAATCTAATAGAAATTTCATTGAAATGAGAATCAGAACCTATTTTTGCATTCAATAACAAAATTGTCATCATTGATGAAGTTCTACATAAGTATAACCATTTAATTACTTATAATTAAACGAGTTCACAAGCATTGTATCTAACTATATTCATATCCTAAATATTAAAATTTCACGGATGTTACAAATTCATACCCCTTAAAATGATTTTATCATCTGAATCAAATTAAAGTCCATAAGAAGAATAACTTTCTACATGTCATTGATTAAATTTACAAATACTCTCTTGCATTTGAACTCGTGATTACAATTGTCTTTTATTCTCTGAATTTAGCAAGTATGTACTATTCATTTGAATATTCTCTTTGCTTGCTTCTTTCTGTTGAAAGATTCTCAATTTTCATTTATAAATCTTCTTGCACTTCCTTCATTATTTCCATAATGTTCCATTTTCATTAATTTATACTTATTGTTGACATTTAATTTCCCATAAGTGGTTATGCATAATCATATGATGGTGCTATATGAATCCCATGAATGAGACATGTGTAGGGGAAGAGGGGGAAAAAAGGGAGGGGGGGGGGGGATCCACCACCATGTGAATGAGATGAGAGTTCATTTAAGATTCTTCCAGAGTATATTATAGGCATAGGCGTTATCTTAATTAATCATCATCAATAAGACATATGTGTATATGGTGTGAGACCCACATATACACATATGTGTCTTCAACGAGAGTTTATTTAATATCACTCTGCTATAAATATCCATTGAACTATAAAATCAAACTCTTACATCTTTATTGATCGCCGCCTGATAAATCATTAAATCTTTTGTCTTTCGATCATAAATTCAGATGTTTACATATACCGGTTTTAAGCAAGCTTTTATACACTATCATTTTTAGAAAATGCAATCTCTATGTAAAAGAAACATAGTTTCAATGCATTTATATACTAAGAAACATATCCTAAGAATCAACATTTATATAAATTATAGAGTCTAATTATCATAGATTATGAACATTACTTGAGATTTAAACACTTTAAATGAAATTGCTCCGGTTCGGACTTACAATATCCAACCATGAATCACGTGTTCTAAAGAAATTGTTAATATCAGATTGTTTATTAGATTATCAAGTTACACCATATATTATAGATTATAATATTGAAAAGGAGTTGTTAAAAAATATAGTAAAAATATTTTACTTTTAAATATGCAATTCTCCCGAAAATTCAATCAATAGCATGAAACACAAAAGAAAGACCGGATTAAATACCGTCAACCCGCCGCTTCACCTGGCTGACTTAACGGCGATCATAACGGGAACGGAACCTAAAGCAGGTCCACCTCCATCTCCCGTAAGTCAAAGTCAACATTTTTCATAGACGTGACTCGCTACCACAACGTGGAAGACTCTTAGTTGTCGAATATTCGTAGTGGAAAAAAATATTAAGGTCAAATGCCAGTCGCCACATCGGGCATAAAAATAATCCACGGTCACGTCGAAACGGCCATTTACAAAGAAGTGCAGATGCAACCGACTTTCTCGCTTCAGATGTAATAGAAACAAAATATACACATTTTACCCATAGGATTCACCATATGCTAGTTCAGTCCTTGCCGTTTAAGATCGCTTAATTGGGTTTGCTTTTTTACTTACCGTTATTTGATGTATAACCATCGCTTTGATTGTGATCATGAAAAACGAAACAGAACAGTTATGCATTACGTCTTGAACAATAAAAGTATCTGTCAAGTTTTAAGTAGTTGTATTACATCTTGCATTTAAATGGTTATAGTTTTATATTATCACTTCAATTCCATAATACCTTATAGTTTTTAAGCTTTGGAACGTGGTTGAAGTTACCGAGACCAAGATTGCTCTGTCTTTCTATCACAATTGTTTAATTTTAATCTATTTCAGTATTTTGTTTGAGAGACATTGTCCTCGAGAGACTAAATACCAGCTCACAATTGAATTATTGAATTATGCATGCCTTCCACGGGCATTGATCTAATGGATATGCACTTCCATATTCACAAGAAGATGATAATTAACCTTTATTAATTGGATGTTACACATCATGCATGTTTCCCATTTATGTTACTAGTGACATATGCATGCACGTGATATTTAAAACACGTAGTTAACGTTAACAGATACTTACCGATAAGGAACATCTAGGTTTACCTCAAATAATCAGTAAGTTTGGTTGACAACATGAAACTTCTTAAACTTAAAGGGTCGAAGTGAAATTTAGCAAACCTTCTCGAAGGCTAGACGCCTAGATGTTAGATGTATATTCTCACGTAAAAATTCACAAGCTTCAACACCTTCTTCTACCCTCTCTGTGAGTCTGTGTATTAAGGTTTCAACGGCTACAACGGCAGCTACGAGATCACTATTTCTTTCTCTATCAATTCTACTACGACGTTGGTTCAACGCTTTTTGCAAAGATACCCACGATATATGGATGAAGAAGATCTTAGTTTCCTAGAAGAAGACGAGCACGACGCCGCCGAATCATCAAATCACCCTTACAATTACAAGGACCATGAATTCGAGGACTATGATGATTTGGATTATTTCAGAGATTGGGAGGGAGGATTCCCACTGGAAGCTGAGATTGACGAGAGTGATGTAGTGGTGTTGAATGGGTCAAATTTTAGTGATTTCTTGGAGAAAAATAGGTATGCCATGGTGGAGTTTTACGTGCCGTGGTGTGGGCATTGCCAAGCTCTGAAACCGGAGTATTCGGCGGCCGCGACGGAGTTGAAGGCGGATGAGGTAGTGCTGGCGAAGATTCACGCTGAACAGGAGAATGAACTGGCCCAAAAGTACAATGTTGAAGGGTATCCTACTGTGTTTTTCTTTATTGATGGTGTTCATAAGTCCTATAATGGTGCGAAGAACAAGTTAGTCTCTCTCTGTGAATCGATTTAATCTTGTTGAAAATTCTTGTCCGTGGCTTTGATTTTGCTTTGAAGAACAGTCAATTCGTTTGCGATGCCTAGCTGTGATCCAATATCATATTCTAATCTGAATGATACTTAGTTTAATAACTCAATTTAATGATCCAAAGAAGAAGATTCTCATGAATTAAGTATAGACTTTTAGAAATAATTGCTCTTTTTGTTATATTTTCTTCTTCGTAGGGATGCTATTGTGACTTGGGTGAAGAAGAAGATTGGTCCTGGTCTACACAATTTGACAACGACTGAGGAAGCTGAACGTGTATTGACCAGCGAGTCACCAGTAGTTGTGGCCTTTGTGGAAAATTTGGTGGTATATCTTCTTTTACACATGACATTTTCAATTAATTTTCAAATATTAGCTAGTTAAAATGAAACATTAGAAAGGGTTTGACTTTTTGTCAACTATCTACAAATGTAACGTTAGATCATGATTCATTTTGTGTAGGGTCCAGATAGTGAAGAACTTGCTGCAGCTTCAAAACAGGAAGATGAAGTAAGCTTCTACCAAACGTCTAATGCTGATGTGGCGAAACTTTTCCACATCAGCCCACAAGGGAAACGTCCATCTTTGGTCTTGCTAAAGAAGAAAGATGAGAAAGTTAGCCACTTTGGTTCGTTTTCTCAACACTTTGTCTTCTCTAAGGTTACTATATTCCATGCAATATCTTGACCAACATTTGACCTACAGGGGGGCAGTTTGTAAAATCCGCAATTACAGAGTTTGTCTCCAAAAACAAGCTTCCTCTTGTGATTTATTTCACTTGTGCAAGTGCCTCACAAGTATTTCAGTACCCAATCAAGAATCAGGTACAACTTTTGCTTATAAATGGGATCAGCCTTCTTTGTATGTGTCACCAAATACTATGTATGCTAACCTTTTATGTGGTTATTGATGCTAACAAAATGGCGGATATATTTGTTGGTTTTATGTCTTTTATCTCTTGTTGTTTGATAGGTCATTCTTTTTACTAGTTTGAATGATAGGGAGAAGTTCCTCCCTAATTTCCAAGAGGCAGCAAAAGAATTTTTGGGAAAGGTTAGTGTATTCATTTGAGAAAAAAAGTTATATAACTTCGCAGACCATTGTATTTGACATTTTGTTGTAAAAAACCATCAATCTTGCACAAATGAAAAAAGAACACTTCGCTTTTGCTACAATGAACTTCTATGGATTAAAAAGGATTAAATACAAGAAAATAGCATTCAACTTTCATTGATTTGTTTATTATAGCGTCCTATTACGACATTGTACTTTGAAAAACTACCCAGTTGTAGCATTGTTGTACAAATAGAAAGCAACTTTCACTGCTATAATTGGATAGATTTTTGAAAGTATAATATTGTAATAAGAAAAAAAATGGAAGTACAAGATTATAATTGTGTAGATTTTTTTGACTACAAAGTCGTAACAGATAGAATTGAAAGTAGATTGCTATTTCTTGTAATTCAAGTTGCCAAGTACATTGCCATTTCCTGCATTTGGCATTATAATTGCCATTTGCCAAATGAAAGTGCATTACTATTTCTTGCATTTAGCATTACAAATGCCAAGTACAATTGCGTTCACATTTCCACACAAAATACAAAATTAAACTGCTCTTACAAAATATACGTGCCCTCCTTTTTCATTTAGTAAGAGCGATGTTTTTTTTGTTTGCACCAAAAATCTAAATAAAACCGTTTCAAAAGCTATTAGTGGTCTCTAAAATGAAAATCATGTAAACTCACATCGACAATCTATATATAATGACTTGTCTTTGACTTTTTATTTATAACATAACCGGTAAAAAATTTCTTCAAAATTTGATTGTTTTCAAATTATTATTTATTTATTTGACGCGTGAATTAGTTTTCTAACCATTAAAACGTATACATTCTTCGTGTTTCATGCAGGTTCTTTTTGTTTATGTTTCTATGGAAGATGAAGATGCGTGTGAACTTGCAGAAGGATACTTTCGCATTAATGGAGATGCTCCAAAAGTGAGTATTCTTATCATCATTAATTATGTATCAAAACCTTGTCATGCCTTCATTTTCATGCAGGTTATAGCCTTCACCGATAATAAAGATTCTGCTCATTCTAGAAAGTTTCTTATGGAAGGTGAATTGACTTTGAACAACATCAAGGTTTGCAACATTTAGCCGTTTTATTATCAATTTATTTAAATTAAAAAAAAAGACAAAAGAAAGATAAATAGACGCCTGTTTCCATGTGTTTACTTTCTTTTTATAGTCATTTGGCGAAAATTTCCTAGTAGACAACCTCAAGCCCTTCTACAAATCGGATCCAATCCCAGAGATGGTAAGCATTTCTATCTCTATAGATGAAGTGTTGTCTAAAATATATGGGAAAATGAGAGGAATTAAAATGAAAATATAGATTATGACAAATTTGTAAAAAGTTAAGACTTATTGGGTAAAACCTCATTTCCTTGACTTTCTTTATTAAGTCCTTCTTTCTACATTAAGTAGTAAAAAATATCCACATATAGCTTATCAGATTAAGTCATGTTCCTGGTGATAACTTTCTTCATATTGTTTGGTTCAGAATGACGGGGATGTAAAAATAGTTGTTGGTAATAATTTCGATGAAATAGTTTTGGACGAGTCAAAGGATGTTCTTCTAGAGGTACGTTGTTCGGTCAACCCTTAAAAAAGATTGCATCCGTATTTTTATTTTAATGAAATAATAACATTTTGTATATTAGATATATGCTTCATGGTGTCCCTATTGCCAAGCACTTGAACCAACTTACAATAAACTTGCAAAACATCTTAGAGGCGTTGATTCGCTTGTTATAGCCAAGATGGATGGCACCACAAATGAAAACCCTCGGGCCAAGGTACGGAATCCAATGGAATTGGAATTCGGGATTCCATTCCTTTGTATTTCATGAATTACTTTCTTGACGTTTTGCACTTTTTTCTTTTTCCAGTGTGTTGGATTCCCGACACTTCTTTTCTTCCCGGCTGGGAATAAAAGCGTTGACCCGGTAAGTACCCTTTAAACAACCCACAAAATTGCCAAACTTTTTTAATATTTTTCATTGTATTCATTAATATTGCCAATTCTTTTAATATTTTCCTTCTGCAGATAACACTTTATACAGATAGAACAGTGAAAGCCTTCTATAAGTTCCTCAAGCAACACGCTGCAATCCCTTTTAAGCTCCAAAAACCTGAGTCAACTCAGAAACCCAAACCCGAGTCAACACAAGAAAGTAGTAATCAAGATCTTAAGGATGAATTATGAGGTTCGATGTCTTCTGCTTTAACTTAAAATCAGCATATGTTACTTACCTGGATTGAATAATTAGATGGTCAAAGTTCGAAAGTCAAATTTTCGATTTTATTACCTTGTCTTGTGTAAAAGTCAAAGCTTTATAGGAATTAACTACATTTATAGGATCTGTCTGCCTGCTGCCATAGGAACATCAAATTATGTTTTGTTCTTATGTGTTCTTTGACGGATTCTTCAATTCTGTTTCCCAAAGTTTATTGTTTTTGGATTCAGATATAATGTATGAAGCTGTCATTTTGTTTTCTTGTCATCGGAGCCATTGTTTTTATCACATCTTTTGTATATAAAAAACCTGTTTCAAATCAGTTCTGTAACGCTACAACAATGGCAAAACACTTTCAACCGTTTTCCTTTCTCATTCTGGGTCTCGTTTTGGAGCTAATTCCGACCGTACAAGGCTCCGGGAGAATTCTCTTGGCCGTAACCCCTGCACCTTCTCCACACTTGCATTTCGCACCTGGTTCGGCTCCTTCAGAAGGACCAGCATCAGTTCCGATACCAAGCCAACCACCGGAGCAGCCACCACCAGTTGTGCCACCACCTTCGACTGGCGGCGGTGGTGTTGTACCGCAGCGGAATAGTGGTGGTGGGTCTTCTGGACTGAGCGGGGGGCAGAAGGCCGGGATTACTATTGGAGTTTTGGCTGCTGCAGGTTTGATAGGGTTCGCTACGGTTGTGTACATGAAAAGGCGGAGTAATATCCGGCGAGCACGTTTTGGTGCATCAGCTAGAAGATCTCAGTTATGATTTATGAGTCGCTATAAGTTGTCCAATTCATCAGTTGCTTTGTTTTACACATTACGAGAAAAAATAAAAGAGAATTGTGGGAGTACGCTTGATTTTGTATATCAACTAGGAGTTCAATCCCTTGATGCAGCGGGAACTTTTTGTAATCTACAATAGTATTAAATTTAATCCTACAAAATGGTATATCCATCAGTTGTTTGTACAAGAAAAAGAGAAAATGCTGTAATACGTTGAAGAGAAATCGATTTATGTTTTATGTTGATGGTTATAAGTATAATATTATGGTTACGAGTGTTGTTTTTGTCATTTAGTTGATCGTCAGAAAACAACATAGTCCTATATTTTATTTTTGTGCTATTATCTTCTAAGAATGAATAACTTAAATTTTAAAAGTACGTTGCTAAAAATTTGTTGCATTCTTTTTAGAAAAAGGTTTCTAGATTATTAGACCAGCATAGTAACTACTTTTTAATCCTCAATATATACTATAGAAATAGATTTTCAATATAAATTAAAACAGGATTCTCTTTTATGATTGCAATATGTATATCATCAAGGTCGACATACTTGAAAGTGGAGCTGGTATTGTCATTGTGGGTGTAAGGATAGCCGATATACTGGGTGGATTTTATGTAATACATATCTTCTTATGTTTAAAGGTGGGGGGAGTCTATTTCTCCCAACCCTCTAAACCCACACAACACATCAATATTTCTCTCTTCTCCCACTTTTATCTCATTATCTTTCACTAGTGGAAACTAATATTTCCCAACCTCCTAACTCTCAATGTCATATCAGATTTTTTATATTAAAAATAATTAAATAAAACCAAAATTTGAAAATAGCATTAAAAAATAAAATTAAAAATAAGATTACATTAAATAAAATTAAAATGCACACACGTACAAACAAAAAATAAAATCCTAAAAAAAACAAATTCCCTAAAAATAAAATAAAATTTTAAAAATTAAAACCCTAAAACAATAAATAAGAACCTAAAAAAATACATCTCCCAATCATAAAGTTGGGCTAGTTCCCGCTTGCGAACAAAAACTGCATTGAATGGTCCTCCGGTCAAATGATCATGGGGACGAAGAAGGAAGTTAAGATCCTTTTCATAACATTTGGAGGAATGATGTGAGGGATTCATACCCATTTCCTTGTTTGTGAGCCATTTGGGATGGTCTTTCAAAACTTTTCATGCCCCCATATGTGCAAACCGGTTGTGACAACCTAAATTTTTTAAATATGAAATAAGGACTTTAAGCTAAGTACTTTGATACTAAGAGGTTTGAATTCCAAACGAGATAAATGTATACGGAAGGGCAAAATGGTCAAATAATGTGAAAATATGGAAACTTGAGGTTTAAGACCTTTTATTAAGTTATAATGAAGTATTATTTCATTTGGAAATTTGATTTAAAGACCCGAGGGCTAAAATGGAAATTTGTGACTAAAAGTGAAAAGAATACTTGTAAATCTTCAAAATTTTGATATCTAAATATTTATAAGGAATTGGGAAAAAGTCATCAAATATACTTTTGTAGATTTTGATGTAATAAGAATATAGGAAAAAGATTCGGATCATTTGGATTTATAACGAAGAAGTTATGACAGCGTAAAGATGACCAAAAAGTGACAAAAATGACAAAATGGTCATGTTTAAGGGTTGATAGAAGGAAATCTGATCAAATTCAGACTTAAATTAGTATTAGGAAGTTGTTAAGCTCATTCCCAGCTTTCTAATGGTATAAAGTTTATAAAATTCGGATTTCGTATGTGGGAGTTATGATGTCGTAAGGTTTGGGGAAAAATCACACAAAATGTTGGAATTTTATCTAAGGAATGAGTTAACAGGGGTATTTTTGTAAATTTCGCCAACTTTAACACATGGTCAAAATCAGCTTTGACCTCTTCTTCCTGTGTGCATGTTTGAACCCGTAAAAGAGAAGGGGAGAATCGAGAAGAAGGGTCAAGAAGACGCATCATCCTTCCTGATTTTTTTATGTGTGCGAAAATCAGAGAGAGGGAAAAAGAGAAAGAAGGTTCGATCAATGCTGGTGCAAGTGTGCGTGTGGGCATGAATCAGACCAGGGACGGAAGCAAAGAGTGATCGAGATGACGAGAATGGCAGCAGCCATTGCTGCTGCCGGGGACAATCGAGGGACGTAGACGGCGGCAAGTCGCCGGTGACGACTACGGTGGTGCTAGGGTTCAAGAATGGAGTTGGTATCTCGATTTCATAAGTAATGCAACCCCAAAACCTTCTGATTTTGAAAGGTGAGCAGATTTTTATGGGAAAAATCTAATTCCTTTAAACCCTAGTTATTTAGTTTGAAATTCTTTCAATGCATGATGGATTTGGAAGTTGTTTCTTGATATATGCCATCTTATGAGTTCAAAACATCTAGAAATGTTGTTGGTACGAAATTCTAATGGGGAATTTAAGAATGTATGTTCACTAGTCTTCTTGGTGAAGAAGATGATGAATAGTAACAATTAATTTTTCTGATTTGGTCAAATTAGAACATAAAATGGAATTATAATATGATCTTTTGATATTTGGAGTAGGTTGGCATGTATACACACAAAAGAAGCTTGAAAATTGTTGGTTGGAATGTGATTATGCAAGAAAATATCTAATGCTTAAAATGGTTACATATTTACAATAGAATGAAAGTTTATATGATTTTATGTGGTCTTAATGGATGGGTTACTGGCTATTAACAAGATAATGTGAATAATTGTCATGTAAATATGATTTGAAAGTTATAATAGACATTGGAATTAGTCTTGGGACGAAATTTGGTAAAAGTGAGATGGAATCATGGATTCCAACCATTATGGGACAATTTTAGCTTATGCAAAAATAGCATGAAATCAAACATACAATTGAATTAAATGGAAGTTATGATATGTTGGAAACATATTGGTGTTATGTGAACGGAAAATGTCATAGTTTATACCGGTGTCTAATTTTAGAAACTTTATTGTTATAGATTTGTCAAAATAGCGTAAATGAGTAAAATAAAAGATGGTTTGGCATTTAAACATTGAATTAAGCTTATAGAAAAGTAAAAACATGAATGTTGCTAAAATAACTTGATAAAAATATGAAAATACCATATTTGGTCAAAAGTGGGACAAAAAGGGTAAATTCGACATATTTGGATATTAAGCTTTTGTAAGGTATGTCTAACCAATGAAATGAAAAGGTATTAAATAGTGGTTAGAAAGCTTTATGACTGACTAGTCAAATATCACTAGTTTTGTTGTATAATATGTTTCTAATCTTTTATTAAATCGTTAGACCTTGAATGAATACTTGGAAGCAAGGAAGTCTACAGCTAGTGGATTTTTGTAGCTAGACATACCTAGCTACCGAGGTGAATACATGAGGATTTTTCTGGGTACATAGCAACAAGTTTTGTTTTTATGCTAATTGTTTTATGATTAATAGTTTGAAAAATGATTTTTAAAAGTTATTTTAAATGTTTCATGAATAATGGTTTTCGAAGTGGTTTTTAAAGCTTGAATTATTAAGTATTGATTTATGTTGATCGATTGAAATGGTTTGCAAATGATTCTAAAGTTAAAGTTTTAAAAGTTATTTTATACAAAGGTTGTTATGATTTATATATGATTTAATGATGTTTATGATCGAGACCAACATGTAATGAAATGATAAATGAAATATGAACTAAATGTAAGAAATGTGAAAGACGTCCGGACAAGGATCTCACCCTAATGAGGGGATGTCAAAAGACATTACTGGGATGGTACCTCCCGTCGCGAAGTAGTTGTCTCAGCACGCCCTTATGGATAGATTTGTTATATTCCATGAAGGGAAGAAAACTAGCATGCGCTCACTGATAGATTGGTTCTATTCCGAGGAGGGAAGATACGGGGAAACCCGTATGAAACCAAACAATACTAAATGAAACATGAATTACAGTTGGTCTATGTTTGTTAAGAAAGTACCTGAATTGTGTTTGCTTATGATGAATTTACTTACTTGACATTTTAAACTAAAGTATTTGAAGTTTTAACAATGAGCTTTTGTTTGATTCATGTTTTAATGATTATAACAATGAACTTTTGTTTTATTGTTTTGATATAATAGTGGAGTTTGCAGGTTTTGAAAAGAAAGGAAGGGTTTTCTTTATTTGTTAGTAGCAAATGATATTTAAATTGATTTAAACTCATTGAGTCTAAAACCCATGTATCTCACGAGGCATTTATGTCTTACGTATTTTTGTTTTAAAATGCTATGTACTCAGGAACAGGATGTGACAACGCCTAGTGATATCAAGTATTTTAGGCGTTGTTGAGCCCTGTTCTTGATAAAATTATATCAAATATGTCTGGGTATTCTCACTTTTCGTGCCAGGACTTGTTTGGAGAAAAAGAATAGAAACAGGGACTAAAAGCATGCAAAAGGAAGAAGTTGGGAAGGAATGAAAAATCAAGAGAACTCGTACGCGCGCCGCGGGAATCAACTATGCGCGACGCGGGCTTAAGGCGGTGGAACACATTCAAATGTCGAAGAAAACGGGGAAAGATAAGTACGCGCGCCGCGGATTTCATTTCTGCGCGGCGCGGTTGCGGGAAATTTGCAAGTATAAATAGATGTATTTCCAGCCGAAAACCCTAGCAAAGAACCGGGTGTAAAATCGACCTTGAAGCTCTTTGACTCCAGGATTTCATTTCAGCAAGCTCATAATTGGTATTTTATGGTTTTTGATTTAATTTCCTTTTAGTAGAAAGTAGTTTTTGTAGCTTAAGTCTTTGGGAGTGACAACCACTGACTTTGAGCACTTAGGTTTCTGATCTTAGAAACATTTGGTTACTGTTTTGTGATTGGAATTCAGTTTTCGTGAATGAAAAGCATTTGGTTACATTTAATCTTAGCTTTTCGGTGTTTTGGATGTTTGTGTTTGATTTGATTGATTGATTGTGTTTTGGAAATTGTTTTGGACCTTGTTAGGACTGTTTTCCTTAGCTGAAATCAGTAGTTAATTAGGTTATTTGGTAAGCATTAAACCTTGGCTAGTAACTGTTCAATAGGACTTTAACTAGTGGTTAGTCTATGATTTGCTCGGTTTGGCTTGTTTGGATGCTTTTGATTGCTTCTGATTCAGAGATGTACTTCTGATTTCAGAAAGTGACTAGGTCATTTGGACATAGCTTAGCTTGGCTTGAGTGTTTGATCATCTCTGATTGATTGATTGATTGTGTTTTGGAAATTGTTTTGGACCTTGTTAGGACTGTTTTCCTTAGCTGAAATCAGTAGTTAATTAGGTTATTTGGTAAGCATTAAACCTTGGCTAGTAACTGTTCAATAGGACTTTAACTAGTGGTTAGTCTATGCTTTGCACGGTTTGGCTTGTTTGGATGCTTTTGATTGCTTCTGATTCAGAGATGTACTTATGATTTCAGAAAGTGACTAGGTCATTTGGACATAGCTTAGCTTGGCTTGAGTGTTTGATCATTGTCTCAATTGCTAGTGATAGAAAAATAGAAACCAGATCTTCCGACTATAGCTGTGACCTATGTAGTTAATCGCGCCGGTATAGCGCTGGTATAGCGCCGGTATAGCGGTTCGCGGTGGTCAGCATAATCGCGGTTCAGTTTAGCGGTGGAAAATAGCGGTACCGGTATAGCGCCGGTATACCGCCGCGATTTACCGCGATTCACCGCGATTTACCGCGATAATGACCGCGATTTACCGCTATTATCCGGGTGAAGGAAAAAAAAATTTTTTTTTGATACTTTGACATTTTCTATATTAGAATGTTATATTATGTGACTTATTTCTTAAATTAAGCATTATGTGATGTTTTTTGAATGACTTTTATGATATTAATTCTACTAGTAATAGTCTAATATATAAATTCTACATATTACTAAAAAACCGCTATATCACCGCTATACCACCGCGAGAACCGCAAAATTAAATATCGGTAGGTTACCGCGATTACGGTTTTGACCGCGATAACTGCATAGGCTGTGACACTATTAGTTGGTAATCTCTCATCTAGTCTAACCACGAAGCTCCTATGGATCGACCCTGACTACCGCTATACTAGTGTGTGTTAGGTATTTCTCTTATTTTTTACCGCACGACGACCTCTGAGCGTGTCAAATTTTGACGCCGTTGCCGGGGAGCTGTGCGCTTAGATTAGGTGATTTGTAGGATTTAGTTTCTGATTTTTGATGTTTGAATTTAGTTTGCTGATTTTTGGTATGTGTATATCCTTATAATGGGTGATTACATGTACTCAGATCAGTATTATGAAGATTATGGGAATCCGGCCGACAACTATTATGAGGATGATTCCTACAATGGATCATTCGATGACAATGGATGGCGGACCGAGGAGTCATCTCAGCTTGAGAATTCTGTAACTTGGGCCCAACTTTGGGTATTCATGTATAACAACTACCATGAGCAGAAGGACCAGGCTGAAGCTCTTGAAAAAGTGCAAGCTTCTTTAGATAGGTTAGAGGAAAGTTGGAAATGTTCACCACCTTCGTCAGAACCGGAGGTGAGTGATTTTTATACCAATGATAATGTGTGTGAACTTGCATCACCTGAATATGTGATGGAAGGGCATGCACTGTGGGAAAATCAAGAGACCATTGAGATGGTCGAAACGGTTGTTGAGGAAGAGGTTGTAAGTGACAATGCTACTTCGGACTCAGCAACCTTTGAAGTTTTTGATGTTTTTGAAAGTATTGATAATGTTGATCTGGTGATGTGTGAATTTGTACCATCACCAGACAATTTGATTGATGAGGATGTTGTGGAGGGGACTGTAAGTGACAGTACCGACCCCAGCCCAACAATTCCTGAAATTTTTGAAAATTTTGAGAAATTTGAAAGTAAGGATCTGATGATGGGTGACTTTGTACCACCATCAGATCAAATCAGTCACTCACTCTTGGTTCCGATCCACCTGTTGGACGATGATCAAGAAGTTGATGCTGACGAGTTAATATTTGAAAATAAAAAACATGATTTTATCACCACTCATGATCCATTCATGAACGGAAGATTAGATGTAATCAATACCATCGATGAGGACATATGGAAGCATCCTGATATGTTGCCTTCCGATTCCATCCGATTGGAAGATTTTTACTGGCATTGCAAGCCAAAATTGCAAACTGAAGATGGCACGTGGTACACTGGCAAAATGAAATCTACAAGACAACTATTGGGAGCAGCACTAGGCGCACTTCATGTCAAGCCTTTGACTTTGAAGAGATATAGAAGGAAGGATCGAGCTTGGAGGTTCAAAGCTACCTCCAAACATTCACGGGAGTTAATCAGAAAGCAGCAACTGGGCAGCAACAGGAAGACCAGCAAGCCATTCGACCCAGGGAAATGGAAGGAGCATGTGGACAATAAAGGGACGGTGGAAGCAGAAAAGCAGCAAGGAAAGAAGGCATACGATCCACCGTAGCTGTAGTAGGAATAGAACGTCTGGCTGAAGACGTTAAACTTAGCGCTTGTTCGGAGGCAACCCATCGTGTCATAAGTTAGGATATATTTCTTTGAATAAAATACAAAAATACATCAATCTTTTTGCAGGTACTAGCGGTTTGAAACAAGTGTGGGGTCATTTGAGAAGTTTCGAAATTTTTGAAGTCCGCGCCGCGGGTATTTGAATTACGCGACGCGGGATCGTAAACCAACCCGATGCGCAGGGGTTGATTTGGTGACACGCGCGACGCGCAAAGCGTGAACCCGCGACGCGGTAAACGATCAGTCGGTTTTCTCCTTTATAAGGTAAGCCGCGGCTCACACGATCCACACACGACTCGGAGCTCTGGTTAGCGAAATTTTCTTGCAATTTTTCTTGCTCATTTTGTTCCCACTGCCAAGGTATGCCATTCTAACTATCTATTAATCGTTAAAACTAGTGATTAGGTAGTTAATTTTAGTGATTTGCCCAAAATAGCTCAAAACTTAGAATCGCTAATGCTAGCTCATAGGGTGTTTGTTTTGCCAAATGGAGACCCTAGATGAGTTAGTCGGCACTTAGGCTACCTTGTGGTATGATTATATTGAGATTTAGCAGGATAAATTGAGAGATTGGATTGGGGTTTGGAAACAGCCGCAGGCCGCGCCGCGCCCTTACGCATGGGCCGCGCCGCGGTGCGGCTGGGAAGATAAGGACTAATTTTGCAAAAAAATTTTGTTTTGTGGCTATATTTTCTTTTTGCAGATAATGTTCAGATTGGAGCATGCTTTCCTCCAGTTCCCCGAGGGACTGGCCAGTTCTGCTGAGTATACCTCACGGAGGGACGCATTGAGGAGTCGCCGGGTTCTAGAGGCGACGGTCATTGATAGAGATATTCTGAGAGACGCCGGACTATGGGATGCGATCGAGCCGTTCTTGCATCGCACCTGGACCCATGAGGAGGCGTCGTTTACTTGCCGTGGATGGGACCGGATCATGGCCACTGACGAGGATGTGGTCTATACGGAGCTTCTTCTGGAGTTCTTGTCTACTGTCCATTTCTCTCCCAGGGCATCGGATTCGCGATCCAGGCTCATTCGCTTTCGGTTGGGAGGCGCACCGGTATCTACACTCCAGCGGATCTACAGCACCGCTACTTCGCGCAGTTCTTTGGTGCGTGCATTCAGGGGCAGCCGGACCGGGCTGCCAACATGGAGATTTGGACACAATTGTCCAATGTTATGTATGAGGCAGGGACCTCGAGGGAGAGCCATTTACGCGATCCACTTCACCGCCTCATGCACCGGATCGTCTCCACCTCCATCATGCAGCGGGAGGGAGGCGAGAAGGTGTCTGGGGATGACATGACATTTTTATGGGCTCTCCTCGACCCGTCCCGATTCATCCATCTCCCCTTCGCCCTTGCAGTTGCTCTCTCCACCCACTCTATCGGCGCCTCCTCCAGCAGCCCACTAGCCAGGGGGTATTTCATTACCCGCCTGGCCCGTTCCTATGGCATCCTTACTGCCCCTGTGGCAGCCTCTTTGACTGCTCTACCTCCATCGCGCACTACAGCACGCACGTTGGAGAGGATGCGGCTCATTGAGCTGCAGCGCCCGGGGCAGTACATCCGGGCACCGACCGAGCCTCCTCAGGCACCTCAGCCCGCGTATGCCCAGCCTGGCAAGAGACGCAGGAGGCCAGAGCCAGCACCAGAGCCTGCAGCCCCGACAGAGCCACAGCAGGAGGACCTGGCAGCCAGGGTTGCCAGGATTGAGGATCAGTTGGCATGGATCGGGGAGGTACTTTTGGATTTGGCCACACAGCAGGGCCGACACCCCCGACCATTCCCAGCCAGGGCCCACGATCATGAGGCCGGACCCTCCAGGCCGCCTGGTAGTGATTGATGTACCTTTTTCTTTCTTTCTTTTTATCTTTTTTGGGATATATGTACAAACTTATGACACTTCTATTTGTATAATTTTTGTTCATGTTTTATTTCTGTCATGTGTGTTTTTAATGTGTTTGTTAAGTTATGCATGTTATACCAATTTGAGAAGGAGTTGTCTCAGACAAGTGTGGGGTCACCGTGCCCCTTCCACTTGTCTCGACCACCGGTGTGTTCACTGTAGCGCTACAACTCCAGAATACGAAATCAAGGATCCGATTGTACACAATTATACCTGTGATATTGAGCACCAAGCAGTCTATCATCCAAAAAGGGGTAACTCTTTCTCCCTTGTTTTGAAATAATTTTGTACAACGGGGACGTTGTACGGTTTTAAGTGTGGGGTGTGGACGGTCGAAAGAGAATTTTTTGAAATTTTTGCAGAAATGATCAATTTTTCAATTTTTAGCAATATTTTTCAAAATTTTTTAATAAATTGTAATTTTGAAATGAATGGTTTATGATTGTGATAGCATTAGTATTTTTCAAGAAATACTATTTATTTGTGATCATGCTATTAGTTAGTCAAATAAGTTGAGTTTTACGAGTTTAGAAGATTGAGCTGTTTTAGGATTGGAGTTTAGGAAGGAAAAGTCAATATGTGGCCTTTGTTGTTCGAGCCGGTAGGTCTAAAATGGGTGGGCCTTATGCACCTTACCACCTAAGATCGTCTGGTCTGGGATGGTATTTCTGAAATCTCGCTACACGGACAACATCGAAAGTCATGGACAATTCCTTAATGGCCTTTAGAATCTGAATGAGTAAGTACACTTCATTGTGGACAGAAAGTTTGTAATCAAGGGTTCTCTAGAAAGCTATGAATTCCAAAGAACAACTCAATTATGTTTTCGCGAACTATTCCACTCTAACTCAAAAGAGCAATAAACTTTGAAACTGAACACAGTCAAAAATTGTTTGATTCTTTGTTATAATTTGTTAAAAACTCTCTTGCTTGGGGACAAGCAAGACACAAGTGTGGGGTGTTTGACAACGCCTAGTGATATCAAGTATTTTAGGCGTTGTTGAGCCCTGTTCTTGATAAAATTATATCAAATATGTCTGGGTATTCTCACTTTTCGTGCCAGGACTTGTTTGGAGAAAAAGAATAGAAACAGGGACTAAAAGCGTGCAAAAGGAAGAAGTTGGGAAGGAATGAAAAATCAAGAGAACTCGTACGCGCGCCGCGGGAATCAACTATGCGCGACGCAGGCTTAAGGCGGTGGAACACATTCAAATGCCGAAGAAAACGGGGAAAGATAAGTACGCGCGCCGCGGATTTCATTTCTGCGTGGCGCGGTTGCGGGAAATTTGCAAGTATAAATAGATGCATTTCCAGCCGAAAACCATAGCAAAGAACCGGGTGTAAAATCGACCTTGAAGCTCTTTGACTCTAGGATTTCATTTCAGCAAGCTCATAATTGGTATTTTATGGTTTTTTATTTAATTTCCTTTTAGTAGAAAGTAGTTTTTGTAGCTTAAGTCTTTGGGAGTGACAACCACTGACTTTAAGCACTTAGGTTTCTGATCTTAGAAACATTTGGTTACTGTTTTGTGATTGGAATTCAGTTTTCGTGAATGAAAAGCATTTGGTTACATTTAATCTTAGCTTTTCGGTGTTTTGGATGTTTGTGTTTGATTTGATTGATTGCTTGTGTTTTGGAAATTGTTTTGGACCTTGTTAGGACTGTTTTCCTTAGCTGAAATCAGTAGTTAATTAGGTTATTTGGTAAGCATTAAACCTTGGCTAGTAACTGTTCAATAGGACTTTAACTAGTGGTTAGTCTATGCTTTGCTCGGTTTGGCTTGTTTGGATGCTTTTGATTGCTTCTGATTCAGAGATGTACTTCTGATTTCAGAAAGTGACTAGGTCATTTGGACATAGCTTAGCTTGGCTTGAGTGTTTGATCATTGTCTCAATTGCTAGTGATAGAAAAATAGAAACCAGATCCTTCGACTATAGCTGTGACACTATTAGTTGGTAATCTCTCATCTAGTCTAACCACGAAGCTCCTGTGGATCGACCCTGACTACCGCTATACTAGTGTGTGTTAGGTATTTCTCTTATTTTTGACCGCACTACGACCTCTGCGCGTGTCAGGATGCTGGTTAGCAGAGGACATAAGGAAAAGAGTTAGAAGCTGATATGAGGAGTATATATAGAAGAGATGTTTAGAAGAAAGAGTATCTCAATTGCGGTATAGTTTGTCATGTAATTGAGAGATGCTTTATTATGGTTTAGAATTCCCTTGTAGTTATACAATAAAGTTGTGTTATGTCCCGTATTGTTTTTGGGTTGTTTTATTGAGTCGGGTCAATATGGATTTGTCCATATTGCCCAAAGGTCATGCCGAATTTTCAGTAGAAATGTTAGTTTAATACGGGACATAACTTTGACACGTTTAAAAGCTTTACTATGGTTGTTTTGATATGAGTCTGTAACCCCCAAAGTTGTTTAACTACTTTTAGACTTATTGTTTTATTAGGACCAAATGTTTCAAATGATGATTTAAAAATTAAAAGAAAAGTTTTTGAAAGAACGAAATTTTCACTTAATGATGTTTTATAAATTAATACACCAAATAAGGTGTATGAAAGATGGGGTGTTACACCGGTCATGGGTGATTTTTCGATACTCACTTTGTGTTGCCTTTAGTACATCAACATCCCATTTCCCGTTGGCTCACATGTTACATTTGTTGTTGTAAATGCAGTTGAACTTGTTGACCTTCTTCTGCAAATCCTTCCACTTAGAGTTCACTTGATGCCTTGTCCGATTGGTTCCACCAAGTTGCGTGTTGAAATGTGCCAACACATGCTCCCAAAAGGACTTATGTCGTTGAATGATCATGGCGGCGAAGAAAGAAGTTAAGATCCTTTTCATAACGTTTGGAGGAATGATGTCAGGGATTCATACCCATTTCCTTGTATGTGAGCCATTTGGGATGGTCTTTCAAAACTTCTCATGCCCCCAGATGTGCAAACCCGCCATGGGCGATTTTATAGATACTCACTTTGTGTTGCCTTTAGTACATCAACATCCCCTCTCCCGCTGGCATGCGTGTTGTATTTGTTGTTGTAAATACAGTTGAACTTGTTGACTTCTTCTACTAATCCTTAAATTTGAAGTTAACTTGATGCCTTGTCTGATCGATTCCAGCAAGTTGTGTGTTGAAATGTGCCAACATGTGCTTCCAAAAGGACTCGTGGCGTTAATTGTTGTCACGTTTTTCATCCTCCGAAATACTAATGTATGCCTTTGCTAAAGCGACTTCCTCTTTCTCACTCCATGGACAACGTCTCAACCTTGTGATGAAAGTTCGTTTTCTAGGAGGTGGGGGAGGGGGTTGTTCATTTTCCTATGTTTCTTGGACTTCTTCGTCTGATTCGATACCTCAGGTTTCGGAGAGTTGAAAGGTTTCATCGCTTGACTCTTCATCTTGTTGATTACGAAAATGAGTCGTGTCTGGGATGTAACATTGGGAGGGGCTCAATTTGACGGGACTTTGCTGGAATTGTGGAAATTACTGGTAGTCTTGGGAAAAACTGGGTGAGGTTTTGTTGGAGCGGCATTTGTTGGTATTGAGAATATTCATTTGATCCACCTTCATCCTGACGGTTATTTGTTTTCGACGAACCTCGTTTTTTGGATTTCCCCCCTACTAGAATCCATTTGAAAAAAGAAGGTTTCTAAAATTTTTGAGGAAAAGGTTTGTAGAGAAGTTGAGAGAAAGAATGAAAATGTGATTTTTTTAATAGATGGTGGTATTTATAGGGGTTGAACCTTCAATTTTTTTATCAAATCATTAGACACATCCACCATTCATTTTTTTTTTATCAAGCGCATACCAAACGCACAAGGTCACTTTCTTCTTATTGAAAGTGACCATATGATTCATCGTGCCTTCAATACTCTTACCCCATGACTCCCTGATCACCTTTTCGAATCCATAACAACACCACCCATGAATTAAAGAGTCTAAACGTCGTAGCACCATAAACATAAACCAACTCTTTAGAGGAATTGACTGATGATCGGACAAATTCTTGTCCAAAACAAGATGTGTTAAATGTGGGAAAGCATCAATCAGCCCTTTGGAAACCAAAAACCGATCCATTTTAATCATTTTCGAACCATATCTATTGGTCCAAGTAAAAGAGCACCTTATACGAGTAATGTCTACTAATTCTAAATTGGTAATGAATTTATTGAAATAATTTGTCGAATTTAGACAAAACACCGACCCACTTATAATTTTAATTTTTTAGCTGCTATAGATAGTAACAAGGAGTGTAAGTTGTTATTGATGTACTTTCATATTTTTGCCATTATAATTATAACAAGGTGCTATTATATTTTTATGGTTTACAATGTCATGCTTTTGGGGTATATGTATTAAATAACAGCTTACACTATTTGTTACCATCTATTGCAGCAAAAAAAAAAAAAAAAATTACAGGTTACTCATTGTTATAATCGCGAAATTTTATTTAACATTTTGTCGTTAAACTTAAATAACAGTAAAGTAAGAAAATAAGTTGTTATTTTATACGTTTAACCCTTCGACTTTCCATGGCAAAATTTTAACAAGCAACATTATAATTTTGAGAAATAAAATGACAATGAATTAATAAATATGCGACAATGATAAATCAACACAACTTTGCCATAACCCCTTACCTTCACCTTAATGAAGCTAGGAAACGAGCACGAACCAACAACTCTAGCAAAAAAATTAGGAAACTTTTTTGTACTAAAATTTATAAAGTTTATGACTATTGACAGATTTAACAATCTATATATTGATATGGTGACCAAAAAGGAACCACAAATTTTATTTTCAGCCATGTTCGATCCGTAATTTACTAACTACGCAAGTTTTTATTGTATTTTCAGAATCCACTTCTTCTATTAGTGACATTATATATCACTACAGAAAACAACATTTACATCACAATCGAGAAAGTTTTTTGTTTATTTAAAAGATTACTTGGATGGAAAAAAACACATACAACATCATGTATCACTTGTTGATGGGATTTACTTGGATGGAAAGTTTTACTAGTTAAAACAAACTTTTTGGGATGGAGGGGTCAATATTGAACGGGTAAAGACACACGTACGACCAGGCCCGATTAATTCTCAGGACCGGTTAAGGCCCAATCTTATGTACACCTACAGGCTACACACAATATATAAAGAAACAAACATAAATATCTTTAATATACGAAAATAGATAGCACCATACATGCATTAGACATTTAAATAACATGTTTTTATCAATTTTTGCGTTTTTTATTTTAAGTTCTTAGACAATCTTTTTAGTCACTACGAGTCCAAATTATAATCAACGTGTTACGCTTAACGTAAAAGAATTATTATATTTCAATCTAGTCATCACATTTCCATCAATTTTTCAATAAGATAGATCTATAAACACGTTATAGGAAATTTAAAATTGTAACAATAACACGGCTAAGGCTTTGTTACTTATATCACAAGGTTATTACATAAACATTTGATTATAAAGACATACTTTTTGCATACAAAATTCCACATAAACAAATACCCTGAAAAAAGTGAAGTGTTGAAATCAATATAATATTTGTGTATGGTCAATTGGTAATTTCTTTTACATTTTGGGAAGAGTAATTGTATTGATTCCTACCTTTTATTCATACTCTTATTCCTACCCATATGAAATTATGACAAGTGTCATATTTAATAAAACTAATAATATTTTAATACACATGTCACAATTTAATTTGAATAGGAATATTAGTAGGAATAAAAGGTAGGAACAAAAACAATTTCTATTTTGGGAAATAAAGGGAAAGGGAAAAGGAACACGAGGGGTGGACATGGACGGGGAAAAAGGAGTCCAAAGAAAATAAGTTGTTATTTTATACGTTTAAGAGACCAAACTCTCGCAAAGGTCAAATAGCAAACAAGAATACAAAGATACATAGATCTCCATCATCAACTTCTCCTCCTTAACATCAAATCATTAGACACATCCTCCCTTCGTTTAGGTATGGTCTCTCGGCCTTCTTTCTCTAGGTTTCGTCGAAATCGTTCCTAGTTCTTCTTTTTCTGCTTTGTGGATCAACATTGCTTGTTGTCTCTATTCATGATCTTAAGTTTTTAGTGATAGTATAGCTGATTTGTGTTTTGATCTACGATAAACTTGATCTTGCGCCGATTTCATCGTAGTTCGGTTCAACTTCGTGCAAGAAAATTGAATCTTTGAACTTAAAAGATTATTTTCTTTGTCTAATCTAACGATCTCTGAACAAATCTCTTGTAAAAATATCGTATTTTTTCGATGTATGTGGTTAATCTGTGTAATTGGTATCTTAGCGATGTTATATTGGATCATGGTTTGACGACTTTAGCAATTGAATATGGTTTGGTTACTTAAATTTGTCAAGCGAGCTTGTTCATCAATCGCCTTAGACGTTATTGGATCAGGGGTTTACTAAATAAAAAAGAATTCATCAATTATGTAAATTTGCATTTGTCTATCAAGATTAACGATAATTAATCTGGTAATGTTCTTCCATGACGAGTTGAATCTGTTTGATTGATTTTGTGTGGATAGATTGGATTACCTTCCTTCCTTTCTTAACGCATATTAAAGTTTAATATACAAATGGGAAAAAAAAAAAATTGACCTGATTTTGTTAGGGATTTGCTTCTTAAACTGATTGTGGGCAGATAAATAGCTGCCACAAATTGATTAAAGTTAGGGATAGTTAGGTAATTTTGCATGTTTCTAAAACTAGTTTGCAGTCATTCCTTGCTTCTCATAATCGGACAAATACTGCAAATCTGAAGGGGTGTTTGGATGTGCTTTTTCGAAGTGATTATTGTGACATATAAGAATCCGAATCATATAGTCAAAAACTATTTGATTAATGTCAGGGATAAATAGGTAACTTCTTGAATAATGTAGCATTTTCTTGGTGTCTTATATAGCTTAGCAAACATGGATGCTGGGAACAGGGGACAAAATGGAATTCAACTACTGTTAACAGCAGAGCAAGAAGCTCAGCAAATCGTTAATGCTGCCAGAAATGGTCTGTATTTATTTAACCCTCAAAATTTTTTGGTTTCTTTTGACCTTTTTGATTCTTGGAAGTTGGAACTACTAGTTTGACTTCAAGAGTCAAAATAGACCTTTGACTTTACAACCCCATGAGGTCTAACTTTTAGTACAACCCTTTTTATGTTTTCAGCAAAGTTGGCTAGACTAAAACAGGCCAAAGAAGAGGCTGAGAGAGAGGTGACTGAATTCCGTGCTCAAATGGAAGCTGATTATCAAAGAAAGCTCACCGAGGTAACACTTAAAAGTTAAATTTCCAAAGTTTGCGGATTATTTATAATTTTTTTTAAAAAAAACTATTTTACTCATGACAAACAGTCGAGTGGAGACTCGGGTGCAAATGTGAAACGTCTTGAAAAAGAAACAGAAGAAAAGATTCAACATCTCAAGACAGAAGCCGATAAAATTTCACTTGATGTTGTCGAGATGCTTCTCAAGCATGTCACCTCCGTAAAGTACTAAAAAAAATTATGATCTCCCAAGTTTGCTTTTCTTTTTAGTATTTTCAATTATTTAATCCTATAATTCCCAATCTTTCTTGAACAAAAATCCGATTGTTTCCCCTATGTAACAATAGTTCTTTTCGTTTTGGATCGAGAACTTACAACTTCTATTTAAAATCGTGGTTGCATATTCTATACACAATTGTACTACAAGATTGAGAGATTGATTAAAATTTGTTCCATAATGATTCCACAAGCGAATAATCCAACTATGAGAACGGCTGGTTTTGTTCTTGATAATAATGATATTCCCGTTTTATCATCATGCATAGCCCATGCCATTGCTGGTGGAAGTACTCCGTACAACATTGTCATGCAATAGCCTCCCTGTTCATGAAAAATCACACATTACAGTTTACAGTTTACACAGACTAATACACCTTCAAAAAACACACACACACGAGCTTACAGCAATGTCTGTAGCAGCTGAGAACACATCCGGGACAGTAGTTGACACGAAAAGAGTTGGACCAACAACCATGGCTGTTGCTGTGAAACCGATTCTATTGTTTGTCCACCACTTTTCCACCATTCCACTGAACTCGATTCTTGATTTCTGAAAGAGAAATCAAGATTTCAGCTAAAAATGTAGACTTTAGATAGAAGATTGGAAAAAGAGTTGACTTTTGCCTGTGATGAAGAAGAAGAAGAACCCCAAGTCAAATTGTTGACTATTTGCTCTTTGAAGAACTGAGAGAAGCCTAGGAGAGTTCCTATTATCGATGTTCCAACTGCTAGAAGTGAAAATGCCTCTACCATAATCTGAGCTCCATCCCATTTTTGCCTGAAGTTTACAGTCTTGAGAATCATATGTACAAAGTCAAAAAGCATGTGTGTGTTACCTCATGAGCAATTCAACTGGATCAATGAGGGGCTCAATTTGACCCGAGAGACCAAGAGCTATGGCATTCCAAACCAAGAGTCCTACCAAAGGTACAACACTACCAACAATAACTGAAGTCCTTATACGTTTGATATCACCACCCAAGTACGCACAAAGAACTGAAAATAGTCAAAATATCCATCATAAATTTGACTTGTAAACATATAAGTTGACATTAGGTTCTTATATTAGCAGAAATACCCGTAATATATCATCATAATATGACTAAACTCCCAAGTAAAAAACATATAGTGAACCAAAATAGTCAAATTCAAAACACCCAAGAAAGTTTCATTGTAGTATGACTAAATTCGTTTGACTTTTAAGTATTTACCAGGAGCTAGATCATGATATACCAAAGAAAATATCATCACCGGAATAGTTGGTGGAACTTTTGTCCAATCACCATTGCCTTCAAATCCTGACCACCCTCCCAAAAAGATTGCTAAAACCTCAATTGCTACTAATAACCCTGTGCCACATCATAGAGGCAGTCAGAACTTGCTTACGTGGCAGATCCAATACCACAAGAATTATTATCAATTTTCGTTGTTCTTTTCTTCAAGGAATGCATAATACCTATCATTGAGACTGTAAGAACTTGATTCACTTGATAGGTTTTGCGTGTTCCTCCAACAAATATGAGGATTGCAAAGATCATGGTGAAGAAACCTCCGGAAATTGATTCTGGAATGTTGACCAAATGGTAAATAATTTCGCCTGATTTTGAAGCATATGCGATCATGGATGTGTACCCCAAGAACACATAGGTCAAAGTGGCTAGGGTTCCACCCAATTCACCTAATGTCTCTTGAGCCATGGTTCTAATGGAGATCACTTGCAATTCATTCTCATTGTTGACTACGTTCGTCTTCTTTTTAAGAAGTCCCACATTGATTTCAACTAGTAATAATGCTTCAATCAACAGGAAACCCCAACACAAAGTCAAAGATATTGAACTTGGAATCAAGCCCTGTTAAAAAAGGTCAAATGTACCCTGTTTAGAGTATCTCAAAGCCATATGGGACTTCATCTGTGCAACAATGATAAGTCTCTTACCGCAGGCGAAGTTTTCTGGGGAAGAGCAAGTATCCCGGACCCGATACTTGTACCAATTATCAGAGCTACTGCACCGGATACAGAACCCTTTTTCTTACCGGAAACTGCAATCGGAAAACTGGGATCATCCCCTTTACTTTGTTTCTTAGAAATTCTTTTGAATTGTGAATCCTCTCCTTGCAGTTGGCATGTGGTATACGCGTAATAGTAACTGCTGATTAAGAAAATAAGAAACAGAAATGAAAATCATGTTTACACACACGTAGAGACAGAGAGAGAGACTCCAACATACATATTGGATCTGTAGGAGCAAAATGGTGCTGAATTACGTGTTTGATGAAAAGCTTTAGTCCATGATGAATTGGCTTTAGGGCTTTTATGTGCTTTAATTTGATGGAAATAGGATGATGAAGGAATATACTGAATCTTCATAACACACTCAGTGGAACGTAGAACTGGAGAAGTGGAGATGGAGATGCAGTTTTTGCCAAATATCTGGGAGGGGAATCTCTAAATATGGTATGTTTTTGTTGCGCACCGGCTCGCAAATCATGAAATGGTTTGTAACTTGTGCATTAAGTGTGGTACACATATCTGGATTTGTCATATTAAGATATGAAAAGGGCATATCTATTGTTGGTTCATAAAGTTGGAGTTAATTTATTTTCTAAAAATTATTTATTATTGTTGTATACTTGTATCCAAAAGAGTAAAACTTTTTCATGTCGTAGGAGATAGGGAAAATGATATAAAGCTTTAAGTTTGTAAGTGTATTTTATTTTATTTTAATATTGATTTTTTTTATAAAAGTATGAAACTTGCTAGAATATTTCGTATTTAACATTTATCTGGTCATTTTTCTTTAGACAATTGGAAATGTATTCCACGTAGAAGGCATTGGGTGAGGTGGCATGGAGGCCACGACGTGCATACTGTCCTTCTCGCATGAGAACAATGGCATGGATGAATGTGGCGTTGGCCATGACCACAACGTACAACTCAAGGAATATGTTATTTTTAGAACGATCGAAAAATATATATATTATATAAATAAAAATTCTAGCAACAAAAGCAAGAGTTACATCATACAATTAAGAGGGTTACAAAGCCAATCATTCCAACTAAAACGACACTTATCTCTAAATTTGAGCCAATTGTAAACATTAAGTTGAATCTCGTCCGCCATTCTATCAATGCCGATGGTAATCTTCTTGAAGATCTTATTGTTTTTCGCCTTCCAAATAAACCAAATAATCGCAAACATCAATCCTATTTTCAGCTTCAAAACTTTCATTGAAAGCACATTTCTCCCAATCATATCTTTAAAAGACACCAAACTAATGGGAGTGTGGCTGAAGACATTCGACCATAAAGAAATCTTGTTCCACAGCTCACGCGTGAACTGACAAGTGAAGAAGAGATGGTCCAGGTTTTCGGGGGCAGAATTACAGCAAGGACAGGAGTAGTTATCCAATCTCACGCCACGAATAACAAGATTTTCAGTTAAAGGAATCCGATTTTGCAAAAAATGCCAAAAGAAACAATTCACATTCAATGGGATAGAATGCAACCACGGGAAGTTTGATCTAGCATGTTCCCATCTATGATTACTAATAACAGCTCTCAAAGACTGAACAGAGAAAATTCCGCTGGAGTTGTGCTTCCATGACCACCAATCCGATTTACTAGAATACGAAATGTGACTAATTAAACTGCGTAAAGCTTCAAACTCGACCTCTTCTGCTTCCTTTCTTAATGGCCTTTTCCAACACCAATTGCATCCACCACCATTTTGTGAAATAGCTGTTGGATTAGGTGTCTAAGCCATGACTAATAATTAGTATTTATCTAATTAATAGTAGCATAGTCTATTTGGGTTGCCCTCATAGTTGGAGGATTGGCAGAAAGTCCGGTAGAGAGAAAGATTGATTTATTATATGATTAATAAATCAATAGAAATTAAATAAATAGTTTATTAATATATTTAAGTGATAATATATTAATTAGAAACTATAATAATTAATTAGAAATTTTTCTGGAATTAATTGGAATTAATTTGGTGGTTAAATTAATTAATTAAAGGTGTAGGGACTAAAACTGTAATTATTCAATAGTTGAGTAAGTGACAGTTTGAGTGAGTGTGTGGTTGGCGATTTTATATACATACATACATATATATATATATATATATATATATATATATATATATATATATATATATATATACATATATATATATATATATATATATATATATATATATATATATATATATATATATATATATATATATATATATATATATATATATATATGTATATATATATATATATATAAAAGAGATAATTGTTTGAATTGATAAGATAAAAGGTTTATCTTGATTTGAATTCAAAAGGTTTATCTCTTAGGGTTTATCTAGCCATCCACTGGAGCCTATAAATAGGGAGGCTCATAACCCTACATTGACCACGATTTTGAAGCTCTCTCTGAAGGAATTTTCGGCCAACAACTCCAAGCTAGGGTGTGACTGCATTTGAGGCAAGAGGTTTCTGTTGCTTTGCTTCCAAGATTCACTAAAGGTTGGTTTTTCTTGATCTTTCTTTTAGTTTAATTCTTTTTGGCCTTTTAGGAATTGTTATATGTTTAACTAGAAGAAAAACTTAGATCTATATAGGTTGCATGTGAACTTAGGATTTTTAGTTCATAGTTGCATAAAACCTTTCAATAGCTTCTCTCAATAACTAAACAATCCTTATTAGATTCGAGAGCATATAATTTTGGGAAGACGTTTTTAAGAGCAAAATCATTAATCCATAAGTCTTACCAAAAATGGGTTTTATCCCCCGACCTGAGATTTCTCACAAAACATTTATCAAGAGACATTCTCCATTTGTTGATATCATCTACCACCTGTGTAATAGAAAGCCACGTACCAGGAAGCCCTTTTTTGGCTTTCGGCATCCCATCAATGTCCCGAATTCGATGAAAAGCTTTAACACACAAATACCACAAACTTGAGGATTGACACTTAGCACGCCACAACCATTTTGCTAACAACGAGAGATCCATTTCTTCAAGACAATTGATTCCGAGACCACCCCCTCTCTTTTGGTCTAATGATAACATCCCAAGCAACCCAATGAATTTTCTTTTTATCGCCATAACTTCCCTACTAATGATCTTTTGGGAGCACAAAACAACGAAAAGTAATAAAGTGGAAGGCTACTAAGAACCGATTTAACAAAATGAGTCTACCCCTTAATGAAAGCATCTTAGACTTCCACCTTGAGAGTCTTTCTTAAAACTTATCAACCACCGGTTTCCAATGCTTTGATAATTTCATATTTGCACCGATCAGAAGGACCGAAGACTTTGATCTTGTGAATATTGACTTTGAGACCCAAGGCAATACGAAAACATCTAAGAATGCGATTAAGGTTGATGAAGTTTGACTCCGACCATTCACCAACAAATGTTACATCACCCGCATAAAGTAAGTGAGATAAAGTAATATTATTGTGAGGAAGATGAATACCATTGTAAATAAATTTTTTACAAGCTTCTTTAAGGGAATTGTGAGACCCTTTATGGCAATCGCGAAAAGGAAAGACGCTAAAGGATCCCCCTGTCTAACTCCGCGCCTAATGTCAAATTCATTTGTTGGAGAACCATTCACAAGAACAGAAGCTTTGCCGGAGGATAAACAAGTGCGAATCTACCCTTTCCATTTCTCAGAAAAGTTCATTTGATCCATAACCGAATCAAGAAAGCCCCAATTTAAGGAATCGAACGCTTGATTAAAGTCAACTTTAAAAATTAAAACTTTCTTTTTGGATTTTTTAGCCCAAGAGATAAGCTCGTTTAAGATGAACGGGCCATCAAGAATACTCCTACCCTCAATGTATGTTGATTGCTCCGGACTAATAACTTTGCCAATAACATGCTTGAGACGACAAGAGAGAACTTTGGAAAGAATCTTGTACATACAACCCACCAAGTTAATAGGCATGTAGTCTGTTAAAGCTAACGTATCCTTACGTTTCGAGACAAGGGTGATAAATGAAGCATTGCTGCCCTTGTTAATGACACCCGAGGCTTCAAAAAATTTGGCAAAAGAAAAGACGTCCTCCTTAATAATATCCTAATGTTCCTTAATAAAATTAAACGAGAAACCATCCGGCCCTGGGGCTTTGTCATCTCCACAACTCCTGACAGCCATAGCAATTTCATCAAGAGTGAACGGGTTGTCCAACAAGGATCGATCAGAGTCGCTAAGTCTGGCGAATTCGGGACAGATTAACTTTAGTCTATTTGGAACATCCTCATGAAACTTTTGCGCAAAAAAGCGTCTGATTTCATATTTGACAATTATAGGATCTGTCTCCCAATTCCCGTTTACAATTAGCCCATTTATCTTGCACTTTAATCTCTTGCAATTAATGATCGAATGAAAGTATTTCTTGTTTTTATCACCATTAATCATCCATTTGAGCCTAGCTTTTTGTCTAAGATCAAGATCATTAAGTTTATCCAAATCGTCCAATCTCGATCTCCATGCTTTTCTGTCGTTACATTCCTGTGAAGAAAGAGGTTTTGACTCAGCTTTTAACTCCACATCATCAATCTTTTTTCTCAGTTCATCGTATTCCATCATCTCTTTTCTCCTGGTATTTAAGCGCCAATTGCGAATGGATTGCTAGAGAAGTTTAAGTTTTCAAAGAAGTTTAACATCAGGAGGACACTGTAAAATATCAACGGCCCAACTTGTAATCACCAAATCTTTAAGACAGTCAGCAAGAAGCCAAGAATTAAAAAAACGAAAAGGATAAGGCTCGTAATCGACAATTTCAGACGAAAGAATCAGTGGACAATGGTCAGAAAATTGCCTGGGTAAGGCAATAATAGAGGAATTCGGCCAAATGTTTCTAAAATTGTTTCAAGCCATGAACCGGTTAATTTTGCTAAGGCTTCTGCCATTGGAACTCATCCAAGTGAATCGTCTCCAGCTCAAGGATTATGTAAGGGTTGTGCTATAAATACACTTATTTCATTTTATATCTTTCCTAAAACTATTAAATCAAAAAGGGTTTTAATTAAATTGGTTTTTTTATTCATACACCCCCTGATTTGACTAACTAATTTGTTATATCTAAATTTTGTCTTTTGTTGTCTTTTCCTTTATTATTATTATTATTATTATTATTATTATTATTATTATTAAATTATATTTATTATTATTAGTTTTTTATAAAATTATAATTGTTCGTGTTTATTGATAATCTAATGTCTTCTTTTTTGTCGTTAGAATTTATTCATTCGTTTATAAACCAAGTGGTTGTACGTATAATTTATTATGTATAAAATTCTTCGGGTTTATACCGTTTGTAGGTAATCAAAATTCACGTTATTATTAGCCGGAAACCGTCATTCTTGATCCGTCGACACAGTTGTACACCATATCAATTTGTCCAGGCTTGTGCATGCTAAAAACATTCTACTGAATAGAAAACATTGTATAGTGCTCGACTAAATATTTATGTTTGTTCTCCATATAACGCATTGTGAAATTGTAATATTGGATTGAACTTTGCATTGCTACTATTATTTATATTGTTATTTTTTATACATCCGTTCAACCATTTTGATATAAGTTGACATAATTTTATAAAATTATAAACGTCGTTCGTTGTATCGTAATTACTTAAAAAAAACTATTGTTTTATTGTTACTAAAACATAAAAATTATAAAAGTTAAATTCATAGGATTCAATGCCAATTTTTTATTTAGCTTTGGATTTTTTTTGTCAAGGTTTGGCTCCAAATACTTTGTACTATGAATAAAAGAATTGGGCCATTTAGGTGAGTAATAAATGATAGTTTTGAATACCATAAAAGGTCTCAAGTGACAGATAAATGATTTATTCAAGTGTTAATGAATCCATTCAAAAGTCAATGTACCAATTAAAAATATTCAGTAGCTAAAAGTAAAGGTTTCATAAAGGGTGATCTTAAAAAAACCCCCTCAATGTGTATAGGTGAGTGTGTTGTGTGGGTTGACTCTCACACACATGTCACATCATATGGGGTTTTTTTACCAATACCCTTTCATAAATCACCAAGGACCATATGTGTAGTGTAGTTTGGTCTAATTTAATCGGACGGAAAGCGCAATATATACTGAACCGATCGAGTTTCTCAAAAAAACCGATTGAACTGATCACTTAAAACCCGTTAAAACCCCATTAACCCATCAAAATGGACTCCATTCATTGTTGGGTTTCAATAAATTGGACTTCAACTTCAATAATTTAACTTGGGCTTAATTGGACCTCATTCCCTTGGTCGATTTCATTCTCACGTCAAGCAAAGTGAACAAGACTACGAGCATATATTATATACAACGGGAATAAAGAAACGCTACAAACTTTTGACTTTTTTATTAAAATTTTATTTCGTGTTATTTAACTTGTCACAAGTCATAACTATTTTGGTTAACAATAATATGGATGCTATATACAATTAGCTATCAGAAAATATATCAATTTGATTAATCTTTTATAGGAGAATTTCGTTTATGTCCTTACGAAGCTCTATAATTACTTATATATCCTTATAAAATTTGAAATTATGTATATATCCTTACAAACTCAAAAAAGTTACATATATGCCCAAAAGATTAAATTAATAATAAAAAAACCATTTTGAAAATTAAAAAACTATTTTAAGTCAAATTTTATACATTTAAAAACTTATTAAATTATGACATTACCATAATTCCCTTGTCCTAAATTTTCCATACATATCAGTTGTTACAATTTCTTGTCATTCGATATGAAATATGCAATCACAGTCGAATTTGTCATGATCAGTTGTTTAAGCGTGAAAGAGTTATCGATTATAGAATTATTTTATAGGGGTATTTTAGTAACTTGGGTATAATCTAATCTAAAAATTGTTTTTTAAGTTTTTTTTAAAGATAGTTATTATTAAATTAATCTTTTGGGTATATATGTGAGTTTTTAATATTTGTAATGATATATACGCAATTTAAAATTTTATAAGGATATATACGTAATTACAGAAGTTTGTAAGGACGTAAACGAAATTCTTCCATACTTTGTTGATAATATTCTAAATTTATGTAGTCTTAGACATGGAAAAATACTTACAATCTTCTAAAGGTTGGTTATTAATTATCACATTTATTTCAATGTTATCATTTTAATAATATAATTTTATAATAAATATTGTCTGTATTAATTATCAAGCAAGAAAATGCTTTAAAAGCATGAGTCGGCTTCTCAAATACAAGGTGATCTTTTTTATTTTCTCCATATATTAATTTAGTGTTATAATTATAGTTTATTATTAGTTTATTACGTGACGTTGAGGCTATGTTTCTTTTTTTTTCTTGTTAAGTCTTGAATTAATAAATGTTGTTGAATGGATACGATATTTGAATATATACTGTGTTGCTGATATATATACTGCTTCTTTTTGTACTGAACGAACTGTCTGAATATGAATAAATAACTATTTTATCCTTATGTTTAAACTTGACAAATAACAAATAAAAAATAACAATTTATTTAATAATCATTACAAATTAAATTTATATGTTTCACATTGAAAACTGTAAAAAAACTAAAAAATAACATGATTAATAAATTAAATTGAACATAACTAAAGTAAGTCAAATAATAAAATTTGTAACACCCGGTTTCTTACAAAGTACACCTAAAATTTTTCAAAAAATAACACATCAAAATGGGCATACTTGTACTCAAACCTAGAAAACAAGATGTTATCAATATATTTAATTATACAAAAGGTCCTCACAAAATAGGCCAGGCATTACAAAATAAATCTAACATGACTAAAGGACGGGATCTAAGTTGTCCATCTCTCTTTGTACACGCCTTCCCCTATCACTGCTATATATACATGCAAAACAACATACAACTCAAGTGTAAGTTTATAAAAAGATTAGTGAATAATCTCCCTATTTGACATCAACACAATATGTGTTAGTATCTAATTCTATAAGAAATGGTATCAACCAAATTTTACAACACACTTCACAAATCTCTCTTATTACATAATCTCTTTATCAACCGCTCTTGCTAATCTCATTAGCAATTATATATCTCCTCTTTATATCTGAAACCTGCAATTTCATTAACTTCACAACACCAGTTAATTATTAGCAAACATCAACTCATCAGTAAATACCACGACTAGTACTGCTCATAACTCAATCCTGAACACTCGCTTAAACTCATTCTACATCCAACCATGCTCCATCTCAACAACCCTCATGGTTGTATAATTTGACTTAAAACCCTATAACACAACCACTCTAGCCTCTACTCTGTTCATATAATCAATATGTATATTTAACTCGATTATTGTCACTCACATATAACAATTCACTCCACCAAAGGTTATAACAATAACAACATAACACATACACACATATATACATATACCATATGTATATCAAATATAACTCTACTCAAGTACTAGAGAGTACTCACCTGGTGATATTGATCAGGACGTGCTACACCTAAGCTTCTCTCATTAAACTCCTTCCTAATGTATTAGACGGGGTAAAACGTCATATATCAAATATCAATTACTCCCAAAACAACCCAACCATTAATACTAAAGCTTAACCCTTGAAAAGAGGGAAAAACCCAATTTTACACCGTTAGCGTCGCAAACATAACAATCAGCGCCGCTAACTATGACTGTCTAACCTAACTTCACGACTCAATGGTTTCAGCCATGAAAACTTGGTAATTTTCATACCACAAGGTTAGGAAAATATCCTAAGATCATTTACTAACAACGTATATCACAAAACAACTCAATTTCGTGAATTAAACACTTAGGGTTTCAAAAACCCCCAAAACTCAAATAAATCAAGTTACCTCTTTGATTTATAGATCAAGAACGAATTCAAGTTGTTAGATTTGATGTCCCATAGCTCTTTTACGTTTCTCCTCAATCAATTTGGTGAAAATGGTTAAAATCGCATCTGGAGGTGTTTTGGATATGTTTTCTTCTGAGATGAACATTCACGACTGATAAAGGGGTCTAACCACACGACATTAGTGCCGCTAACCTAAGGGTTAGCGCCGCTAATATGGCTGCCAGCTAAAACTCTCCAATTTTTTAATAAAACACCCTCCATAACTTAAACTCATACCCAGTTGAATTCCTATTCACCAATAATCCATAAAAAGAGACTCCTACCTCTTATTACACATCAAACAACTCAAAACACGAAGGCAATTACAAAGAATCGCCACATCTCTACTTAAAACAACTAACAAGTAAATCGGTCTAACCACATCTCAAACTCAGCATCTATGCACAAAAGATTTGCTATACTCTATATTAGCAACTCACTAAACATTCTTACCAAATAAACACCACAACTTACTTGCATAAGCATTTTGGTTAGGGAACAGGTATTACAAAATTAAATTCAAACAATTAATATTTACATATATAATTGATTAAACAAAATAGCGAGCACGTGAATTTTTTATGATATTTACGTATATAATAGTGAATAACTCAAAATATAAGAATGAAATGTATATTACATTACTCTTAGTTTTCGATATAAATATGATATTTATTGAAGAAAATAAATGCAATTTAGGAAAAACTAAATATAAAATCACAACTTAATGTTAAGGACACCTATTTTCTAACTTAACATATTAAGACATTTTGTTAGCATTAAACAAAAAAAAAAACAATCATATATACTAAATCAATAAATTTTTTATGCGTTAAATCTGTTAAGTAAAAAAGAAATTGCACCTAAAAGTCTTATATTGTAGAAAAAGAGAATAGTCATGTTGTTGATGAGGATGGAGATGATAGTGAATTTCGTTTGTTAACTGATCATGAGTTTAATGCATATAACACTCTCATGTCTCAAAATGCATAATTCAGTTTGATCGTGATGCGTTTGGATTTGTCTAAAATTATATTTTCTTTTGTTATTATACTTTATGTTTCTTTTTTATGTATTTTGATTGATGTATAACTCGTGGTTATGTGATTTTAATGTTTGACTTTGTATACATCAAATTTTCATTTTCTGTATATTTATATGTATGTAGGAATATATAAAAATGTTAAATATCTGAAAACCGGATCAACTAGATGATTAATCGGTATGTGATTTTACAAGATGTGATACTGTTCACAGTGTCACATCATAAGTTTAGCTTATTTACAACTTTTGTCTTTTTTGCTTTGTATAATTTTAGTTTTGGTCCTTAATGTTTTAATAATCAATTTTTATGTTAATTACAGCTTTAGTTCCTATACTTTTTAATTTACATAATTATAATTTTAGTCTCTATAGTTTTTAATTTGTATTAATTATAGTTTTGGTCCCTATAATTTTTAGTTTAAGATATTTATAATTTTGGTCCTCAATATTTTTTTAATTTGTTTTAATTATAGTTTTGGTCCCCTAACTTTTAATTGCTATAATTACACTTTTGATCCCTATAATTTTTAACATTAATTATGGTTTTCGTTCATATAACTTTTAAATTAGGATAATTAGAATTTTAATTAATATTATACATACATTTATTTTTCACAGCAATATACGAATGTTACCCTAGTTACTAACAAAAACTATTGATGAAGAGTTGTAAATTAACTTTTGCCGGAATCTTTTGTGGATCCATGGATCCGTATTTTAAACACGCATATCCATTTATTCATACGGATCTAATTTTATTTGCTCCATTTCATATTTCATGTCAAGGTTTTGTTTTTATTTACTACTCCCTCGCAATCGGTATAAGTTCGAATAATTATTGAGATAGTATCTTAATATATTTGTAATAATATAAATTTGTATCAATCCGATATATATTAGACATGACATTTGAAGTCAAATGTATTTAATAAAATATACACTATTTTCATTCGATCCGATACCGTAAATATCGTCTGATTACGAAACTAATTACATTGTTTTAATTATCATAAATCATCAAATTCAACAAAAATATTCGTAATTCATTTAAATACAAATTAACCATAATAGTACTATAATGTGGTACATAGAATATCTTCCTGCAGCATCGTGGGAAACCCCCTAGTTTTAAAACATTGAACATTACTGTAGCCTGGATTGGACTCGTCACTAATAAATGGGCTTATAATTTCTCTAAAGAAATATCTTTTTGTTTGAAAGAAAAAATATAAAATTTGGGGTTAGGAACAATAAAAAAAGAAAAAGGAAAAAAAGGTTCACGGTGCCCCACCTGATTCAACCATGTAAAACAGAATAAAACAGATTACACGGTCCCAGGTACCTTAGTGGGTCTCCATTTGTACCTCCGACGGCCGGCCGTCGGTGCCGTATTTTGTCCCTGTTATCGGAATGACCTCCATACGTACACGACTTTACGCCTTCCCTCTACTGTTCTGCAACAGCCACCAATTTACTAAGATTTTATTCCATCCTCGCTGTAATTAATGTCTTTATGATTGAGGTAACTATATAAAAATTAACCAACTTAAATAATTTAAGATAAGAAGTTATAATTTTATTTTTATTTTTAGTGACTTTATATTGACTTAGAAACTAAAATTTTAACTTTCTCAATTGATTTTGGTTCATATTTTTGTTTTTAACGAATATTTTGTATATTTCGTTGATGATCAAATATCTTTATTACAATAGAAATCAAGTTAATATTACATTTAATTTGAGATGATTAGGCCGTGGGGTATGCCGCACGCGGCCCCCCATGCGTCCTCCACATAGGCGACGAAGACGCGGCAAACACCGCGCCCCCCCTCCCCCCGCGTCCTCGACTTGGTGCGTCCCCAGGTCGTCAAGCTTTTAACGCGTGAAGACGGCCGAATTCAAATATATATCCGTTGTTCGAGCCGTTGGTAACTAAAAAAAAAAAAATTAATTTTTTTTACATATTATAAATACAAACCACACACACAACTTATAATTTACACACACATCTACAATTTACACACACACAAACACAAATTTCTCTCTCAAATTTACTAACAATTCAAGATGGAGAACGATCCGAACACCCCTCCGTCAAATCGGAACACGCCCCGCGGCGAATTCAACTACAACTTTTCCACGAATTGCACATTTACGAGTATGCTTACGGGTTCGTCGCAACAACCACAATACCCGTATCCATATCCACCACCGAACCAATTCCAATACCCGCCACAACCTTATCCGTACGCACCCTTCCAACAACCGTTTCTATCACAATCGCCACCGCTTCCATCACCACCGCCACAAGCATCACCCGAAGAGGTCGTGATGGAAACACAAGCCCCCGCGTCTTCCTCCAAAAAGAAAAAGAAAAATAATAGACAAAAGAATAAAACGCGAAACGCGCAAGAGGCGAAGGTTCCGTGGACGACCGACGAAGAGGTTCAAGTGGTTCGACCGTGGCTCGCTATTTCCATGGATTCGCAAAAAGGAAATAGCCAAAGTTCCACATCGTTGTGGGAACGCATTTTAGACCACTACCACGCGGCGATGGGTCGTGGGGTGTACCGAAACAACGACGGTATTAACGGGAAGTGGCGGAAACTTCGTATCGAGTGCACCAAGTTCAATGGTATTTACAACAACTTGGTGAACATGCGACGAAGTGGCGAAAACGAATTCGGGATTTTCACAACGGCTATGGAACAATACGAGCGAGTTGTCGGGAAACCGTTTAAGCATATGCGAAGTTGGGAGTTGATGCGTACCGGTCCTAAATGGCTACTAAATCCCGATTCGCCTCACTCGAGCACGGGTTCCAAACGTGGGAGGACCCCGGATGACGATATTTCGGATGCTCGAGACCCGATCGACCTCGACGACGACACCGAACCACAAACCGAGATGCCTCCGCCTCGACGCCCCATCGGCCGCGACCGAGCGAAAAGAGCAAACCGAGATGCCTCCGGCTCGTCTTCGAAAGACGATGTTGAGGAAAAGGTCGACCGGCTCGTTGAACAATTCTACCGCCACAACGAAATTGCGGAATCGCGGTTGGATTACGTGTTGTTTAGCCGATCCGGGACCGAAGAGGACCTCGAGGCGATCCGATTGAAGACGGAACAACGACGCAAGAAATATTTAAATAAGTAGTTTTTTTTAAAAAAATTTAGGAGTTGTCGTTTTTATGTTTTTTTTTCGTGCAATGTCGTTTTTATTTTTATTTTTATGTAATGTCTTTTATTTAATTTTAAATGTTTGGTTTTAATTAATTTTTAATGTTTGGTTTGAATTAAAAAAACGTAAAATATAAATGTGACGTGGAAATTAAAATGGTAGTCATGGGAGTCTTGCACACCCCTAGTGGGTGTCTTGGAAGTCTTTATGACGTGGCGATGACATGGCGGTTGTCATGGGTGTCTTGCACACCCTTCAGCCTTAGAGTGCTTTCGTTTTCAATTCATGACAGCGGTTCTGGTAGGTGTTTGATTGTATTTACGTGTATATTTGAAATTGAAACACCGTACCACATGATAGAAGCTTCGTTCACTTATAAGTATTTTACAGCTAATTATAAAGAACCTCAAACACGATGTCACTTTTGATCATGCATGTTCGAACATGCTTGTTTAACCATCTCGTCTAAGGCTTTTTCTTCAGATATCAAATGTCTTATTGATTTTCTATCGCTTTATTGGGCTATATATATCCTATCTTTTAATTGTAAAATGAGCACTGTTTTTGTATAAGATACAAATAAAGCCTCTATAATTTTATAGCAGTAAGTGATCGTGGACAAAATTTAAAGATCTAAGTGGATAAAATATCATGGTATTAGGTTTGATTATACTTGATCATATAGCTAAAACTTATTCAACGGAACCACACGTACGTGTGGAACTCAAACTGTGATCAACTCTTTTAAATTGTCCAAGACCTACCCCTTAGCAACTTTCATGCATTTCATGATCATTTGCGTTGGTAGATGACTCCCAAAACCCATAATAAACAAATCAATAATTTCAGTTTCTAAAATAAATACATGCAGTGGGATAACATCCTATGGACATGCAACATTCGGGATTTACATGAATTTAGGTATACAGTGTTTGGTGTGAGATTACGTATTTCCCATAATTAGAATGATTGCATTGCACAAAATATAAATAAGATACATGATACAACAATGGGCCTATAAGGCTATACAATGAAATATGGACTGGGCTAATACTAATATACACTAATACGCCCCCGCAGTTGGAGGGGGAGAGCGAAGCCGAACGCTCAAACTGGAGCGAAAATCGGTAAACAATGAGGTCGGGAGCCCCTTCGTGAAGATGTCGGCGTACTGATGAACGGAGGGGACATGTGTGAGTGTAAACACATGTAAACACAAACTTGGTCTCACCAACCATTGCAGCCACCAACCCACTTACCCACCATTGTTGAAGAACCAACCCACCATTGTTGAAGAATGTGGCAAACTTTGTTTTCTCTTGTTTAAATTCATTGAATGTAGTAGTTGTCATTAGTATTTGCTTGACTATAAATAGAGGTTTTAGCTTCATTTGTACCACAAAAACATAGAAGAGAGTGTTTAGATAGTTAGCGAGAATTGTTATTTTCTTGTATTTCAGTTTGAGTATTGAATAAAAGAACATTTGAGTTCCAACAAGTGGTATCAGAGCTTTGTTAAGCTCCCGGGGCAACTTTCTAAACACCCTCGGGTTTTTTGGTCAAACATTTTCTGTCTCAAAATCGTTTTTCGAGAGCACCATTGGAAAGGTCTCAGTCTCAGGATTACGAATATATATTTTTCGGAATTTTTCGACCACCGGAAGACCTCTAAAAGTCCGGTCAAAGGTTCGCCGGAATAGTTGCCGGAAAAACCAGTTCGCCGGAGATCTCGTCGGAGAAGACGACCGGAGAAGACGATACTATAGCGTCACTGTAGCGGTTCACTGTAGCGACACTGTAGCAGGTTTCAGAAAATTGCATTTTGGTCCCTGAAGTTTCGAAAAGTTACGTTTTCGTCCCTGTATTTCCGAAAAATTTCAGATTGGTCCCTATTTTTCAGAAAAACTTCAGAATAGCTCCTATACTTCAAAAAGTTTCAAACAAGCCCCTGAACTTCTGAAAATTACATTTTAATCCTTGTAATTTTCATAAATTACACGTAATTTTTATAAATTACACGTAATTTTCGTACACGGCAAGAATGTACACACCAAGCTCGTCGTTTTCTCAACCCGAAATTGAAAGTGTTTAAAGGACCGGGAGGGATAGTAGTGTTACGTTACACTATCCGTTGCTTACAAAAACAAACTACGCGGTGTGGGCTATAAAAATGCGAGTGAATTTGCAAGCACAAGGAGTGTGGGATGCAATTCAAAATGCAAGAGTAGATGAACGAACAGATAGGATGGCGCTTGCGGCCATTTACCAAGCGATTCCAGAGGACGTACTTCTTATGTTGGCCGAGAAGGACACGGCTAAAGAAGCATGGGAAACGCTTAAGATGATGCATATGGGAGCTGATCGGTTAAAGGAGGCTAAAGTACAAACGTTGAGAAGTGAATTCGAGGTGATCCGAATGAACAATGGTGAGTCGATAGATGATTTCTCCATGAGATTGAACACTATTGTGATCGGTATTCGATCTCTCGGTGAAAAGATCGAGGTGAATACGGTGGTGAAGAAGTTTCTTCGAGCTGTCCCAATGCGATTTATACAAATCGTAACATCTATCGAGCAATTTGGAGACATGAAAAACATGACGGTTGAAGAAGTTGTAGGCCGTCTCAAGACCCACGAAGAGCGACTTCGAGGGTATGAAGAACGGGAAGAATGACCTTCTCTATTACTTACACATGCCAAGTGGGCATCTCAATCTAAGCAACCCGACGAGGGAGACTCGTCAAACACTTCAAGGGAAAGTGGAAACCAAGGCCAAGGACGCGGTCGAGGTCGTGGGCATGGCCGAGGAGATGGTCATGAGTATGATGCAAACCGGAATGACTACAATCGTCCTCGAAAGGACAAAAGTAAAATAAAATGTTTTACTTGCGAGGAATATGGTCATTATGCATCAGAGTGTCCAAACAAGAAACGAGGTGAGGAGGTGAACCTCACCCAAACCAATGAAGATGAACAGACCATTTTAATGATGGCGATCTCGCAAGAAGATACACCAGGTATGGTGCCGCTAAAAGAGAAGAACGGCGTTGATATCCCTGCATCCGAAGAAAGTCAAGTTGATTCCGAGGAATGGTACCTTGACAACGGTGCTAGCAATCATATGACCGGAGATCGTTCAAAGTTCCATGAGTTAGACGAGAACGTGACGGGTTATACACGGTTCGGAGACGAGTCAAAGATCGACATCAAAGGAAAAGGTACGATCTTGTTTGATTACGGAAACAGAGATCAAAGACTACTTAACGAGGTATATTACATTCCTAGACTTAAAAAGAATATTATAAGTCTTGGACAACTAACCGAAGACGGGAATCGAGTCGACATGGATGGTGATATTTTACGAGTATTTGACAATAGTAATACTTTAATTTTTAAAGTAAAAAGAACTCGTAACCGACTCTATAAGACACTTTTAAGAACGAGACGAAAAATGTGTCTTTTATCATCCCAAGATGATCCCGGTTGGTTGTGGCATCAACGACGTCCGTATGCCAATTTTTATACCATGAAAGTTAATGGTTGTTTGAAGCATAATAAAATTCTAGGTTCACATCTAAAGAAATTAGATGATCCGAGTGAGGAAGAATTTTATGTTGAAGTTGAAAAATATGAAAAAGGACACCAGTTTTTCGACGCACGGAAAAGGAAGCCACGGATAAGGCGAGAAGGGTTCTTTGGTAAATGGAAAAGATGGACTTGGACCGAAAAAGCAGCTGCCAGTTTTCTCCAACGTAGTCCCAAAAATCGAGCTATCGACTTTCGTAAAGTGATGCAAAAGAAGGAAGACGTGTCACTAAAGAAAACGTCTTATGCTAAAAGGATTTCAGGGGAGTTCAGTGTGAGAGATTGCATTCCAACAACTTGTTCCAAGGATGCAAAATTGAAACTCGAGAAAGATAAAGACAAAGGACTTGTCGATTATTCTATAGTGGGGAATGGCATGGAATATGCAACATGATTGGCGTAACAAATCTCAAGCCAAGTTTGTTTTAAGGGGGAGAATGTGAGTGTAAACACATGTAAACACAAACTTGGTCTCACCAACCATTGCAGCCACCAACCCACTTACCCACCATTGTTGAAGAACCAACCCACCATTGTTGAAGAAGGTGGCAAACTTTGTTTTCTCTTGTTTAAATTCATTGAATGTAGTAGTTGTCATTAGTATTTGCTTGGCTATAAATAGAGATTTTAGCTTCATTTGTAAAGCACCACAAAAACATAGAAGATAGTGTTTAGATAGTTAGCGAGAATTGTTATTTTCTTGTATTTCAGTTTCAGTATTGAATAAAAGAACATTTGAGTTCCAACAACATGGAGGACCCGAATTTGCCCAGTAGCCACCTTATCCCGGACAAAATGAATGTCAATCTCGATGTGTTTCGTACGTTAGTGTTGGACGGGATTGGTGGAAAGGTAAACAGCGCTTACGTTATCGCAGTAGACGATGGTGGCCTCAGATAAACGACAGTGAAGCTCTCGCAACAGGTTGCGTAACCAACAAGTCTCAGCAACAGCATTAGCAACGCCTCTGTATTTTGCTTCAGCGCTGGATCGAGAAACGGTCGGTTGGCGTTTGGAAGACCATGAGATGAGGTTATCGCCAAGGTAGATACAGTAACCGCCGCTGGTGGAACGGCGAGAGACGGGGCAGCCGCCCAAGTCAGCATCAGAGTATGTGATGAGGCCCGTAGTGGAGGATGGGTGGAGCTGGAGACCATAGTCTAAGGTACCACGGATTTAGCGAAGTATACGTTTAAGTGCATGGAGGTGTGGCTCCCCGGGATCATGCATGAAAAGGCATATCTGCTGAACGGCATATGAAATCGAACATGTTTGCCAAGACGACACGGCTCACAAGAAACAGTACTACTGTTTTTATTACAAGACAAAAGTTTATTCGAAATTAAAGACTGAAGAACACGAGGACCAGGGTGACCAAGGCATTGGTGCCACAAATCTGGACCGCAAGACAGGAGAGCAACACGGGGCTTAGGTTGAGAAGACCACGGGTACAAATCACCGGAGCTATCGGACCTAAGCAGGAGTTGTTTTGTGAGGAGATCCTTCACAGAAAAACCAAAAGGATCAAATTCAATAGAGGTAATATTGTCAGTGGTAAATTTGCGAACAGATATAAGGTTTTTGATAATTTCGGGTGTAATAAGGACATTGTGAATGTTGGATTAGGTGTCTAAGCCATGACTAATAATTAGTATTTAACTAATTAATAAAAGCAAAGTCCATTTGGGTTGCCCTCATAGCTAGAGGTTTGGCAGAAATTCCAGGAGAGAGAAAGATTGATTTATTATATGATTAATAAATCAATAGAAATAAAATAAATAGTTTATTAATATATTAAAGTGATAATATATTAATTAGAAACTATATTAATTAGTTAGAAATTAATCTAAAATTAATTGGAATTAATTTGGTGATTAATTTAATTAATTAAAGGTGCAGGGACTGAAATTGTAATTATTCAATAGTTGAGTAAGTGACAATTTTGGCAGGATAATAACCAGCGAAATTATATATATATATATATATATATATATATATATATATATATATATATATATATATATATATATATATATATATATATATATATATATATATATATATATATATATATATATATATATATATATATATATATATAATTTCGATTATAATAAGTTAGGATAAATAGATTTGAATTAAAGATAAAGGTTTATCTTGATTTGAATTCAAAAGGTTTATCTCTAAAGGCTTATCTGGTTATCTGCTGGAGGCTATAAATAGGGAGCCTCAAACCCTTTGTTTTTTGCGCCATTTTACACCAAAACTCTCTAGAATTTCGTGGCCTTCCCTAGCTCCTTGGGTGTGACTTCATTTGAGGCAGGACACTTGTGCTGCTTTGCTTCCAAGAAATCCTAAAAGGTTAGTTTTTTCTGTTTTATTCTTTTAGTTAATTTCTTATAAGCCTTTAGGAATTATTATATGTTCAATTAGAAGAAAACATAGATCCTTATAGGTTGCATGTGAACTTAGGGTTTATAGTTCATTGATTTGCATAAAACCCTTCAGTGGTATCAGAGCTTTTTGGCTGTTTTCTTGTTGAATTGTTATAATAGTTTTCCTAAATTTTAGGGTTTAAAGCTTATAAACCCTAATAATATTGAAATCGATTTAGGGTTAGGGTTTTGAAAACCCTATCCCATCCCTCTTTTGATTTTCGAAAATTTGATTAGGGTTTTAGAAGGTACTCTATTTTTGGTAACTTTAATTTGATTAATTAAATGGATAACCTTAAACCCATTATTTGAAATCGAAAATTAGGGGGTTTAAGATAGGTTTAAATTAATTTGATTAATTTGGTAAAACATATCTACATTTGAATTAATTTAATTAATTGGTAATTAAAAGATCATTCAAGGATTTAATTTAATTTAATTTAAATGTTTTTAAATTGGCGAAAATTAAAAGGTAAATCCTAAAATATTTTAAAAGGTTTGAAATATTAAAATTTAATTAATTTAATTAATGGTTTAATTAAAGGATAATTAAATCTGTTTTAAAAGGTTTAATTTAATTTTAAATTTAATAGTTTAAATTCCAATAAATTAAAAGATAAACCAAAAACATTTTAAAAGGTTTAAAATTCATCTTATATATATTATAATTAAAAGTTAATATTATATGTATAAGATTTAATGGTTAGTCAAATCAATAGTAGGCCTCATTCACGAAGCTGGTCTATAAAGTGGGTATAAGGAGACTACCTATAAAATGGCGGTCTAATGAGTGTCCACTCTCACCCACCGCTCGCCTGATCAGTGAAGGATCGTTAACCGAACGGGTTTGATAGGACCAACTTAATCTCATTAAAAGTATAATGATATTATTCAAAGTAATGGAACAGCTTAATAAAACCCAAATCTAGTTACTTTAGGAAAATGTGAATTGGTGCTAATCCATGAAATTGCACATTGCACTTTATGAAACATTGGTGGAGCGTGTGTGGTTTACCAGCACACCAATAGGGGTTCATAAAGAGTTTCAATGGGTTTCCCGGGTGTTATCATTGTTGATGGAGCGTGTGTGGTTTACCGGCACATCAATTAGAGATGATAATTAACCCGAGAGTACCAAGCTAATTTGCATGGTTATTCACATCCAGTTTGTGATCCTCGACATCCGAGTCACAAACAGTGGGGCACATCCGAGATTAAACATGCCATTGAAAATGAATCTCAACAGATCTGGGAATTTCATAAGATGAAATTGATAAGTGTTTATCTACCTTAATGACCAATATGTTGTGATTACGACATCCCTCTTTACACCATTGTTGGGGTATTTTGGATCCTAGCCTTATTAAATAACATATTGGGTAATTATTTAAAAGGATCAATTAAATTAATAAATTTTGTTTCCTTTATAGATGTCAAGTGTCAATTCTCCTCCTTCTCCTCCTTCACCCATTTCTGAAAGCATCGGAATGAACCTGCCAAATATGGAAAGGCTGACTAGCCTCAACTGTAAGGAATGGCTTCGCAATTGGAGACTGGTTCTCAACATTGCTGGCAAGCTACATCTCACCGAGTATCCGATCCCGGTCCCACAGGAACAAGTTATCATAAAAGGTTCTTATGATAAGCATAACCTCTTAGTTGATGAATCTGAAAAGATTCGTGACCTCATGCTATTAACCATTGACCCCGAGTTCCGCAAGGACTTTGAATCCTTGGGGCCATATGAGTTAATGCAACTAGTTGAGGAAAGGTTCCAAAAACCAGTTGAAGAGGAACGAGCTAGGATCTTCAAAAGACTTGCAGAGTGCAAGCTAAAAGAAGGAAGTAGCATCAATTCGCATGTTCTTCAGATTGAAGCATACATAGGCAAATTGTACAAACTTGGTTATTCCATAAGCCAGGAAAAGAGTGTTAACATTCTACTCGCTTCGCTGACTAGTGAGTACGATCTGTTCATTCAGACGTATAGAAAGGAAGACCAGAAAAAGGCCCTCATGGAAATGCGTCCACTATTGACTTTATACAAGTCACTCTTGGACAGGCATAGCTCCAATGGCTCAGCTACTTCTGGATTAAGTCCAGTGAAGAGACGTAACAAGAAACGGTCGTGATCGACTGGACATGTCTCAAACTAGGAATCCACTGAATCGGATACAGTCACGGAAAGATTGGAAGACGCTCCAACTCTTTTGAAAGCTCAGGTATATCTACAAAAAAAACCTCAAAACTCCTGTTCCAAGATTTCTTGATACATAATGTGATAGTCACATTTTGGTTTGTATGCAGAAAATCAATAAGGCACAGGACTCTGGCGCATAGGAGCTCATTTGGACTGGATCTCAAGCTCGTGCAGTTTTGAAGTTTAGATAGATATTAAAATATTGTTATTAGTCTTTAGATGCGTTTTGACATTGTCTATCATATATTACATTGTTCAAGGATTTTTGTTTTTAAATAAAATTGTCAATTTTCTTTTAACACCTGTTGTATGAAATTGTCCTTGAAATGTTATATGAATGTGTTGAATGTATGATTAGTAATAACTTGAATGTTGATGCATCCAAAGTGTTTGGATTCAAGAATTGTGTCATTTATGATTGTTAATACAAATGTTATAAGAATCAATTCAACCAAAGGTCCAGTCGGAAAGGACTTTGGAATCATTTGACTTAAAGTCACTTGATGAATTGAGTTCTTAATGTGTCAAGAAATGAATCAACCAAAGGTCCAGTTGGACAAGGCTTTGAAATCATCTGACTTAGAGTCAGATGATGATTAAGTTCTTTATAAAGCACATGTGGCAAGAAATGAATCACCCAAAGATCCAGAGGATAGGATTTTGGAATCGGTTGACTCAGAGTCAGCTGAAGATTGCAAGTCTTGAGTAAAGTTAACAAAGTCATAAGTTTACATAAATATGTAAAGGACATTGAGATTAAGAGCAACGAACACACCTGTTGCTGTGTATTGCTCGAATCTTGATAAAGAACACAATTGTTTGTACTTCACGATATTTATCATTCGGTATGACAAATATGACTTCGCTTATCGGGATAAGCGATTGAATTGAAACCTTGAACAGTTCAAGGACTTCAAAGGAAGTACAAGTTCCACAGAACCTGAGCGATAACATAAACTGAGAAAAAGGTTTCACAGTTCATTCTCTTCCAAGAACATTAATGGTTATACTTAGGGAAGATAATGGAGCATTGGTCGAAACAGTTCGATCCTCGATGTATGAGATACATTGCCAATTAGTTTCCAATAAGATGAATACTATACCAGTCAGTCCATATAAACCATATTCCGACCACATCCTAGACTAAGTAGGTCTTGCAGACACTGTCTGAAATGTAAAGCTGGGATTATCCCACTTATACATAGAAAGTCCAGGGTCTTGTAGTGTTCATCCGAACCTCATGACTAGCCTGAACATGATCAGCATTGTCGTTTCATTGGCTATCTTGCTGTAACTGTAAAAGAAGAGCTCTTTCAGTGGGAGTTGGGACAGTCCTGAATCAAAACCCACCAAGTGAGTCTGATTCACTCAAGCTATAGCTCTGATACCAACTTGTAACGTCCCAGTTTTTAAACAGATTTAAAAGTAAATAATAAAACAATTCCAGTAAAATCACCTTATATTTTATAAACATTCACAACTCAAAATCTTTAATTATAAATAAAAAACATTTAATACCAAATTAGTCCAGCAGCGGAAGTCAACTAGACAAAGTTATCTCAATATAAATTTTCAAAAGAAGCTGCATCAGTGTGTACCCATCATGCCTGATCGTCAATTCCACCTTTAAAACCTGAAATAGTAATTTAATAGGGAAAGGTTAAGCATATAGCTTAGTGAGTTCCAACACCTACACAGCATGTCAGTTACACATACTCAACCCCTACAATATACAAATATACATCACAGTAAAATAAACACATAATTCACTCTACCCAGTACGTCGAGTTGTACTTTCCTACTCAGCATTTCGAGCCGCGCATACTCTGTACGTCGAGTCATGCGTATCTGCTCAATAAATTGAACCCCACCGCTCAGCACTCAGAGCCGCGCATACTCTGTACGTCGAGTCATGCGTATCTGCTCAGTGCATCTTGCGGATATCTCTATATTGCTCAGTGCGTCGAGCCAACCTATTGCTCAGTACGTCGAGCCACCCTATATTGCTCAATTCGTTGAGCCCGTATTTTCTACACACTAGACCTAGACACGTCTAGTACTAACCACACATCATACCCCAATCCATACAACTATAACAGGAAGTTATATATCAATAAAATACACACAACTTGGTACTGTCCACAAACATCTTATAAGCACACAAAAATACGGTAAAGCACATATAATATCTATACAATGTAGTGAGAAACTCACCTGATACGTAGAAGTACGTCGCATACACAAGCACATGATACTCAAGACTCTCCTTCTTCCCCGAACCTACATTCCACGTGGTACTGCTTAGAACGGATCGATATTTACATTTATTACTTATAATTATATAAGTACACATGTATTTTCACTATACCCGACACGTACCGTGTCCATATCATCCCTTTACCCTATAAATACATCTTTGAGGTTATTAATTATCTTTAATAAACATATATAGGACCAAACACCACTACGAAGTCTTTGCCGCAACAAAGACCAAAAACCACGAAATATTACTTGATAGCAAAGCTGATTTTTAGACCCACGACAGTATTTGTATTATTAAACAAATGAGGGATTAAAAATAAAATCCAATAAAAATAATGGGTAAACTAGACCCAAAGGTAAAGTCCCAGGGCCTGACCTCATGTCATTTTCATTTTCCATTTGCAAATGAAAAATCCACCAAATCACCATAAATTACAAAAACAGTCACAAGACCTACCCTCAAAGATATTAACCAAGAATGATAATCTGAGGGACTTAGGTTCTGAATTTAGGTGTGAACAAACTAGACACATGTAGTGACATTTTCCCACTGGCCTTGCCCTGAAATGATTCTCTTACTATCACTTATGAATTTTACAAGTCAGAATTCACTGTTCGTCACAGCCCTGTACCAGTCAGTGAAGATTGGAAGTTTCACCTAAGCTAGCACACGAATCAGACCATGGCCTTCTGAATGTAGAAACTAGACACTTAGACCTTTCTAGAAATGTATGATTCACCCCAAATGGCCAAATACACTATTTTATATGATTTTATAAATATTAAGGCAGATAGCTGTAATACGAATTGTGTTAAGTTGTAAGCATTAAAAGTCCTTAACCATTAAGCCCTTAAGCACACATTCAATAATCATATTCTGTGGCCAAAAGAAGGTAATTTCCAGATGTTTTGACATGCTAAACAATCCACTTAATGGGTTAAGACAAAACACAAACCAAACCATAAAAGAACTTGAACTTGCAACGCTCGATTTGTGTGACGATAACAAGATCATGAGTGAGCTTTCTAATATCAATCACCCATCCTTATGGAACAGCCATGAGCATAGCCCGGTCAGCCCTCCACCACCATCATTGTGGTGGTTTAAAGCGGCATAACACAGTGGTGAAAGGTAAAGAAAATGATAGAATCCAAAGAGGAAAGGAATCACTTACCTCACCCGAGAGATTTCCAGCCCAACACCATTCGGATTCCTTGCTGCCCTCTTCAGCCTTGATCACGCACAAACAACCCCTTCTTCCCCTTCTCCTTTCTACTACAACACAGCAGCAGCAACCCGAGGACAGGAAGAAAACGAGAGAAGGATGGAAAGAAAGTTAAACGCAGCAGCAATAGAACCGAGAGAGAGAAAGAAAAGAAGATCACGGCACACTAGGGTTGGTCAACAAATTCTCCCATCTTAAACTCAAATCTCACGATTAAAACCAAGAATTCCAATCCAAACTACAAGCAATCAAATCTCACAAAAGCAACCCATTCACGTGATTGATGCAATGAATAATTCAAGTAACTTTTGCAATATGGCAAGCTTAGTCCCTTTAGTTTGAGGCTTTATTTTTTTTTTTACCCAATCAACCATTAATTTAAGTTTTCAAAGTTGTCATAAACTACCCCAACTAATAAATTAATTGCTAAGTCCCTATATGATTGTTATTATAAATTTATTTATTATATATAATTTATTTTCCATAAAAATAATTAACTCGTCAAAATACGTTCCTAAAAATAGGGTGTTACAACTCTCCCCCACTTACAAGAATTTCGTCCCCGAAATTCCGCTCTAACACCTCAAGATCAATAGATAACAACTTTATTTTGTTTTATATGATATCGCATCACCAATAATCAACAACCTACATCAGTATGTATATTAAATTAATCAATAAACGTCATCACTATATTCATATTTATTCCAAAAAGTCTCTTCAATATCCCGTTATCACCGGAGTCAAGTAGCAAATTTTGATAATTAAACGGCACTTAGGGTAATGAAGGGTCGTATCCACTGTAGTTAGTTTGAATTTCGATAATAAAAACGTTTCAGTTCCGTGTGTCCTTTCGGTTCCAACTGCTAGATGCTATATATTTACATGTTTGTAGTATCATTCATTTCCACCTTCATTCCCAGTCTCATCCTCTCTTATCAATAGTTTGTTCGTAAACGAACTCATATTTAAAGTCGAGTCATGAAAAACAGATCTTTAATAGGCGATCTGTCGAACCCTGGACCTGGTTTTCCGCAAGGAGAGAGTTCCTCAAATCAAACGTCTTTACTGGAGTTCGGTTGACTTTAACATTCTAAACATCCATTATTTATTCTTCATTTTTCTTTCTAATGTTTTGTTTGATTTTAAATTATGGTACAGTCTTCCAGATATACTACGTATAGAACCACTCAACGATGAGCCGGAAATTTTTCCCGAGCTAAACATTAACTCAGAAGATCCAGTGCATGCACCTTTAGACTTCACACTCGATCAGACTCCATACCTTCTACCAGGTTAAATTCTTTAAATGATTGCTTCTATGAATGTTTAATTTTTTTTTCATCTGACAATTGTTATTCGTAGACCCATCTGTGGATGATCTATCTGGCTACAATCCATTCATCGACGTACCCTCAATGAGTAGTGAGATCATCCTCATGAATCAAGAATTCATGACTAACATTCAGAATGAAAGTCAATTACAAACAACTCATAACATCAATATTGAATTGAATCCCGAATTTGGGGTTGGTTTTCAATATCAAAATCACCTTCAGGTGATTCAGAGGAACTTAGAAGGATTTCAAAATCCTGAGTCCATGATTGAAAACGTACAATTACCACCGATAGAAGCTACCGATTTTAATGAATCAATGTCCATATTTGGTTCAGAAAATCAGGATCATGTTCAAATGATCCCAAATATTAATAGTACATTTGAACTCAATCTTCCGATTCCGACAACCACAGTAGCTGGCACTAGAAGAGGTTTCAAACACTCATTAAGTAGGGAAATAATAGCTGAACACTTTAACGAACCAATTGAGAAAGCTGCAAAAGAACTCAACATTGGGTCGACACAGTTAAAAAGCGCTGTAGAGATTTAGGTATCGAACATTGGCCCCAACGACAACTTAAGAGTCTGCAAACTCTTATTGATCGTGTTGAGGTAAGGAATTACATTTTTTATTATTTTTGTTTTATATCATAAAGTCGTAATTACTAAGGTTATTTATGTCACAGGGATTTGGTAACGAGTTTAGTGGAGCAGCAGGATTATCGAAAGATTTATTACCCAACTTAAAAAAAGAGAAAGAAGCAATAATTGAAGGATCACAATCGGGTCTAACAGACGGCACAAAGAAACTGATACAAGCTGCTCATAAGGTTGAATATAAGAAAAGAAAATTTCTGGAAAAAGGGGAAACTTCATCCAAAACTCATACACAGCAGCAATCTCTGCCATCTAATTCTGGTATGAGTGGTATTAATCCTGGTTTACTTGAGCCTGTGAGTGAGGGGAATTTTGGAGGCTCTGCAGGTAACCTAGCCTGGTTTCCTCCTTCTTATGGCTACCCCCAACTGGTTCCGAATTGGAACCCTTCCTCATCACTTCCCTACTTACACACTCCCCAAACGAGTCAGTTTTTAGCCCATAATCATAGGGTTACAGGTTCCAACCCTGTCGAGACCCCACAGCTTGAAGCTCCTCCTCCAATAACTGAAAGCATACCCCTTCCAAATCCTGAAGAAGGTACAAGTCAACCTAATGATGACAAAGAGTGGAGTGTAGAATATCTTTTCTGGCCTCCTTCTGATTCCTCAGATTAGGTTAGTAGTTCTGTAAACTTTTCTTAATGTATTAATATAAAATTATAGTAATAGATCACATGTATCGTCGTGTTACTACTTTTACTTATTATTTTTTTTATATAACTACCCACACCCTCAGCTAATTGGATTCCTCATGACCAACTCCCGATTCGAACGCGGATCCTGTGCTTTCAATAGTAGGAGCTCTACTACTGCCTTCCACACCTATCCACATCCGTTCCAGGACTTGTCCAGAAGTCTCCAATTCACTTCTCACTGATAATTTTAACACATATACCCCAGGTTGTTTCACGAACATAGTTGTATACAATTTTTGAATTAGAAAATATTTCAAATAAAAGGGCTTACCCTACGAATACCACCGAACAAAGAACATAAAATAAGGTCAACTTAAACATTTTAGGAGAATTTAGTCCCTACTGTATACCACCTTAATGACATTCCTTAAACAACCTATCAACACTAGCATTTGTTCACAACAACATGCAACAAATAATCTGTACACCAATATGTGATTTTCTAGTAGGCATTCAAGCATACATATTTCTTATATTACAGAAACATCAACAAAGACTAAGCACTTAAACCTTTTCCCCACTGACGTCGGCTGGCGGTACACACTGCGTCTTCGGAACAATGTTCATTTAACCTCTTACTCGAAAAACAACTTTTAATTTCTTGTAAAAATATCTTTAAAGAAAACTTTTGAGTCTCAAGCTTGAGATCAAAACCCACCAAGTGAGTCTGATTCACTCAAGCTATAGCTTTGATACCAACTTGCAACGTCCCAGTTTTTAAACAGATTTAAAAGTAAATAATAAAACAATTCCAGTAAAATCACCTTATATTTTATAAACATTCACAACTCAAAATCTTTAATTATAAATAAAAAACATTTAATACCAAATTAGTCCAGCAGCGGAAGTCAACTAGACAAAGTTATCTCAATATAAATTTTCAAAAGAAGCTGCATCAGTGTGTACCCATCATGCCTGATCGTCAATTCCACCTTTAAAACCTGAAATAGTAATTTAATAGGGAAAGGTTAAGCATATAGCTTAGTGAGTTCCAACACCTACACAGCATGTCAGTTACACATACTCAACCCCTACAATATACAAATATACATCACAGTAAAATAAACACATAATTCACTCTACCCAGTACGTCGAGTTGTACTTTCCTACTCAGCATTTCGAGCCGCGCATACTCTGTACGTTGAGTCATGCGTATCTGCTCAATAAATTAAACCCCACCGCTCAGCACTCAGAGCCGCGCATACTCTGTACGTCGAGTCATGCGTATCTGCTCAGTGCATCTTGCGGATATCTCTATATTGCTCAGTGCGTCGAGCCAACCTATTGCTCAGTACGTCGAGCCACCCTATATTGCTCAATTCGTTGAGCCCGTATTTTCTACACACTAGACCTAGACACGTCTAGTACTAACCACACATCATACCCCAATCCATACAACTATAACAGGAAGTTATATATCAATAAAATACACACAACTTGGTACTGTCCACAAACATCTTATAAGCACACAAAAATACGGTAAAGCACATATAATATCTATACAATGTAGTGAGAAACTCACCTGATACGTAGAAGTACGTCGCATACACAAGCACATGATACTCAAGACTCTCCTTCTTCCCCGAACCTACATTCCACGTGGTACTGCTTAGAACGGATCGATATTTACATTTATTACTTATAATTATATAAGTACACATGTATTTTCACTATACCCGACACGTACCGTGTCCATATCATCCCTTTACCCTATAAATACATCTTTGAGGTTATTAATTATCTTTAATAAACATATATAGGACCAAACACCACTACGAAGTCTTTGCCGCAACAAAGACCAAAAACCACGAAATATTACTTGATAGCAAAGCTGATTTTTAGACCCACGACAGTATTTGTATTATTAAACAAATGAGGGATTAAAAATAAAATCCAATAAAAATAATGGGTAAACTAGACCCAAAGGTAAAGTCCCAGGGCCTGACCTCATGTCATTTTCATTTTCCATTTGCAAATGAAAAATCCACCAAATCACCATAAATTACAAAAACAGTCACAAGACCTACCCTCAAAGATATTAACCAAGAATGATAATCTGAGGGACTTAGGTTCTGAATTTAGGTGTGAACAAACTAGACACATGTAGTGACATTTTCCCACTGGCCTTGCCCTGAAATGATTCTCTTACTATCACTTATGAATTTTACAAGTCAGAATTCACTGTTCGTCACAGCCCTGTACCAGTCAGTGAAGATTGGAAGTTTCACCTAAGCTAGCACACGAATCAGACCATGGCCTTCTGAATGTAGAAACTAGACACTTAGACCTTTCTAGAAATGTATGATTCACCCCAAATGGCCAAATACACTATTTTATATGATTTTATAAATATTAAGGCAGATAGCTGTAATACGAATTGTGTTAAGTTGTAAGCATTAAAAGTCCTTAACCATTAAGCCCTTAAGCACACATTCAATAATCATATTCTGTGGCCAAAAGAAGGTAATTTCCAGATGTTTTGACATGCTAAACAATCCACTTAATGGGTTAAGACAAAACACAAACCAAACCATAAAAGAACTTGAACTTGCAACGCTCGATTTGTGTGACGATAACAAGATCATGAGTGAGCTTTCTAATATCAATCACCCATCCTTATGGAACAGCCATGAGCATAGCCCGGTCAGCCCTCCACCACCATCATTGTGGTGGTTTAAAGCGGCATAACACAGTGGTGAAAGGTAAAGAAAATGATAGAATCCAAAGAGGAAAGGAATCACTTACCTCACCCGAGAGATTTCCAGCCCAACACCATTCGGATTCCTTGCTGCCCTCTTCAGCCTTGATCACGCACAAACAACCCCTTCTTCCCCTTCTCCTTTCTACTACAACACAGCAGCAGCAACCCGAGGACAGGAAGAAAACGAGAGAAGGATGGAAAGAAAGTTAAACGCAGCAGCAATAGAACCGAGAGAGAGAAAGAAAAGAAGATCACGGCACACTAGGGTTGGTCAACAAATTCTCCCATCTTAAACTCAAATCTCACGATTAAAACCAAGAATTCCAATCCAAACTACAAGCAATCAAATCTCACAAAAGCAACCCATTCACGTGATTGATGCAATGAATAATTCAAGTAACTTTTGCAATATGGCAAGCTTAGTCCCTTTAGTTTGAGGCTTTATTTTTTTTTTTACCCAATCAACCATTAATTTAAGTTTTCAAAGTTGTCATAAACTACCCCAACTAATAAATTAATTGCTAAGTCCCTATATGATTGTTATTATAAATTTATTTATTATATATAATTTATTTTCCATAAAAATAATTAACTCGTCAAAATACGTTCCTAAAAATAGGGTGTTACATAGTGGGAGTAACTGAATCATCGAAAGAAAGCAACATGGACAGATACATACCTTCAGAACATTTGGTTGAGTGAGGCGATACTTAGAGTCAAGTAATTGATTCTGGGAGAAACACTCTCAATAGAAGATGAAATTCGAAAGGATACTGTATGGCACATTGTGAATCGTTAGTGGAGCACATGTGGATAACCGGCACACTAATAGAGACTCACAAAGAGTGTCCTAGTACAAAGGTAAATAGGCCCGTGATTTCCCCACGGGCATATCGCAAGAAAGGATATTCAGATTCTCAAAAAAAATATGCCAAAGGATTGGATTTTGAGAAAGGGCTGAAAGATTTCCATTAAAATGTCAGAAAGGTTTGGATTCTCAAAATGTGCCATAAGTCCTGGATTTTGTGAATAGTCTATAACCGTGTCAAAGCCAGTGGGAGTCGCCGTTATCTACTATCTCCATATGTGGGATACATACTGGTTCTAGGAAATGTCTCTTTTCATTACGAAGTGTAATGACTTGGTGTTAAGAGACGGATCGCTATGAAAGACTTAATAGAAATACGGCATACTCAGGTGGTTGTAAACGTCTATGAGATAGATCCAGACTCTGCCAAGATGATTTTGATGAGATTCAAGATGCATAGACCCAGGAAAGGGTTTTCTTATCATTGCAAAGTGCGATGACTTGGCATAAAAGAAATTAAGAAGGTGCAACATACTCACGTAATTCAAAGTCATCTATTGAATAGATGAAATCGCCAGCATAGGCCTAGCCATTGTAAGCATGATTTTGATATGATTCAAGATGCATGAGAAGAGTCTCCGAAAGGAAATAGTTTTTCGAAAATCATGACACAAAGATTATAAATAATCTTTGGATTCCGAAAGGGTTTGGATCGGGTTACACAAGTTTCTTGGATCGATCATAATGTCATGAACATGTCCTGATGACTTGATGCTTAGGGCATATTAAGTTGGATTCAGGACATTGTCTGGCTGGGAAAACTGGATGGATTGTTTGAACTCAAGTGAGAGTTCATTGGGAATTGATTGGGGTGAAAGTGATAGTGTTAAATTTGAAAGTTTTTTTAAAGTGGTAATCATTAACATCGGGACATGATGTTAAAGGACTTCATGGTTAAAGAGTCTCATTGGTATTCTGATGGAGCGCGTGTGGTTCACCGACACATCATAACACCTCGAAATAGTCTTAGGGTGCAGTCAAGTAGACTAAAGACCCCAGAACCATAGGAAGTCACAGTACACATTACCAGAATGGAGTTAGGAGAGAAATTAATAGGATAACATATTGAGATGTTATCGGATGAGTATCCGATTGGATCATCTACAATAAAGTGTATAAGTATAAGATACTTTGGAAACATTGAAAGAGTGTAAGGTTCAAAAAGACATAGCTGTAAAATTAGAATTGAAAGTTTAAAAGAAATCATGAAACCAATAATAGTTTATGACAAGGTCCGACTTGGTGATTACCTTGTGGAGACTTGGTAATAAGCAGGAGTAGCTGCCAGTCAGATCTTTATGATTCAATTTTGCATGTTTTACTTCCCGAATAATTTAATTATTCAGAAAGGTCCACAGTCGCTCATACTTTGGGAAGTAAGTATTGAATCAAGACTGTCATGAATTGGTTTGTAAATTGTCTAAGGAGTTAGACATAGCAATAGGATTGCTACAACATTCATGAGTACTTAGAAATAGAGATTTGAGTATTGGATAAACCCACGCTCAATAGATTGCTTCATGGATTATATCACAAGCAATGTTGAGACGATAATATCTTATGATCTTGAAGTGGAGATATATGAGTTATAATTTACAAAGGCAGTTGTTCATTGATAGTACGAAAACGCATCGGTAACTCGATGTTATAAAACGTGTTGTTGTGAATGATTTGACTGGTAAAAGATATAAGCATATGAGTCGAAACTTATTCGTTCCTTGACCCTGATGGGAAACAGATATCTGTAGGCCTCTCGATGATTTTGAAGTTGACTAAAGTGCTGGCCAGCCTGGACTAAATTGATGTGTTCAATTAGAAGTTCTAAAGTCATAAGTAGAATCGAAAATCGGGAAACAGAGTATCGGATAGAGATTGATCTCAATCCATGTCTCGTGTCTGAAAAAATCTTGTTGGACGAAGGATCATATGATCACTTATCTATGGACAGAACTGACTGGGTCAGAGTTCGGCAGCAGTTTCTAGGAAGCTACAGTTTGCTGATTAATTATAGGGTAAATTAGTAATTATAGTCATAGACTTATCCATGTGGGAGACTGTTGGATTAGGTGTCTAAGCCATGACTAATAATTAGTATTTAACTAATTAATAGAAGCAAAGTCTATTTGGGTTGCCCTCATAGTTAGAGGTTTGGCAGAAATTCCAGGAGAGAGAAAGATTGATTTATTATATGATTAATAAATCAATAGAAATAAAATAAATTGTTTATTAATATATTAAAGTGATAATATATTAATTAGAAACTATATTAATTAGTTAGAAATTAATCTAGAATTAATTGGAATTAATTTGGTGATTAATTTAATTAATTAAAGGTGCAGGGACTGAAATTGTAATTATTCAATAGTTGAGTAAGTGACAATTTTGGCAGGATAATAACCAGCGAAATTATATATATATATATATATATATATATATATATATATATATATATATATATATATATATATATATATATATATATATATATATATATATATATATATATATATATATATAATTTCGATTATAATAAGTTAGGATAAATAGATTTGAATTAAAGATAAAGGTTTATCTTGATTTGAATTCAAAAGGTTTATCTCTAAAGGCTTATATGGTTATCTGCTGGAGGCTATAAATAGGGAGCCTCAAACCCTTTGTTTTTTGCGCCATTTTACACCAAAACTCTCTAGAATTTCGTGGCCTTCCCTAGCTCCTTGGGTGTGACTTCATTTGAGGCAGGACACTTGTGCTGCTTTGCTTCCAAGAAATCCTAAAAGGTTAGTTTTTTCTGTTTTATTCTTTTAGTTAATTTCTTATAAGCCTTTAGGAATTATTATATGTTCAATTAGAAGAAAACATAGATCCTTATAGGTTGCATGTGAACTTAGGGTTTATAGTTCATTGATTTGCATAAAACCCTTCAGTGAAGATATAAGGGTCGGTGATGGCTATAAAGGGTGGTATGTCTAGCGTGTGTAACGGGTATGGGTGAACCATTGCCAACAAGAATAGAACGTAAAGGACCCGAATTGGAAATGGAAGTGAGTATACCTGTGTCCGAGGCAATGTGATTTATAGCCCCCGAATCCATATACCACGTGTGATCGGGAGAGTCGGAGACGGACATGGCGTTGAAAGATTGAGTCAAATCTGTGGGCTGGTCCTGTGATACCGGAGGAAACCATTGCCACAGGGCCATGTCGGTTGGTGAAGAGGTGGCAGCAGCAGCGTGAAGGGCGGCGGGGGCTGATACGGCGGCGTGGACGGAGCGCTGCCAAGGATACCCGGCTGCTGCCGGTTGGTGGAGCCACGGTGGGGCCTGTGGGCCGAAGGCGGAGTAGGCCAGGAGGGCTGTGAGGGCCAAGGCATAGCCCACGGTGGCATGCCCACCCATACGGCGACTATGGTGGGACAGCGGCGACATGAGCGGATTGCTGGGGGCGGCGCTGTTGATCGGCGGATGGCTGGCGGCGGCTGTCTTTGGAAGGCTGTCGCCGGTTGTTGTTGTTCTTCGACCGGTTCTCCCGAGGCTGCGATTGAGAGCCCACGTGAAGGACCGTAGGCGAGGATGAGTGATCATCATGAGCAGCGGGAGATGAGGTTGCACGGTGAGACTTGCGTTCCTCCAAGGTGAGCATCGACCTAGCTTTGAGAAATGAAGGAAGCGGATCCGAATGCCGGATAAAAGTGGCGATGTTATCAAACTTGGGGGAGATTGCATTGAGGAGGTAAGTAACAAGAGTTTTCTCCGCCACGGGTGACCCGATATTTGCCAACAAGTCGGCGATTCGGGTCATTTTGGTGCAAAGATCGGTGATGGAGCGATCACCAAGAGTCATAGAACGAAGCTCGTTTTCAAGATCAATGGCCCGGGTATCTTTGTTGTCGCGGAAGAGGTTTTCAAGAGAGACCCATATGGTGTGAGCGGTGGAGCCATCTTTGAGAACCGTAGGGAGAAGAGATTGGGAGAGGGTACCGTAAATCCACATAGCAACCAAGTTATCCAAGTTGCTCCATTCGACAAGGGTAGCATCGGTAGGCTTGGAGGTGCCATCCAAATGACCATAAACGCCATATGCCTTGCAATGAGTGGTGAAAAAAATATGCCAAGCATCATAATTGAGTTGGTTGAGATCAAGAACGAGAGGAACAAACGCCTTGATGTTGGTAATGGCGTAGGGTTTAAGATTTTCGTTGGGTTTGGGAGTGGTCCCATCTTCGTCGGCCATGGCTAGGATCGAGAAGAAGGAGAGGAGGTAGAGGGAGGGTGACGGGTAGGAGGACAGCCGTCGCAGGAAGAGAGAAAGGAGAATTAAGGTTGAGAGAAAAGCTCTGATACCATGTGAGATTACGTATTTCCCATAAGTGGAATGATTGCATTGCACAAAATATAAATAAGATACAGGATACAACAATGGGCCTATAAGGCTATACAATGAAATATGGACTGGACTAATACTAATATACACTAATATTTGGGAGAAATGGAGTATTTTAAAAAAGAGAAAGTGTGAGACCCGAAAGTGAAAATGAACCATTTTGTTGGTTAGAATGTTACATTGGTATAATAGGTTGCAATAAGTAAAGTACATTGCCTTGCTGTGGATGGAAGCATGCATGGGATGGGTATAATTGTTAATTTTATCCTGACAATACACATGATGAGTTATATGCTTTCTGAATAAAAGATAAGGCTACATAAAGACACAACCATGCGTTTTCCTATGAACGTCACAACCACATAAAGCGATTTTGCACATACATGTACTTTTAACGTAAGTGCATAATGGTACGCTTCATCCCCGACCATCTTATTTGTAACACTCAGTTTTGTGTAATGTAGGTGAAGCCCACGACTATGAAAAAGGTTTTACATGATCATGTGTTTTGTGCTACATGTTGACCAATTTCATTTAAGTGAAAAAAGTCAAACTTTAAGGGTGCGTTTAGTTACAGAAAACCGTTTTCTGTTTTCCATTTTTCATTTTCAGAAAAAACGAAATGAGTTTTCTATTGAAAATTTAGAAAACGCGTTTAGATAAAACCGATTCCATTTTCATTTTCTATTTTAGAAAAACAGAAAACATGTTTAGATATCTATTTTCTATCAATTTTTATTTTGCAATTTTTGATTTGGGGTGGGGTGGGGTGGGGTGCGGGTAGGTGGAGGTGGGGGTGGGGGGTGGGGTGGAGTGAGGGTAGGGGTGGGTGGATGGGTGGGATGGGGTGGAGTGGGGGTATGGGTAGGTGGGTGTGTGACATCCGCCTAAAATGGATTCGGGTCAACCCAACTCAATTGGAAATTTAATAAACCCTACTCAAGATTACTTGACGCTAATAGGATCAAAACCCATACACTACGATATAAATTGACGTTAATAGCAATATAGCATAGTATAACGTTATAACTATAATCAAATTAAATTATGATACCATATTAAAATTAAATCAAAGTATGATGCTCTAATTAAATTAAAAGAATCAAACTTGAATGCTATAATTAAACTTCAAATCAAAGTAGATTCTTATAATCAAATAATAACCTATCTTTTATAAAACTCTATTTTTATAAACTCTACATTAAATTTTATAAAACTCTTATATTAATTAATAAATTATATAAAAGATGCTTGTTTTAGTGGAAAATTATGAAGACCACCAAAAGCAAAAGGTTATTCCTATTGTCTCCCACTCATACCTCCCATCATCTTTCCTTTCATTTTTCTCCCAACACATTATTCTCATCACCACTCAAACCATATCTATTCTTTCTCTCACTCTCAATCTCGAAATTCCTTCTAGAAATCTTCATATTTTAGCCAAGAACACTCCAATATACTCAAAATTTTCATCCCTCTTGAAGTATTCATCAATGTATGTTGTTAAAAGTCTCAAATTCATGAATGAAACAAATTAAATCCACCAAACTATCTAAAACTCTTTTTATGCATAAACCTGATTTTTCTCAGGATCCCATCAATAAAATAAGAAGTTCTGGAAATTTTCAGAAAATAACTTATTTTTATTGAATTACTATAATTATTGCAATAAAATAGGGCAATAATTCACATAAAATACTTTTTGCAGTCAATAAATTCCGGGAAAATTTTGGAACAACCCAAGTATTGAGTAAAGTGGATTTATAAAGTTTCATGCATTTATATTACTGTTTGATGCTTATTTTGTATTTTATTTTGTTGTATATAAATAAATTTCAAAATATAGTTATGTATGTTAAAAACTAGATTTTATATTTTTCGCACCTTATTAACATTTTAAAGACTCCATGAAAAAATTTACAGATATTTTTAAGAATGTTTGCTTATTTTTCCTGATTTAATGATTATTTAATGGTTTAAATTGGTAATAAATAGCTACACATGTCCAAAAATTATAAAACCTTATCAGAATATCATATATAACATGTTAATCATAAATAAAAAGTCTAATGAATTTCTCTTAATAGTTTCCTATTATTTATGATTTTATTGATTAGTTAATAATGAAAAACATAAGAAATACTTCACATAGTCCAAAATATCCAAAATATTTACAGTAGGCTTAATATAACGTTAGAAAACTATGGTTAATTTTCCAAAATTTTTGGGAATCATTTATTATTTTTCCCGAAATTTGTTGTGGTTTAATTATTAAAATACTAAATAAATACTAAAGCAGTTAAGAAAAATATGAAAATTTTACAGTAATTACTATTTTATGAAATAATGATTTTCTGATAATTTCAAAATGTTTCATTAATGTTTAGTATTTAAAACCATTTTCCTAAATATCTAAGCATGTAAAAATGCATTTTTAATGATTATTTATTGTTTATAATATATAAAATCTGTAAATACTTATAATTTGACTAGATATTATTTTAATAAGAAATTATTAAAATCTTGCCTAAAGTGAAAATATAAATTAATTAAGAAAAGTAATTAATTCAATTTAAAATTCATTTAACATATGAATACATTAATATTCAAAACAAAATTTGGATTATTGTTAATTCATCTAATATAAGAATATGTGTCTAATTATTTTTATTAATACTATATTCCCGTTTATCGATTCCTATGCCAAAACTATTAATTATATTAGGTTCTACGACATTTTGACTCGAGCCGTCTATCGTAAAACACGCGCATTCCTTATTGGACTAATGTGAGTAATCTACCCCATATTTTATAATTTTCAATACTTTTGGGGTGTATCATGTGGTTCTAATATGTTTTCAACTTCATTTTAATATTTTATCACAATTGAGACATTGTTGAGACATTTATACTTGAATCATTATTTGTATAATTATTGTTTGTTTACGCTACATGTACTTGTAGTGCGTTATCATTTTTAGTCTAATCTCCATGACTATGCCCGTATTCTTGAGGTACGTTATGGACAATAATAGCGCTATTGGGTTGACCACCCCGCCTTGGGACGCTAAGGTGATTGATCGCACGTGGTTGAGTGTGTATGATGATTAGATGCTCCATCCTATATATATATATATATATATATATATATATATATATATATATATATATATATATATATATATATATATATATATATATATATATATATATATACATGTATATGTATATATAGGGTGAGGACTTATTGTTGTTGTTATCATGTGTTAATCAATTTTTGATTTATAAACTGTTATCTCAATAACAGTTGCTTGCCAACTTCAAAAGAAAACAAATTTCAAATTATTCAAACTCACAAATTTCTTTAATAAAACTAGATTACTCACCAACTCTCGTAGTTGACCTGTTTTTACCCATGATGTAGATTTCAAGAATGAAGTTGATGAAAAGTAGGGTGTACCTTAGAAACCCACAAGACTATTTAAATTTGATGTAATAAATGTTGTTGTATTTGGAATGTATTTGTATGTTGTGGATCTTGTTTGCATACTTAGTACTTTATTGAATATAATCATATTATAACATAGTTGTCATGAGACTTTGAACAATATATCACGCCTTGATCGATTCCGCCAAGGATCGGGGTGTGACAGATTGGTATCAGAGCCCTTGACTATAGGGAATTAGGTTAATTGCCTTGACCAAGTCTATAGCCTCTAGGGTCCTCTCATATGCTAGTTTATAAAATGCACACAAAACTACATGCAATTCGCACTTAGAAAATTCTAAGAATACATTTGTGTGCTAATTGCTCCCTTATGTGCTTACGTATTACTCCTGCCACTTATATGTGTGCATACACTTGTAAATTTTCTCCTCTTTCTCTGAAAATCACACACATACTCAAGTGGTTTAAAAAAAATTGTATATACATATATATTCCTTAGAGCTCATAGGAAATTCAAAGTCATCCACTCTAGTTGGGTAGGATCATAGTAATGGACGCGTAGTAACTGGAAGGGGAGGTGCCGGTAGCCCGAAAGTCCTGACTAGGCAAGCATTCGTATACATCCCAATCAACCGAGGGACCAGTTTGCTTACCTGGGGACCAAAGGCGAGAGTTCCCAAACCTATAGGCCAAAGCGCGTCATTCACATTACTTTTGAGCCATCAAAATACCCGACCTTATCAAACGTATCCGAAAGGATACACTCCAAAATGGCCAACTCATTGGACTATTAAGTTCCCTAATGGGCCTAGAAGTGGGAAAAACATGTGAAAACTTAGTATTGTGGGGGCCCACGCAAGTGCTACATGCTTCACATTTAGTACCCATAGAAAGCCTAAAAGGTGCCCAACACTCCTAACCATGGCCCAACAAGTGTTTTACAATCATTTTACCCAACAATGTCTACAAACTTAATTTCCATAATTAATTTACAAATAACTCACACGTCCATATGCGTGTTTCTCATAGATGGAATTACAACCCCATCTGTAACCATTGTAACTATCATCATATGTCCACCAGCCCGTGTCGCCTTTGTACGACTTGTGGTCGCTATGGCCACTTGGCGGACACATGCCGTGCACCAAAAACTCAGCGACCATTCGCTCTACCCTCAAATCAGCAAACACAAACCCGGTATCCAACTGGAACATGCTTCAACTGTGGTGACCCCACCCATTTCAGAAACACATGTCCTAGGCTTGTCAATATCATTAACACTCAAGCCCAGGCAAATCCAAAAATGCAGGTTCCAGCTCCCAAAGGCCGAGCATTTGTCATTACCGCAACCCAAGCACAGACCGATAACAAGGTCGTAAATTGTACGTTTCTTATAAATGACTGCTACGCGTTAATACTTTTTGATTCAGGTGCCGATAAAAGTTTTGTGTATTTGGAATTTGAACCCATACTTCACACACCTCGCACGATTCTTGATGAACACTTTACCGTAGAAGTCGCCAATGGAAAATACATTTCACTCAATGCAGTCATCCAAGATTGCACTTTCGATTTTTGCGGTCATAAATTTTCCGTCAATTTAGTTCCTATTGAACTTGGTAGCTTCGACATCATCGTGGGAATGGATTGGCTATCCCAAAACCATGCTGAAATAGTATGTTACGAGAAGTTTATTCGTATTCCTCTTGCCGACGGTCAAAGTCTTCGTATTTATGGCGAGACTCGTTCAAAAAAGCTTAGTCTTATGTCATGTACTCAAGCTCGATCATATCTACGTAAAGAATACATGGCTTTCTTAGCCCATGTTGTGGAAACAAATGTCAAAGAAAAGAAGATCGAAGATATTCCGATTGTACGAGACTTTCCCGACATCTTTCCCGATGACGTATCTGGACTCCCTCCAGTACGTGAGCTAGAGTTCCGCATCGATCTCGTTCCTGAGGCTGCTCCCATTGCCAAGTCTCCATATCGGTTGGCTCCAACTAAGATGCAAGAATTGGCAAGTCAGCTCCAAGAATTAACCGATAAGGGATTTATCCGCCCTAGTACTTCACCCTGGGGAGCCCCGGTTCTCTTCATTAAAAAGAAAGATGGTTCATTTCGTATGTGTATCGATTATCGGGAGTTAAATAAATTGACTATCAAGAACCGATATCCGTTACCTCGGATCGACGACCTTTTTGATCTGCTTCAAGGAGCTTCATGCTTCTCAAAAATCGACCTCCGCTCGGGTTATCACCAACTTCGAGTACGGGAAGAAGACATCCCCAAAACCGCTTTCCGAACCCGCTATGGTCATTACGAGTTCACCGTGATGCCTTTTGGCCTAACGAATGCCCCTGCCGCATTTATGGACTTGATGAATCGGGTATTTAAACCTTATCTCGACCGTTTTGTTATCGTTTTTATTGATGACATCCTCATTTACTCCAAGACAAAGGCAGACCATGAAAGACACCTTCGTCTAACTCTCCAAACATTGCAAGGAAATCAGCTTTATGCCAAATTTTCGAAATGCGAGTTTTGGTTAAATGAGGTACAATTCCTCGGTCATATTGTAAGTGACAAGGGTATTTTAGTCGATCCCGCAAAAGTTGAAGCAGTCAAGAATTGGAAAGCCCCACGTACCCCCAAGGAAATTCGGTCATTCCTCGGTTTAGCTGGCTATTACCGGCGTTTCATTTCAAATTTCTCAAAGATCGCTTTACCGCTTACTTTTCTCACTTGCAAGGGCACGCCATTTGATTGGGGACCCAAGCAGGAAGACTCTTTCCAAACCCTTAAACAAAGATCGTGTGACGCTCCGATTCTTACACTCCCTGAAGGATCCGAAGATTTCGTGGTATACTGCGATGCCTCCAATCTCGGTCTAGGTTGTGTTTTGATGCAAAGGGAAAGGTTATAGCTTACGCATCGCGACAACTCAAAATCCACGAAAGGAATTATACGACTCATGATTTGGAGCTCGGTGTCGTGGTTTTTGCTCTTAAAATTTGGAGGCATTACCTTTACGGCACTAAATGCGTAATTTTCACCGACCATAAGAACTTGCAACATATTCTTAATCAAAAGGAACTCAATATGAGGCAAACACGATGGGTCGAACTCCTAAATGATTACGAGTGTGAAATACGCTATCATCCGGGCAAGGCAAACGTGGTAGCCGATGCGTTAAGTCGAAAAGAACATGCCAAAGCATTTCATCTAATATGTTCTCCTATCTTGTCCAATCTCAGTGACCGAATTCGAGGAGCCCAACACTCGGCAATTACCGAAAATGACATGCCCACGGGAATTGATGGGGAGTTGGAAAGTAAATCTGATGGTATTTTCTATTATCAAGATCGCATTTGGATCCCAGATCGCGACAATCTTCGTACCTTCCTGATGGAAGAAATCCATAAAACTCGATATTCCATTCATCCTGGTGCTGACAAGATGTATCATGGCCTGAGAACCAATTATTGGTGGTCGGGAATGAAAAAGGATATTGCTTTATTCGTGGCCAAATGTCTTACATGTTCCAGGGCCAAAGCAGAACATCAACGACCCTTTGGACTATTGGTCCAACCGGTAATCCCCGAGTGGAAATGGGAAGCGATCGCCATAGATTTCGTAACCAAACTTTCCCGTACCACCAAGGGACATGACAGCATTTGGGTAATCATTGACCGTTTGACTAAATCTGCTCACTTCCTTCCCATCCGTGAACATTTCAAGGTCGAACAACTTGCTCGGATTTACATCGACGAGATAGTTAGTCGGCATGGCATCCCTCTCAGCATCATTTCAGATCGTGATGGGAGATTTCTCTCTCGGTTTTGGCAATCACTTCAAGCAGCCATAGGAACCCGCCTCGATCTCAGTACCGCCTATCATCCTCAAACCGATGGTCAATCTGAGAGGACAATTCAAACACTCGAAGATATGTTGAGGGCGTGTGGCTTAGATTTCGGAGGAAACTGGGACTCTCATTTACCGTTGGTGGAATTCTCCTATAATAACATTTATCATTCTAGCATCAAGATGCCGCCATTTGAGGCATTGTATGGCCGTAAATGCCGATCTCCTATTTGCTGGCATGAAATTGGCGAGTCCCACATGATTCGCGCAACAGTGGATTCTCCAATCATTGGTCCTGAGCTTATCCAGGAAACAACCGACAAAATTATTCAGATTCACAATAACCTTCTCGCAGCTCGTAGCCGACAAAAGAGTTACGCCGACAAGCGACGCAAACCGCTTGAATTTACCGTGGGTGACATGGTCATGTTAAAAGTGTCCCCATGGAAAGGTGTGGTTCGATTTGGACGCAAGGGTAAATTGGCACCACGCTATGTAGACCCGTTCAAAATCCTGAAAAGGATCGGACCAGTAGCCTACGAGTTGGATCTACCAATAGAGCTTAATAAAGTTCACCCAGTATTTCATATAGCCAACCTCAAGAAGTGTTTAGCAGACGAGAACCTTCATGTTCCTCTCGAGGATATCCAAATCGACGAGACAATGCAATTTATCGAGAAACCCTTGGAAATTGCCGACCGAAAGGAAAAGCAACTCAAAAGAAGTCGCATTCCCCTGGTCAAGGTCAGGTGGCAGTCAGCACGTGGACCTGAGTATACATGGGAGCATGAGGATCATATGCGTACCAAATACCCGCAACTTTTCTCTTAAGGTACTCTCTTCTTAAATTTCGGGACGAAATTTCCTAAAGTAGGGGAGAATGTGACATCCGCCTAAAATGGATTCGGGTCAACCCAACCCAATTGGAAATTTAATAAACCCTACTCAAGATTACTTGACGCTAATAGGATCAAAACTCATACACTACGATATAAATTGACGCTAATAATAGTATAACGTTATAACTATAATCAAATTAAATTATGATAACATATTAAAATTAAATCAAAGTATGATGCTCTAATTAAATTAAAAGAATCAAACTTGAATGCTATAATTAAACTTCAAATCAAAGTAGATTGTTATAATCAAATAATAACCTATCTTTTATAAAACTCTATTTTTATAAACTCTACATTAAATTTTATAAAACTCTTATATTAATTAATAAATTATATAAAAGATGCTTGTTTTAGTGGAAAATTATGAAGACCACCAAAAGCAAAAGGTTATTCCCATTGTCTCCCACTCATACCTCCCATCATCTTTCCTTTCATTTTTCTCCCAACACATTATTCTCATCACCACTCAAACCATATTTATTCTTTCTCTCACTCTCAATCTCGAAATTCCTCCTAGAAATCTTCATATTTCAGCCAAGAACACTCCAATATACTCAAAATATTCATCCCTCTTGAAGCATTCATCAAGGTATGTTGTTAAAAGTCTCAAATTCATGAATGAAACAAATTAAATCCACCAAACTATCTAAAACTCATTTTATGCATAAAACTGATTTTTCTCAGGATCCCATCAATAAAATAAGAAGTTCTGGAAATTATCAGAAAATAACTTATTTTTATTGAATTACTATAATTATTGCAATAAAATAGGGCAATAATTCACATAAAATACTTTTTGCAGTCAATAAATTCCGGGAAAATTTTGGAACAACCCATATATTGAGTAAAGTGGATTTATAAAGTTTCATGCATTTATATTACTTTTTGATGCTTATTTTGTATTTTATTATGTTGTATATAAATAAATTGCAAAATATAGTTATGTATGTTAAAAACTAGATTTTATATTTTTCACACCTTATTAACATTTTAAAGACTCCAAGAAAAAATTTACAGATATTTTTAAGAATGTTTGCTTATTTTTCCTAATTTAATGATTATTTAATGGTTTAAATTGATAATAAATAGCTACACATGTCCAAAAATTATACAACCTTATCAGAATATCATATATAACATGTTAATCATAAATAAAAAGTCTAATGAATTTCTCTTAATAGTTTCCTATTATTTATGATTTTATTGATTAGTTAATAATGAAAAACATAAGAAATACTTCCCATAGTCTAAAATATCCAAAATATTTACAGTAGGCTTAATATAATGTTAGAAAACTATGGTTAATTTTCCAGAATTTTTGGGAATCATTTATTATTTTTCCCGAAATTTGTTGTGGTTTAATTATTAAAATACTAAATAAATACTAAAGCAGTTAAGAAAAATATGAAAATTTTACAATAATTACTATTTTATGAAATAATGATTTTCTGATAATTTCAAAATGTTTCATTACTGTTTAGTATTTAAAACCATTTTCCTAAATATCTAAGCATGTAAAAATGCATTTTTAATGATTATTTCATATAAATAATTGTTTATAATATATAAAATCTGTAAATACTTATAATTTGACTAGTTATTATTTTAATAAGAAATTATTAAAATATTGCCTAAAGTGAAAATATAAATTAATTAAGCAAAGTAATTAATTCAATTTAAAATTCATTTAACATATGAATACATTAATATTCAAAACAAAATTTGGATTATTGTTAATTCATCTAATACAAGAATATGTGTCCAATTATTTTTATTAATACTATATTCCCGTTTATTGATTCCTAAGCCAAAACTATTAATTATATTAGGTTCTACGACATTTTGACTCGAGCCGTCTATCGTACAACACGCGCATTCCTTATTGGACTAATGTGAGTAATCTACCCCATATTTTATAATTTTCAATACTTTTGGGGTGTATCATGTGGTTCTAATATGTTTTCAACTTCATTTTATTATTTTATCACAATTGAGACATTGTTGGGACATTTATACTTGAATCATTATTTGTATAATTATTGTTTGTTTACGCTACATGTACTTGTAGTGCGTTATCATTTTTAGTCTAATCTCCATGACTATGCCCGTATTCTTGAGGTACGTTATGGACAATAATAGCGCTATTGGGTTGACCACCCCGCCTTGGGACGCTAAGGTGATTGATCGCACGTGGTTGAGTGTGTATGATGATTAGATGCTCCATCATATATATATATATATATATATATATATATATATATATATATATATATATATATATATATATATATATATATATATATATATATATAGGGTGAGGACTTATTGTTGTTGTTATCATGTGTTAATCAATTTTTGATTTATAAACTGTTATCTCAATAACAGTTGCTTGCCAACTTCAAAAGAAAACAAATTTCAAATTATTCAAACTCACAAATTTCTTTAATAAAACTAGATTACTCACCAACTCTCGTAGTTGACCTGTTTTTACCCATGATGTAGATTTCAAGAATGAAGTTGATGAAAAGTAGTGTGTACCTTAGAAACCCACAAGACTATTTAAATTTGATGTAATAAATGTTGTTGTATTTGGAATGCATTTGTATGTTGTGGATCTTGTTTGCATACTTAGTACTTAATTGAATCTAATCATATTATAACATAGTTGTCATGAGACTTTGAACAATATATCACACCTTGATCGATTCCGCCAAGGATCGGGGTGTGACAGGGTGGGTGGTGGGTGGGGGTGGTGTATGGGGTGGGGTAGGGGTAGGTGGAAGTGGGGGGATATGGGGTGGGTGGAGGTGGGGGGTGGAGTGAGGGTAGGGGTGAGTGGTGGGTAGGGTGGGTGGGTGGGATGGGGTGGGTGGGGTGGAGTGGGGGTATGGATAGGTGGGTGGGTGGTGGGTGGGAGTGGGTAGGGGTAGGTGGAGGTGGAGGTGGAGGTGGAGTGAGGTGGGGGTGGGTGGGTAGGGTGGGGTTGGGTGGGGATAGGTAGGGTGGGTGTAGATGTAATTTTTGGGATGTAGGTGAGAATGAGTGTGTGTGTGTGTGTGTGTGTGTGTGTGTGTGTTTTTGTATATTTTAGAAAAATTTTGGAAATTGAGAAATTTAGAAAACAATAATTTTGGGTTTTCCAAAATTTTCCAAATTCTTTGTAATTTTGGAAAAATGAAAAATTTTCATTTTCTTAGAAAACTTTGGAAAAATTGACGAACTAAACGCGTTTTCAAAATTTTCATTTTTCTTGGAAAAATTTTCCGAAAAACCGAGCAGTTTTCCGTAACTAAACGCACCATTAGTTATTTCATCCTAGATCAGTGTAGAAGCTTTTAACTTTTAAGTGACAAAAATGTACGATTTTTGGTGCATGTTGTTGGTTGTCCACTGCCATGTTTACATAACTCATAAAAGACACATTTCATTTTACTACCATGAATTTACATTTCTTACAAATGTTTACAAAATTAAATACTACTCATTGGACTTTAAACAATCTAAGTTAATTATTGGATGCATGTCAATAAAGGAATGGATTCATAAGACCACTAATGTCATTGTACTTTACATTATCGTTTTGGTTTTCACAAACAATAGTCATCTTTCAAAATTTATAGCTACGTTACTTCAAAATGAAAAAAATACATAAGTTTAAAAATATCAAAAAGTTATTAAAAATAAAATGAGTTAACTAAAAAGTAAAAATAAAAATTACAATTTAAATGTTACCAAATGTATCATGAAAGTTGTTGATCGAACATAAAACATACGTCTACCATTTAAGACTAGGGGTGGGTAAAACCGAAAATCCGACAAAATAAATACCGAAAAACCGAAACCAAACCCAAACTGTCGGTTTTGGGTTTAGATTCTAAAAACTGAAAAAGTCGGTTTAGGTTTGGTTTCATGGAACCCACCTACTCATTAAAACTGAACCGACCCATTAGTGAAATCCATTATAAAAACCGACCCATTAGCAAAACCCATTATAAAAACCAACCAAATGATATTTTTGTTCATTTGGTGGACTTTTAACTTGAGGTTGTTTAAAACTTGGTTGTTGACTTTTAATTTTATTTTGTATTTGATGTGTGTTGTTAGAAAATGTAAATTGGGTTCAAACCCAATGGGTTGAAAACCTAAAACCCACCAACCCATGGGTTGAAACCGAAAACCCATCCAAAAAAACTGAAAATAGGACCCATTAAAAAAACAAACTGATTGGGTTTGAAACCGGCAAAAAACCGAATTTATGAGTTTTGGTTCGGTTCCAGCCAAAAACCGACCCATGCACACTCCTACTTAAGACCAACGGGTATACCTTTCATGAAGCCCTTGTGATGCTACCGGGGACACCTATCACGGCCGTGCACACTGCCTTGTGTGCACCATGATGGGGTATTTTGTGGTCTTACGTGGTTCGGGTCATGATAGAAAACTCCCAATAGGAAAACTCTAGCCGTTAAACGGTTAAAATTTATTTTTTTTTACCTTTTTAATTTAACAAAATTTTACCTATAAATACCCACATAGTTTATCTCATTCAACACCACCATCTACTATTCCATTTACATATACATACACACGTATTATTATAGATCAAAATTCAATCACTCTACCATCAAATCGCTATCGCGATTTTGATCCATTCGGATTAAACATAACGTCTCGTCAATTCCCGAACTTTGAATCACCACAAGGTGGTTTCTTGAACTTGCTCCAAACCGGCTCCCCTCTCCCACAACAAGCATTTTTCCAATGTAACGTTTTTTAATTTACATTTTTTCAATCTTTTTTTAATTTAAATCAATGTGACGTTTTTTATTTTAATGCAAAATTAATTTTTTTATTTTGTTATTTATTTATTTTAATTAGAAATAATGACGTGGTATAATAAGTATAACGTTGTATATGTGATATAATGTGTTGATGTATTGGCAGTGAGATGATGTTCATCAAATATAATCATGTGATAGGTATACCGATGATCCAACCCAATCAAAAAGCCTATTGAATTATTGTTACGCATTATAATGCCAAAATTTAAAAGTTTAACATCATATTTTTAGGCCATCAGGAGTGCTCTCTCTCCTGATCTCACTTTTTGTCTGCCACTTCAGCATCCAGTCAGCATTTCTCTCTCTTCCCCTCACCCACGTAAATGGTAACCTCTCACTACCTCTCACTTTTTAATTTAAAAAATAAATTTTAAATAGAATAAAAACACAATAAATAATTTCATAAACTAAATTAAAATTAAACTAAATTAAACTTAAATTTAAGATTACAACTAAAAATAAAAAACGACAAATTACGTTAAACTAAAAATAAAAAACGACAAATTATGTTAAACTAAAAATAAAAAACGAAAACATTACGTTAAACTAAAATAAAAAAACTAAAACTACATCCCGTATTTTTTGACGATGTCGTTTTTCAATTTTAACGCCAACTCGAGAGCCGTGCCGGTGAGATGCTCGGTGGGTTGCATCAACACTAGCATGTCGAGTGCCCGATCCTTGTTCTCGCGGGAATTTTTTCTCGCCAACCTCTCCTCTTCGGTGGATTTGACGTGCGTTGAAATGGTTGACAAAAGTTGATCAAAATTTTCGTTAACGTCATCCATTTTTCCGTCGTTCACCGAACTCGAAGACGCCGCGACTTTTCCTTTCGCCTTCGCCCGATTACGACCCATCGGTCTTTCAAATCATCGGGAATTCTGTTGACGTCGGCCCCGATATGTGCATCCGAAGACGTTGTGTATTGCGTCTCGGATGTTTTTGAACGTTTTGACCTATGTGTCGGTGCCGGATCGGTGCCGACCCCTTTCCACCTCGGATATCGGCTGACCACCTCCCAAAAAGCCATATGTCGAAACAGTTTACCTTTGTTGTCGTCTTGGTAAACCGCAAGAGCTTTTTTGAGGATATCTTGGTCGCTCTTGCCGGATTCGCGTTGCCCCATAAAGTTAAGGAACAAGCCGTTAAATTTACTCACGTATCCGTTAACGACTCGAAATTTAGTCGTCAATGTATCCTTGGAACGATAAAATTCGCGTTTCAAATTCTTTGTGAAATAATACGCGAATTGTCTCCCAAAAATGAGCTTTTGATTGAGCGTTTCCGGTCTCGCAATCCTCGGAAATGGCAACCCACGCACGGGATAGCATAACCTCTTCTTCTTGGGTCCACGCTTGAGCGGGAGCGGGACCGGTGGGTTTCTTTCAACTTTTTCGTCGTAGTGGGATTTCTTCGGGCTCGGATTCTTTGAATTGCTCCGCTTGTGTCTCCGATACCTCCTCGTCGCTCGAATCGGATGTGTCGATATGTTGCGGTTGTGGCTCCGTAAAAACGTCCGTTGGTGGACCTAAAAATGGGCTAAACGGCGATGTCGGCTATTGGAATTGTGGAGGCATCGATTGGTATTGAAATTGTGGTGAGGAAAAAACGGACGCTCCATTTGCGGAATGTACGGAGCAGGTTCCGGTGACGATTGCGGGAAAATATTTTTCGCGGTTTTTGATTTTCGTTGGGACGATATTTTGGAAGACATTGTAATTTTTTTTGGAGAATAGTTTGGAGATATTGAGATGTAAATGTGTAAAATGGGTTGGATGTGTGTGTATATATATGTGTGTTTAAATTTTTTTTAAAACGGCTATTTTTATAGCCGTTGCCAACGGCTCAATTCCCGCATCAAACAACATCGCACGGCGTCCAACACTCGCGCGAGCTTAGGGGTGCAAACGAGCCGAGCCGAGCCCGAGCTGACCAAGCTCGGCTCGGGCTCGTTAAGAAATATATAGGGCTCGGCTCGGACTCGGCTCGTTACGAGCTTTATAGACCTAAGCTCAGCTCGGGCTCGTTAAGAAATACACAGGCTCGGCTCGGCTCGTTTAATTCTTAACAAGCCTAAACGAGCTTAAGCTCGGCTCGAGCTCGTTAACAAGCTCGTTTACTCTAATGTAGGAAAATAACAACTTGCTTAATAACTTATATTCTAAAATAAATATTATATTATATATGATTAAATGATTAAATACCTTTTACTTTATATATATATATATATATATATATATATATATATATATATATATATATATATATATATATATATATATATATATATATATATATATATATATATTATAGGCTCGTTTAGGGCTCGCGAGCCTAATCGAGCTTAGTGACACAGGCTCGGCTCGGGTTCTTTTAAAATCGGTCTCGAGCCGGTCCCGGGTAGCTCACGAGCCGGCTCGGCTCATTTGCACCCCTACACGAGCTGCAAAGTGCGACGACCTCGCAGGGGCGGGGCGGTGTTCACCGTGGTGCCCGCAGTCATCGGGCAAGACGTCAGGCTGCACACCGGATGGCCTTATATGGTAAAATTTGGGTGATCCTAAATAAACATCTATATGTCTGTGGATATGTTTTATGTGGGTTAACATTTACACATGTCATGTCATGAGATTTTTTTTATCACCAATACTCTAAATTTTACAAGATAGTTAAATTTGTTAATGGTTTTTTGATAAGTGGTAAAAATATTCTAAAAAAATAAATTTATTCAAAAATAGTTTAAAAATAGAAGTAAGATAAATTTGTCGTAAAAAAGTCAGTCGTTCTATAATTGAAGAAATCAATTTTTAAACATTTATAAAGAATTTATTAATTATTTTTGATTAAAAAGTTATAAAAGAAGAAATCCTCTGCAATCAATGTGTTTTTTTGCTGCCTTCTCACGGCCTCCATTTGTCTCCTTTTTCCATGCTCCTTCCTTCCATATTTTCTGATCGTCCTTTTGACGTTCTCATAGATTGATTCCCAATTCCAATTCGTTTTCGAATCGAGAGGAATATTTGTTGAGATTCAGTAGGTTCAGTTTTTTGATTTCAATGAAAATGATGAAGAACTTATTAAGTATTACTGTGACATGAAATCGAATTTCATGTTTTTGGCGGGAGGTTCTTGGTGAGGGTTTGCTTTTGCTTTCGTTTTATCCGCTTGATCGTGTAAATTTTTGGCTGAAGAAACACATGTCTGTGTGTTTGACGGCTGTATTTGTCCAGAAATTAATGTTTACGTATCTAGGGTTTTTTTGCAAGGAGTGTCAGTGAATATTTGGAAAACAATCGATTGTTGTTGTTGTTGTTAGAAGAAAATGGCTTCGAATCATTCATCATTGGAAATGCTGCAAGAGCCGAGCATAGACACCGATAAACTCAGCTACGAGATCTTTTCGATCCTCGAGAGTAAGTTTTTATTCGGTTATGAGGATCAGAAGCTTTGGCAACCTAAACAGGGTTCTCCAGAAGTTTCTGTTACGTCGAACGCGGCGGCTGGCTACGAAGGTGTTCAATCGATGAAGAACCAGAGAGGCAAAATCTGCGTTCTGTCGATCGACGGTGGAGGAATGAGGAATATTTTAGCCGGTAAGGCCCTAGCATATCTGGAAAACGCTTTGAAGGAAAAGTCCGGCAATCCTAACGCGAGAATCGCCGATTATTTTGACGTTGCCGCCGGCACGGGAATAGGAGGCGTCTTTACAGCGATGTTGTTTGGAAGTAAGAACCAGAGCCAACCGATTTTCAAGGCGGAGGATACATGGAAGTTATTAGCGGAGCAAGGGAAGCGACTGTATAATCAGAAATCGAGTTCCAGCGGTGGTGGAGGTTTATTCAAAAGGATTTTCCACGGCCGAAGCGGTGGCGGAGGGATAAGTCACGCGACCAACGGATTTGAAAACGCAATGAAAGAAGCGTTCACGTTCAACGGACAGAGTTTGACTTTGAAAAACACATTGAAGCCGATTTTGATCCCCTGCTTCGACCTCTCCAGCTCGGCTCCGTTCCTGTTCTCCCGAGCCGACGCTTTGGAAACCGACAGCTTCAACTTCCCGCTCTGGGAGGTCTGCCGCGCGACGTCAGCCTCTCCGGACTTGTTCGAGCCGGTCTCTATGAAGTCCATCGACGGAAAGACTCGTTGTGTGGCGGTTGATGGCGGTCTAGCTATGAGCAACCCCACAGCCGCTGCGATCACGCACGTGCTACATAACAAACAGGAGTTCCCGTTCGTGCGAGGGGTGGAGGACCTTTTGGTACTTTCGCTTGGGACCGGTCAGCTTCTTGAAGGAAACTACAATTACGAACAAGTCAAAGGGCTGAAACCCCACAACTGGTGTCGTCCCATAGCTCGAATTTCCGGCGACAGCTCTGCCGACATGGTGGACCACGCCGTCGCCATGGCGTTTGGCCAGACCCGTTGTAGTAACTACGTCCGTATCCAGGTATGATTTCTCAAAACACCCAGCTGTCAATTGATAGCAACTCTCCTAATTCATTAATTACACCCCAAATATTTCTTTGCCCTAAATTGAAAATCTTGCAAAATTGAATACATTTTCTTGAAAACACGGTTTCCGTTAGTTCATTTCATAATTTCTCAGTTTTAAATGGTTTATGATGGGTTTAGATCACGATCTTGGGATATTGATTTGGGACAACTAGTTTTCCACAGTTAAAGATTGTAAATTTGTGATAGCATACAACTTTTAATTCACAAGGTACAAGTCATCTCCGAATTGTCGCCTCGTAAAAGGTCTTGAAAACTAATGTTGAACATGAGGTGATTATTGGAAAGATCAGTTTATAACTTTATTTTTCTTGTTTTTAGGTTTTTGCCATATTTGTATAACACAAAAAGAAGTTGCTTTTTTGCTTTTTGGTCCTATGGTCGTACTTCTCCTTTCTCATGCTCCCTCAATTTTAAGACTTTTCCAATTTATAGAAACTCTTAATTGAAAATTTTTGACATTTTTAAGACTAAATAATTTCATTGCATAACTCTTCTTTTTTTTAGGCAAATGGATCTAACATGGGTCGTTGTGGGATCAACGTCGACTCGGACCCTAGTCCCAGTAACGTAAAAACCCTAACAACAATAGCCGACGAGATGTTGACACAAAAAAACGTTGAATCTGTACTCTTTGAGGGTAAAAAGATCGCTGACCGGAGCAATCTGGAGAAACTTGATTGGTTCGTCGGAGAACTTGTGTTAGAGCATCAGAGGCGGAGCTGCCGGATCGCTCCCACTGTTGCTTTTAAGCAAGCCGCCCCGAAACAGACATAATCAAACAAAATCCCATCAAAGGTAAGCTTTTCATCATCTGTTAAATCTTGATTATCATATGAACATAGGGTGTCGGCAAAAACAAGGGCATTTTGGTCTTTTCGAAAGTGTAATCTGAAAAGTGTTTGTGGGGGTGGAGGATATGTATATGTGTAGTCAATCTATTGTGGTGGGGAGAAGGAAGGACAAAAATACCCTTGTTGACAAGACCACCTGGGGTGGGTCCTTGTTCACCATCTAGTTGTTGGACATGTCATGAGAAATTAATCGACCATAAATTTTTAATAGTGCTGTTAGAAATGTGATGAATATCGATTTACGAATGCAGGGAGTGTGGAAATAAAGTAAAAAAAAAAAAAAAAAAGGACACAAGTTGTATACTACTATACTAGTGGTACATGAGGGAGCAGCTTTTACTTTGGGGGGTAAAATGAGTGGAAAGGACACTCGACTATCAAAACAAGAAAAGAAAAAGGTAAGGTTAGGGATATAGATAATAGATGTAGGTTGAATTTGTCTGGCTTGTAAGGAAAGTGGTGTCCAGTCATTGCCCTACCCTTCTCTATTAGTGAAGGGCAAAAAGGTAAAAAGATGTGTACAAGTATTATGTGTGGGAATGGGAATGGGAAATGGTCAAAGGAAGGGGTGTAATTGTGTGTTCTGTTGTGTTGTGTTGTTGTTGTTAATAGAGAATTATTGTTAAAGAGGTCCACTTGATTGTTGTAGTGATTGGAGTTGGGATATATATATATATATTATATTCAAGTACAAAGGAAAAGATGATTATGATTTATGATTGTAGTTGGTGTAAAGGAGAAAGGGCCACTTGTTAATGGTGGTGGTGGGGGTCTGGTAGTGTCATACATATAACATAAAAACAACTCCCTTTGGAAATTGAGTTGACGCGGATGTGCAATAGATAAACTTGGCATGTCTCTAACTAAAACAAGTATAGGATATTAGGATATATGCTGGAGCTTATCTTCTTAAAGATTAGAACTAAAGTCAGAGTTTAAATACCTAAAAGAGTATCTATCAGGGTTCAGGACTTTGCTTCATAAAACTATACTGGTTCCAAACTTCAAATAGCTCGAAATACAAGTCATTGTCAGAAAATTTTCTAAATTTCGACAGTCTTTTTATCATTTTAACACCAAACTTGTTAAAAAGCCTTCTTAGTTTCAGATTTTAACCAGTAAAAAAGCTTTTAACTGTCTCTTTTGATAACCGTATATGATTAATTTTTCAATAAAAATGATTAATAACTTTAGTGTTTTTGTAAAAATAAACTTTTTTAGAATTTTAAATTAATATTATTTTGTTATCTTAATATGATATTATTATACTAGGAAAATTATCTTATTGTAATATTTTTTTTTTGTCCGCAGCTGTATCATCCAGATCAAACAAATAGTATATATTATCGTAGTTTTATCGTATTAGTACTATAATTTTATTGTATTGTTTTTTTCTGATCCAAATAATTTGGATTTCAAAAAGAATATTCTTACTTTAATGTTATTGTATTTTTACTGTAATCACTGTATTATTTTTGTCTAAGCAAAACAATTTTATTATATTATCTATGTTACCTTATTACTATAATCTTACAATAACCTCTCTATCAAGATAAATAATGTATTATTGTTTCTAGACGAGACAAAGTAAATATAGTAAAATTGTGTAGGGGGGAGATTGGATTGTTGCATTCTTTTTGTGGGATTTTAAATATGTTAAAGGATTTAGATGTAACTGTGTGTTTGGTTGGTAAATGTTTGAAGGGAATTAAAATCCTTTTTTTTATAATCTTTTTGGTTTATGCTAAAAGACATAAATGCCCTTATATAATTTTCTTAAAATGATTGTTTTTCATAACAATCTATAAAAGTAAATTAGACTAACAGCAGCCATAACCACTCATCTCAAGTGGTTTGGTGCCACATACGCGTCACCTCATTTTTCCTTCATTAACCTCTCATCCCTTAAATTTTAGGAAATTTTATCCCTTCACTACCACTCACTTATATATATATATATATATATATATATATATATATATATATATATATATATATATATATATATATATATATATATATATATATATATATATATATATATATATATATGTGTGTGTGTGTGAGTAAGAAAGATAAAAGAGATGAGAGTTACCTGCGATGTTCCAACCCCACAAAATCAAAACACTCACCTTCACCACACCAACCGGGATGGTGTTCCCGTGTGGTGTGGTGAAGCCACCTAGACCCCGCATTCTTCACCATCTTCGCTCCTCTTGGTCTTACAGTCAATTCATAATAATCTATAAAAGTAAATTACAGTCAATCATCTTCGTAAAAGCTTTTCCATATTTCTCAATAATTCCAAAAAGGCTACTACAAAGCCTTATGTTCAAAAATAGGGATGACAAAAAAACCCGAATCCGAGCAAAAAAACCCGAGACCCGAAACCTGAAACCTGAAAATTTAGGGTATAGGGTCGGGTTTGGTTCTCCTTGCCCCGACCCGACCCGATCAGAATATATATATATATATATATATATATATATATATATATATATATATATATATATATATATATATATATATATATATATATATATTCAATGACCCGAAACCCGAAAATTTAGGGTATAGGGTCGGGTTTGGGTCTCCTTTCCCCGACCCGATAAGAATATGTATGTATGTATGTATATATGTATGTACGTATGTATGTACGTACGTACGTACGTACAGAAGATGTGAACCAAACGTCTGTAGTCTGAAAGAAAAGGGCTGGTGATTTTTTTAAGTCTACATGCTGAAATAAACCGATTTTTCTAAATGTAAATTTATTATATTTAAATAAAGTGACTTTTAAATATAAAATTATTAGATTAACCATCATGGTATAAAAATGACAATTTGGGTTTTGATATCAAGAGTTTCGATTTTGACTCACCTTCAAGAAAAATAAATAAATTTTAACTATGAAGTGTTTGATTGTTTAAATAATAAAAAGTACATTTTACGTTAATATTTTTGCCAAATTAAAAAAACCAAAAAAGTCTAAAAAAGATGTAAAAAGAGGATGACAAATTTAATAGTTTTTAGGCTTGAAGATGTTCAGGGATTAGTAAAGTGACTACCTCATTTGTAGACCTTTTTAGGTGTGCAATATTTGAAGATGTGAACTAAACATCTGCCCACTAAAGAGGGCTAAAAAATCTTTAAAAAAACAAACAATACCTAAAATGTGTGGTGTCCTAGTGCCCCTTATCAAGCCTCTGCAAATTTCTCCACTTAGATTCGTATTATAAAAAACGAAGAGGTGATTATTAATAAAAAAAATAGATGACTCTTTCCATAAACGATACCCTTACAAATCGAACATCTACTAACCAAAGAGTTAAACATTGAAGATTTAATTGAAAGATTAACCTAAGATTGGTCGTACTTTCATCAACCAAGCATTTTGATTTAAGATTGTCAATTAGCTAATTCTAAAAAGCGTAAAGCCTCACCAAGTCACCATTCAAACCAATCAATTCAATCACACAGAAGCATTGCATATGAATAAAAGTTGTAAAACTAAAATACGTTAGCACTCCATTAAGGCAAACAATGGAGTCCTGGAAAAATGACGGCTGGACTAGGTTTTGGCTGTCGCGAGTAGGTGGGGGTGGTGTGTCTTCTTCTTGCGATCACGTGTGTTCTTGCACAATCTTCCATGGTATTGTTTTACTACTTTATTGGGAAATCAAATAACAGGAATTCATAAGTATTTTTCTTTGATCGAAATTATCTTCTCTATGTTCAGTTTGCTTTTAATGGTGGAAAGGAGAAAGACAAGATAGGTGTATCGATTAAGGGAGGGAGAGATATGGAGATTGTGTTCGACCGTAGGTCTAGATGGAAGGGACGATGGAGCGATCAATGGAATTGTTTTACGTTGTTCGTAAGTGAGGGGCAATAGATCCCATTTAATTTTAACCTAGCATTGTAATATAATGGATTCTAAAATTCTAAGGATAGGGGAGGTTTTTAGAAATGCTATAGATAAGTGATTTTTCTTAAGTTACAGATTTATAAATCTCATCTTTTTCTAAGCCAAACAAAGGATTTTAAAGAATTTAAATTCTAACCCCCTAAATCTCTTAAATACATCAAACTAGACACACCTTAAGATTATTTTTTCCTTAACAATCAACGTCACATGTTCTCTTTAGACAAGACAGACAGAATATAGTAAGATTTTAGTTAAATCATGATTGTGGTGGTGGTGGTAATAATAATAATAATAATAATAATAATAATAATATAGAAGTTATATAACGAAGGATAAGCATCAGAATGCGAGACCCGTTTTGGGAACTAAAACCTATTTGAAGTTTCCGTTCCGGTATGAAAATTTGGAACCGATTAGGACCAATTCCGGTTTTGATTTTTAGTTTTTTAGAATCATTGGGACCGATTCCAATACTATTAGATACTAAAATTTTCATCTATACTTATCTTAATCAACTTGGATGATTATATGATGAAATTTATGTTCTCTAATGCTTGTTGAAGATGACAAAATTAAAAGTATACAAGGATTACTATTATTCTTTAAGTTCGTGCACAAAATCTTGTTTGGTATGCATGATGAGTTAAATAGTTAAAAAGTCATTTGATAAAATTCTCTGTTTTTCATTAATAAATATCCTAACATTTCTTAAAGTTATGCATACATATTTAGCATGGTACTATATACAAACAATCTACAAAATATATAGTCTGATTCAAAGATTGTAGCGACAAAGTATAAAAAAATATGCATGTGATGTGTTTATTCACTAAAATAATGCATATGACCATGTTTCAACAGAGGTAATATATCACGATTAATCCATGTTTTGTTATAAATCTATATCGTTAATGACATATTTAGATGTTGTTTGTTTTTCAATAGGTTTAATGGTTAGTCCTTTTTATGTATGTATAAGAAGACATGGACAAAAAATCTACAGCCCGCATAGTAGAAGACTGTTTATTTTTTATCATCTAAATAAAATAAGTTTAAATTAAATAATCATCTGTTGCAATTATAACATAATCATGCTACCACACCCCATCGACTACCATCACCATTGTCATCTTCAAAAACCATCATGTTCCAAAAATTAATAAGAAACATGTTTAAATTCAAAAACAAAATCAACCAAGAATAAGAAACAAACCAAAGCAAAAACATATTGAAAAAACACAAATCGAGAAAAACAAGAAAAAACAAATGAACGAAAAACTAAATTAAATAATAAAACAAGAAAAATACAAATCTATAAAAAGACAAACTTTAAAAGTTTAGGGTTAGAAATATCTTCCACATTAAAAAACTATTTTTCTATATTTTCTGCAAAATAAGGACAGACATATATTTTTGTCTTTTGTTTTCTAAAAAAATTAGTATATTTTAAGATGTTGTCAGCTGCAGACATTTATGAAAAAGATTTCTTTAAATAAAAAAGCAAACACCATCTTAGATCATTTATAAATCTAACCTCACCCTTTTTCTTATTTTAATGTATTTTTAAATTTATGATCAATAACAAGTGATTTGGGAAATCTACTATTTTTTTCATTTGTTACTTCCTCACTTCCTCTAAACTCATTTTTCATTTTTTGAAAGCATGGTACTCTCAAACGGGTTCCGAGAGCGGTTTTAAATTTTAGTAACGGATGTAACCGGTTCTGGTTCTAAACAATTTGGTCAGGCACCTGCCTATGTTTACTCTTACTAAAAACAATCATTTTTTTTTTTTTTTTGAACAGCTAAATTTTATTAAAAGCAACTAGCAAAAAACTAGCACAGAAATAAAACAATTACATCACAATTAAGGAAGGATTTAAATGCCACAAGTTCCAATCTATCTTTTTCTTAGACCGACTATCACACCAAAGGAACGATTGAGCAACAATATCATCAAATATAACCCTCTTTTTAGGAAGTGTTTTTCCAAAGATAGCATCGTTCCGAAATCTCCAGATGTACCACCACGCCACATAAATCACTCCTTCCAGAATTTCTTTAGTAAGCTTTTGTAATCTCAAATCTTGAAGCCAAGTCCTCCAATTCGCTAAAGACCAATCATTTGGTAAAACTACATCCCACCATTTTCCAATTTTAGTAAAAATCTCTTTAGCAAAACTACACTCGAAAAAAAGATGAGCAATCTCTTCAGCTTTAACTCCACAAACCGGACATAAGATAGACTCCAAATCTATGCCTCTTTTAGACATGTTCCATCTCGTAGGTAAGCCATTCAACATCATCTTCCAAGCAAAAACATTGATTTTTATAGGAATCATCTTGATCCACCTTGTAGGCACTCCCGTACCACCATTTATCACGTCATCAATACATCGTCTAGTGGAACTAACCGAGAAAGAACCATCTGTCACCAAATCCCAAAGCCAAATGTCTCGATTATTTGAAATATAAACGTCTTTCATAATTCTCTCCAACTCCCCCTTTTGCTCTTCCTCCATACCCCCCATCGGCGAGCGTCTAAAAGAATCACCCCACCAACCCGTGCATTTAGAAGCCACTGTGGCATTTTTATTCTCCTCCAAGTTGTATAATCTGTGAAACCTACGCATGAAGTACGTATCTCCTAACCAAGTATCTTTCCAAAATAAAGTATCCATACCATCCCCAATCCTCCTTTTACAAAAGCCCATAAGATCAATTCCATTCTTTGTCAAGTCTCTAGTCGAAATAACGACATCTCGCCACACTGAAGCTGTTTTAGAAACATCGCAATTTCCTAGAAGACCGTCCTCTCCATGAATCGCCTTAACCACCTTCACCCACATCACCCTTGGATTATTCTTAAATCTCCAAATCCATTTAAACAGTAAAGCCCTATTTAAAGCAAAATAGCTTCCAACTCCAAGACCACCCTTATCCCTATCCGCACATACCTTATTCCACCCAATCCACGCGTTTTTTGTCTTCGTACCCTCCACTCCGCGAAAAAATCGACTCCTCAGATTTTCCAATCTTTTTATCACCCCAACCGGAGCTTTAAAAAGGGACAAATAGTAATTAGGGATGGACCCAAGTACTGTCTTTAAAAGAGTCAATCTTCCACCAACGGAAAGAGTTTTCAATTTCCATTTAGAAAGCCTATCATTAACTTTCTTCTCAACCTCTTCCCACGCACTCGCTCTAGACATAGAACCTCCAACCAGAACCCCCAGGTACGTAAACGGAGTTTTAATTGCCGCACATCCCACCACGGCCGCCACTCTCTCAACTTCTGTAAACGGAACACTAACACCTAACATTTTCGACTTTTGGATGTTAATCTTCAGCCCTGAAGCGAAATGAAAGCACTTCAAAATCGACACAATATTGGTAAAGTTTTCCTCTTTCCAGTCTCGAATGAACACCGCATCATCCGCATAAAACAAGTGAGAAAGCGTAAACCCACTGCCCACCGTCAAGGGGGTGAAAACTCCACGAACGATAGTCCTAAAAAACGACAGATGAAGTGTCTCCATAACCAAAATGAATAAGAAAGGCGAGAGCGGGTCTCCTTGGCGCAAACCCTTATAAAACTGAAACTCTTCTGTAGGACTCCCATTAACCAACATAGAGCCTCTAGCCGTCTTCAAACAGCCACGTATCCATCTACACCATTTCCTTCCAAAACCGAAGCGTCCCAAGATATCTTCCAAGAAGTCCCATCTAACCGAGTCATAAGCCTTCTCGAAATCAACTTTAAACACCATAGCCTTTTTTTCTTAATTTTACACCAAGAAAGCACCTCATTTAGAATTAACGGACCATCTAGAATTTGACGCCCATGCACAAACGCAGACTGCTCTTCACTAATCAAGTCCCCAATCACCATTTTTAACCGATTAGCCAAAATTTTTGTAATAATTTTATATTGGGCACCAATGAGACTAATCGGCCTAAAATCCTTCACAAACTTAGCATCCGCCACCTTTGGAATCAAAGCGATAAAAGAAGAATTACAACCAACTGGAAAGATTCAAGTCCTGAAGAATTCCTGAACCGCCTCACCCACCAAATCCTTTAGTAACGCCCAAAACCTTTTGATAAATTCAAAAGTAAAGCCATCTGGACCCGGAGATTTTTCTGCCCCACAATCCCACACAGCCTGTTTAACTTCTTCAGACGTCACCTCCCCTTGAATAAGCTCCAATTGATCTTCTGACAAACGTTTAGGAAATTCCATATCATACTGTAATCTAAAAGCATCTGGCTTAGAAAATCTAGTAGCGAAATGAGTAAGAAACTCTTTCTTAACTTGATTAGGCCTATCCAACCAATCCCCATTAGAGAAGACCCCTCTAATAGCAAGTTGCCGACGAGATTTATTGATAATACCATGAAAAAACTTCGAATTCTCGTCTCCTTCAATAGCCCATTTGACTTTAGCTTTTTGAGCTAAGTCTGCTGCTTCCTGCTTGTCAAGATCAAGGATTTTACTCAGAATTTCCCCCCTTTCTTTTAAAACATCTCCCTCCCCGTCATCGACCCGCTTATCTAAATCCCTCAATTTTTCCTTAAGCAACATCTTATCTCCAATTTTCTGACTTCTCATCTCTTTGGCCCAGTCTTTCAAACGATATTTAAGGGCTTTTAATTTATTTTTAAGGCGTACCATGGCGCTGTTATTTGTAACCCCATCATTGGCCAACGAATCACTCACAATCTCCTCAAGATCCCCATTCTGTAACCAAGAATTATAAAACTGGAAAGGAGTAGACCCGTAATCCAACACCGATTCACGGAGCAAAATCGGGCGATGATCGGAAAGATGTTTCTCTAAAATCAACCCCGAAATATGCGGGCATAAATCCAATAATCCTTCAGAAACAAGAAACCTATCCAACTTACTCATTTTAGCCGACGTAGAATGAGTCCACGTAAACGAGTAACCACCCAAAGGAATATCTACGAGACCAGTCATGGCTATAAAATTATTGAAAAAGCGCGGCCCACTAGCATGGAAAGTAGAACCAAATCTTTCCGCCTCTACCCGCACTTCATTAAAATCACCCATAACAATTACCTCACCTCTCCACTTTAGGATAATTTGCGAAAGATAATCCCAAAGCATTTTTTTCTCACTTAACTCTTGTGGTGCATAAACCGAAATAACCATAAGATTAGTGTTATTAGGCTTCCATAAACCCTCAAGAATAACAAAATAATCTGAAGATGCCATTTGCTTTTTCAAAAAAATATTCGGATTCCAAACACAAAGAATTCCACCTGAGGCACCCACAGAACCGCTACAAGCAAATTGGTACCGAGAATTACCCCACAACTGCCTAACTAAAACATCATCAACAACTTCTAACTTTGTCTCCTGAAGTGCCAAGAAGTTAATCTTGAACTTAGAACATAACTCAAAAACCCATCTCTTTTTTGCCTGACTGTGGCCTAATCCTTGAATATTTAAGGATGTAAAATTCATTGAAAATACTCTTTACTCCCATGGTGATCAAGCATCTCATCATTAACTTTAGTAGTCTTGTATCCCATCATATGACCAATAATATCTATATCTTCCATATTCTGACCACAGTTACCACTTGGGGCCTCAGCATGGGGCTCCATAATATCACCACCTCTAATTAAAGATTTGGTTATTGTTTGAGAGCTATCATTGTTTCCACCGTCCACATGACTAACTGCATCCAATTTTATAACCGTATTGTACTTTTTCTCCATGTGAACCGAGTTCTCCCCTTCACTGTTGTTACCATCATTTGCTGGAGGGGTATAACCCGGAGGACACATAGGTGTGACACTGGAATTAGATTCCGGCACAACCGTCTCCTTCACATCTACATCCTTTCTATTCAATAATTCATAAAAAAGAAAAGGATCCTCAGAACTTTGTTTTGTTATGCCATGTCGATCCACCTCCCCCTCTTCCAAATGATAATCCTTTTTAGCTTCTTCCACATTACCCTCCAACCCTTCCAACGTATTGGTCCCCATATGACTATCTCCCTCTTGCCTAGAATTATCATCATTGCCATCTTCAAAAATCGAAACATTTGGTACTTTCTTCCTTCCAGCAAATTCCTTTTCCATACTTTCCAAAATATCTTCCTCTCTCTCTAATTCATCTGCAGAGATGGTATTATCATCAAATGAATATTTGGACGACTCGTCATCACTTTCTTCATCTTCATCTATATAGCATGGGTTCCAACCTATCACTTCCCTTGCTCGAACCACAGTCGTCTTACCTTGCACGATCACTTTAAAAGTCTCCATAATTATTTCTTGCTTTAAGGTCATTATACAAAGTCTTTTGCAGTATAGATTGTTGTCATTTGAATCTTCCGCATATAATAGCTTTCCCCATCGTTTAGCAATCAACTCAAAGCTTCTTGGAGAAAAGGCCAACGAAGGTACCCCCTCTATATCAATCCACACAACACGGTCTTCTACTTGGAAAGTCTTTTGCCATGGTAAGATAACCGCAAACCATGATCCCACTCCTTTGTGACTTTGAAATTTTTCTTTAGCTTTTGTGGAAACAAATTCCATTGTAACCCAAAAACCCCCAAGGTACCTTAACACAACATCTTTAAATCCCTCCTTAACAATTACATCTTTTAAGTTTACAAGGGCACCAAATTCCTTAACTTTACCCACCAATGTACGTGAGACCTCTTTATCATTCAAGCATAACTCATCAAGAATTAAGGCAGGTTCATCACGAACTTTTTCATTATTCGTCTTACCTCCACTCACCACAGCAGCATATGAACCCCCATTCCCACTCACAGCCATAGATGACAAAAGATCAAACCTTCCAGATACACATAATAGCATTAGTCTTGTGCACCGTTTCTGTCTTCTTTCTTTGTTCAGAAGGTTTAGAACCTCTAGGAAATTTCGATATATTTGCATGTAATCTTAATTTGCCATGCCAAATGGTACACAAATTTGATGCAATTAAAGCCAAATTATCTGCATTTATGAATCGAACGAAAGAAAAACGTTTACCCGATTTGGATTTCTCTTTGGGAATGTACACATCTGCAGGTTTACCATATTGTTCACAAGACTTCCACAAGTCTCTGGCCGTGAACCCGTCTGGAAAATTCGTCACATAAACAGATTCTGAAACAACTCTTGCCAACTGATCCTCCTTGGACTGTCGGCCTACTCTTTGCCAAGCAAAAGCCATACCGAAAACCCGGATAACCCCAAGAAACTACCAAAAATCAAAAAGACCGAGAACTCCTATAAAACAGACCGAGAAAACCTTCACAAGCTGAAGACCAAATACCCCAAATAGTGCCTAAATCCTGCTGTCAAAAGTCCTTGTACACAATCTCCATCTCTTTGAAGCATTTTGTCGAACACTTGGCGTGCTTGTTCGACACCACACACACACACAAAATCACTTGTACACAATCTCCATCTCTTTGAAGCCTTCGCTGTTTTCCATTTCAGAAGCGTGGATTGGGATCGGTACACCACATACACACACAATCACTTTTCCCCTTTGTGTGTGCGTGTCTGAGATTCACGACCCAGCTCCAAGGAATGGAGTCGGAGATGTAGCATAAATTAAACAAAAGAAAGAGAAAACGAGTTCAGAATCAGGAGCGAGAGAGGGAAATCGTGCGAGGGGAATAGAGATCGGCCATGGCTGTTGCGTGATTACTTCTATCACATCCAATATTAACAAGTGTTCCGATCATCCATGGCCATGGCTGGTGCGGTATTCCAGAAATTATGTTCCGAAACGTGACATCAAAGCTTGTGATAATCCCCTGTTCAGATCTCTCCTTCCTGTTCTCAGAAGATGCCTGAATCGCGATGCGCGTGGGGTTCGATTTCTGAAACTACTAAAAACAATCATTTTTGGAGTGAAACAACACTTTGTTTAAAGCGGTTAAACGGAGGAAGTCGATACCTTTTGATAATATTGTGTTTCAGTCGTATTTTTGGATTTTCTATAAGAGCAAAAACATGAGATTAGCTAAGCTTGTTAGTTTCATAACCCGTTAGTGTTATTTGTTTCTATCTATTTTGGCTACCATCTCGTTAGGCCTTAATAAAATCCGGTTGTTCCAAAAAAATAAATAAATCATTGTCAATTAAAAGAATTATTCTAGTGTAGATCCTCTTTTATGGTTGAAGTCTTCTTATAAACTCGTTTTTTTTTTTTTTTTTTTGTCGACCAATGGTCTTTTACCTACCAAATTCCAACTTTTAAAAAAGTTCCGACAAGTTTGCTCTTAAAATGGTACAAAAATGAATAACTTTTTGATAAAGAGGATGAAAGTACAAGTATGACAATAACCTCTCAAAATATCCATGAAAATATGTTTGGGAAAGCAAGTTCAAATTTAGTTTGATAAAATATGAATTAAAAATCACTATAATCACATGTATAGGACTTGCAAACACCGATAAAATCCGAGATTTTGTTATTATAAATTTAAAGTTAACTAACTATATATTTCAAGCTCAGGTTATTGCGACGCGAGATGTTTGAATAGTTGTAGGTTATTGCAAAGTGATTGGATTACTGATGTTGAATATTGATAGTGGAGTTTGTGGGCGGATAAGAATAGCAATTAGCTAGTGGTTGTTAATAAGCATGACCATAGATTCCCAATCAAATTCCTTTTCAAATCATTCATTTGTTTAACACAAAAAGCAAATAAGTGAATATATATATATATATATATATATATATATATATATATATATATATATATATATATATATATATATATATATATATATATATATATATATAATCAAATATGACGTGTTTTGTAAAATTAGCTGAAAGCTGATAACAAAAAGCTAAAATTGAAATCTTGTAACTTTAATTGTAGAGAATTTTTCAATAAATATAGCGACTACTTTTAAAAATATAAAGTTATATATAAATAAAAAGTAAAAAATTCCAAAAAACTAAAAACTCACAAATGCTACTTCAAGTATGTTTTGTTTAAAATAAAAGTTAAAAACTTTTATCGTTGAACAAAGTTTTTATTCGAGTTTTTTCTTAAAAGTTAAAAACACTCAAAAGCTCTAAAAAACTACGTGCCAAACAACGTAAATTCAATCAAATTATTTTGAGATTTATTATTTATTTATAACTTTCAAATTAAGCTTGCTTTTGAATATTCATTCTATCTATCAATAATTTTCTTACATTTAAGTTAGATTACTTAGAATATATAATAATATATATAGCAAATCTTTTATATATTATGTCAAATATTATATTAAAAAAAGTTATGTATATGGTTATAGATTTTTGTCGCATCCCTTGTAAAACTAACTTAAAAAATATATCATAGTTCTTGGGACAATTTAAAGTAAAATTATTAGATTTTAATATATAGTATTGCTTTATAAAGTTTTATTTGAAGGTCGAATTTTTTTGTCTTTTCCATAGCTTGCAACGAGAAAGAGACTTAAGTATAAATTGATATGAGTATATTTCTTTTGAACATTAGTACTGTATGTTCATTTTCAATAAATGTTTGGATTATTCAATGTAAATGGAGGTGATGAAATGGAAATGAAAACAAAAGTAATTACTTCGTCCATCATGGGATTTTAAAACAACTTATGCGTTTTCGTAAAACAACTTAAAGGATGTTTGGGATTGTGGTACAAATATTAATTTATTGGTTTATTGACTTTTTGAAAAAGTCAAGAAAAAAAAAACGTGGTTGAGAAACAAATAAGTTAATAAGTTATAAGTGGTTTTAAACATCCTTTTTGAAACTCTTGATAAGTTAATACGGATGTTGTAAATTATTAAGTTTTAGAAAAGCAAGAGGCTATTTTTATATAAAAATACCCTTATTTATTCACCCAAACACTTTTTTTAAAACAACTTATCAACTTATATATTCTAGTCATCACATAAGTTAATCGAAACACTTGTTAAAAAACTCATTTTTGAAAAGTTATAAGTTAATAAATATTTTTGCTCAAAAGTGTTTATTGAGTTAAATAAACAATCCTATATGAAAACAGAGTTTTGGATACGTTTTTGTAAAGAGGTTTATTAGTTTATATGGTGTAAATCAGAGTTTTGGAAAATGTTATGGATTAGCTTATCCGGAACCAAAACATAATATGTTGATAAGTTGTCTTTTAGTGTTTGATAAATTCTTCTTATACATGTAAAATAACCGAGAAAAAACATCTTTTATATATATATATATATATATATATATATATATATATATATATATATATATATATATATATATATATATATATATATATATATATATATTAAATAAGTCTAAAGGTAATCTTAGTTTCCACAATTAATAAAAAGTCTCTAATAAATTAAAACAAAATAACTTATGAAAAAGTGTTTATTAAGAGAAACCTTTTTTATATTCCAAACCAAACACTTGAATGTGTTTATTACCTCATACACCTCATATATTGATTATCTTTAATATATTATGTTAAATATTATATTCAAAAAGAAGTTATGTATATGGGTGTATATTTTTGTCATACCCCTCGTAAAACTAACATAAAAGATAAATGACTGTTTTTGGGACAATTTAAAATAAAATTATAAGATATATATATATATATATATATATATATATATATATATATATATATATATATATATATATATATATATATATATATATATATATATATATATATATATATATATATATATATCGGAAAAGAGAGATAAGAAGAAATAAGGGCCAAAGAAAAAAAAAGAGAATGACAAATAAGAAGAAATTGAGCTCGACTACTTCTTCTTCCTCTCGTTCTTACTCGAGCTTTTGACTGACTTTCCATTACCTTCCTTCTTAGTCACTACATTCTCAGGTATGACTCTATCAATTCCCCGGACATTGACCTCCAACGATTAGATTGAAGCACTTTGATGTTGATGCTTGAGAAGAAGTTGTGACATTGACCTGACTTTCGGAATAGAATATTCCCAGCATATATATATATATATATATATATATATATATATATATATATATATATATATATATATATATATATATATATATATATATAAAATAGAGAGAGAGAGAGAAAGAGTGAGAGTGAGAGAGTGCTAGGTTATGTTAAGAATCAATGTTATTGTTAGACCGTATGGTTAGTGCTATTTGGTGAGAAATGACGATGCGAATTCTTTTTTTGGTAATGTGAATACGAAAATTAATTAGTTTGTAAAAATTAAATCTTTAATAAGGGTTGTATGAATTTTTTTTATGATTCACCTTAGCGAAAAATCATATATCTATATGAATTAGAATGAGTGAAAATACGTGATAATGATAATAATGCAATGAAAATATGTTTATTTATCATTCATATTACCAAACAAACTTATTCTCTTCGTCATTTCTCATAAAATATCAACTAACATTGTTTGAAGGCAGAACATGTTAGTTTTTCTTCACAAATAGGGAACATAATGACACTTAAGTTTATAATGACATAAATATATTTCTTTTAAACGTTATTATTCTTTCATCTTCAATGTATATTTGGTTTAGACGATGCAGCCAAAAGTGATGAAATGAGAAGTTTTTTTTTAGCATAAATACTACCAGCCTTATTGCCACCTCCCTTCTCCCCAAATAAATTTGATTTTTTATCATTTTGTTGTTCGTTCTATCTTTTGTTATATGTTAACGAATATGATTATTGATTATAATTATAATTATAATTATCATCATCATCATCATCATCATGTTCATCATCGTCGTCGTCATCATCGTCATCATCATCATCATCGTTATAGTATATTATGGTTTTGGTCCCTATGGTTTACATTCATCCACATGTTTAGTCCAACTTCTTTCTAATTTTTTGATATGACTTATCCTTATGGATTTCAAAAGTTAAATGTGTAGTCAATGAGATTAACTTCGTCAATTCCTACGTTGTTAATCCAACTATTCGTAAAAATACACATGTACGTCCACGGTTGAACATAAAACTTGTTTTAGGATTTCATCAAATCAACTTTTTTAATTTTTTATATTTAGTTTTACTTGTTACAACCTCTTATTACTTATTGCGATTGCAATTGCGATTGTTATTGTTATTGTGATTGTGGTTGTGGTTGTGGTTGTGGTTGTGGTTGTGGTTGTGGTTGTGACTGTGATTGTGGTTGTGGTTGTGATTGTGGATGTTATTGTTATTGTTATTGTTATTGTTATTGTTATTGTTGTTGCTATTGTTATTGCTATTGCTATTGCTATTGTCATTGCTAATGTTATTGCTATTATTATTGTTATTTTTATTGTTATTGTTATTGTTATTGATTGCAGTTTGGAATCCCTATGGTTTACACCCATTTGAATTTTTAATTTAACTTTACATTTTTTTGACATGGTTTGTCCATGTGGTTTCCAAAAGTCACATACATGGTCCTTGAGATTAACTTTGTCAATTCTTATGGTTGTTGATCTAGCTATTCATAAAAATACTGATAAACGTCCACGATTGAGCAAACAATAGTCAAAATCAATACCTCACCCACACACACCCTAGCCACACCCCCACCAATTTAAGATCCTCGTAGATATAGTTTTTCTACATATACACCAGATATGTGGGGGCTAATTTGTTTGGTTTAAATCAGAACCAGAAAGGCATAACATATATTTGTTTCGAGAACCTTCAATTTCCAACTCATTCTTGATTCTTCAATCAGGATGAATCCATGCATAACTCATACTTTAACCAAGAAAAACCAATATATAACTCAAATCCACTTATGAATGAAATTACAAAGAATTTTATCCTTATGTCAGTCACATTAAAGATATGATTAGAGATGTAAACTGGGAATTTCTCATGATCAATTTGCAATATCTGAATATTGGTTGATTTTGTCCCAATAATTGTTATTCTTATTACTAACAGATATGATGTTATTGTCATTGTCTAAGCAGACAAAGTTCTCAACATGGTTCCTACTTTGGTATGACCTGCAAGACATCCAAAATCATCTATATGTTGTTATCGCCCACGTTCACGGTAGTCATTATGTGATGGTTGCTTTACAATGAATGTATCCAATGCCTCATATTGGTAATTTTTACATATATACATATCAGAACGTTCTATTGGATGGGGCACTTTATGACTATTAATTATTTTATTTTTTATTATTTATTAAATTGTAATAAAATTAATACTAAATAATAATAATGCAAAAAAGATAACACAACGACAAAATAATAAAAAAATAGACAAAAAGACATAAAAAACATCAAAAGATGTTTAATATAAAATTTTGAATTGTTTAGATAAATCTCTTTTTGGCAACTGGAGAAATTTTATTAATAAAAATAATTGTTTTAAGAGCATATTAGCTTTTACCTATTTTATCAATAAAAAAATGATGTGACATTAGTTGATGTTTGGCATGAGTCTTTGTCACACATGTTAAACATGGTGAAATGTAAAAATAAAATAATTTAATTTAATTTTAAAAAGCATAGGGAGGAGGCTACGGTTAGCAATGACACTAATAAGCTAAATCGGTATTTTATAGCCCTTATAAATGTATCGTGTGTTGTCTTGAGTTTAGAATATAACATTGCATGTTTATTCATGTCATGTTGTGTTAACATATTTATTTAAACGAGTTGAAATTTTTTATTCAAAATATTTTATGCGGTGTTGTGCCAGATCAGTTGGACGTGTCATTTTTTGTTATCTGTAATATTTTATTATATATTCATATAAAAACCATAAGTGTGTCTATTTTTATGGTTCTAACTGGAACTGAATTTTTTCGATTTTACCATTAAATTATCATTTACCGTGTTAATTTTACTATTTTACCTCTTTTTCTCGGTTCCCCCTCTCCCTCGCTAGCTAGGATGTTATTGTTGTTGTTGTTGCTGTTGTTGTTGGTTTATTAAAAAAAACAAGATTGATCGTATGGTTTATAAAAATGCATCTATTATTTCCCTGTCTGTTTTGTTTTTTTTTCTTGATTCCATTTATTCTTTAATTGTTATATTGTTTTTTACGTTTTCTTTTAATTTTTAATACACCATGACTTTGTTTATATTCATATAGTAAATTGAGTTTTGGACGTCAATACTCTCATTTTTATAAAAGTTCACACTCCTTATACTATTAGTTATCTGTTACCCAAGTAAAAAAGGTTCAACGATGTGTTTTTCGTTAAGGCTTGGTCTGCAATACGTCTCAAATCATGTTGCTATTGTTATAGCTCACATTCAAAGTGACCATTATGTTACTGCTGATTTACAAGGAGTGTGTATCTAATGCATATTGGTGTGCCATTATAACGTAAATATAGATCATATCGTTCTATTAATGTCTGTCAATGATACTACCACTACTACTAATCAATGTTGCAGAACTCGTTATTTGGTACTCGTTCGACCGACCAGTGAGTAGTGAGTACTCGGGTTATTCGGGGAGTAATCGGATTGGATAAATTATATAGAAATATTTTTAAGGAAATTTTATATATATGTCAAAAATCATAAGTTCATTGAATTCCATAACAAAATTAGATGTAATATCAATAAAAGGATACAAGCTTAAATGTTAATTTACTTTAAAAATAGATATTCATTTATTAATATTAGATAGTTAGATTAATTATTTAATCATCATTTTCAAATGTATCTCTGATTTGTTTGTTGATGTTAACTTCATCTAATTCATATTCAGCTTCTTAGTCTTCCTTTTATTGATAACTTGTTGTAATCTTTAATGAACATATGATATATGATAAATAGCATAATTTCATTAAATTCATAACAAATAGATGAATATCAACAACAATGATGCAAGTTTAAATGTTAAAGTGTTAAACAATTTCAAAAAATGATATTCATTCTTTAATATTAGAATAAAATCATTTAGCCGTTAGTATTTTTTTATTATCAAATTTATATTAAATTGAACAAAATTAAAATTAACCAAGGTTTAATAAATAAGTAAATATATGATATATATTATAAAATAACTTAATAGTTATAGTTATTTATTTTTTCTAAAAAAATCAAAATTACCGAGTTTGATCAAGTTCATCGAGTTAGACCGAGTTGCTCCGAGTTGGCCCGGTTGTTACTGAGTTTGACAGATGTTGACCGATTTTTGAGTTGTTTGACTGAGTTGTCTTAACTTGCCTGAGTAAAAGGCCGATTATGTGTACTCAGTCGAGTACTTATTTGAGTAGGCCGAGTTTCACAACACTACTACTAATAATAATATCGATAACTAATACTAATAAATTTTCATGATACTTATAATCTAATGATAATAATAAATTAAAATATAAATAAATCTAACAATAATAGTAATAACAATAAAATAAAACAATAAAAATACAATAATAAAAGAAATACATTAAATCAAATAATAATAATAATAATTAAAAAATTAGAAAGATAAAAAACAATATAAAACAAAAATATCAAATTAGGAGGATGCAATAGGTAAAATAAATACTAAATAACAAAAAAAAAATGATTTAATAAGACAATATTTGATTTTATTGATTTTAAGGTGATGCAACTAACGGTAAAAATGAATATACATCTAATAGCACCCGTAATAAATCATAAGTGGTTAATAAAAAATAAACATAATAATATATTCTAATAATAGAAAATTATATATTAATTATTTCAAATAAACAAATATTTAAAAAACCACTCTTATTAAACATGCTCTAATATTAATTATTAATTGAGTGCTTTGTGTTTGTGTTGTTAAAAATGGTTTAGAATCATATAGAGAAATAGAGAATGTTGTTTGTTATTGTAGAAAACAAACACTAATTTACCAAACTTTGTAAAACACAATTTATTAATCCATCGACTTCATATAGATATATTTAGATAATGTGTATTGGTGTTTTCTATTGTACTTTTGAATGTTGCGTTAATGTTGTATCACACTCTTTTTTTCATACTTTATTCCATCTTTCAATGAGTTTTATATTCATATTTCATCTTAATTTTTTTAATACAAATAATAATTATTAACTTTAAAAAATTCAACTTATTAAATAAAAATAAAATAAGTATAAGATTAATAATAATTAAGATTTTTTTATTAGTTTAAACCCAAAAATTTTAAAATTATATAATAAAAAGTTACATCACTCCTAATTGAAAAACATAAACTTAATAACAATAATAATAATAATAATAATAATAATAATAATAATAATAATAATAATATGGGAAAAAGCTACTGTAGTCCAACGAACTTTCATGATTTTGTTTAAAAAGTCATTGGAGTTATTTTCTTGCTTTCTGAGGGAATAAACTTGAGTTTCTGTGTTACAAAAGCCCTAAAATTACCCTTGTCTGGTCATCAAGCTAGTTTGCCACATATTATGCCAACAAGACAAATGAAGGTAAAAAAAATACCACTCCCACTCTGCATCCATATCCCCCATGTTAACGTTCTCCGCATCATTCCTTCCTCTTCCGGTCACTACCAGTCTATGCCATGACCTTCAGAGCCGACCACCACCACTGCCTTCCTTGTCTCTCTCCATCCCACCCTTCCATCCGGTTTAAGATCAGATCTTCTCCTCCCCTTAATGCGATTCTAGGGTTTGAACGAGTCCTACTCTACTGATCAATTGAGGTTCTAAGATAAGGTTGGTTTAAGATGTGGTCCTCCAGGCTCCATGCACGATTCTAGGGTTCGAATGGTATGGTGCCCTAGGTCTTAACCTCGACAATTCCCTACTGATAGTATGTAAAAATGTAAAGGGGAGAGAGAAAGAGAGAGAGAGAGGATTCGCACAAAAAGGTGAGATGAAGAGGAGAGTGTACATACCTTATCGCTTTCAAATACTATGTAGTGAAATCGCAAGAGAAAAAGAGAGAGAACGAATAATGGTTTTGTAGTTAATGAAGTGAAGATAAGAATTGTCTGAATTCTGAAATGATTGTAGGGAAAGAAATAAATATATGAAAGTTCCTTGGGCTGTCCAAAGTAGCTGCAAAACTGACTATAATATGTTAGCGGGTCCAAAATAACAAGCAAAACAAGTTTACGCCCCTACGAAGCAGAGAAAAAAAAACTTCAAGGACCTTTTAAACCAAAACATGAAAGTTCGTTGGGATACACTAGCTTTTTCCCTAACAACAACAACAACAACACATCTGAATGAAGTTTGTTATGCATTTCTTAAAGTTTAACTAAGAGTTAGGCATGAGTTTCTTCTTGTTCATAAGATAGTTAAATATCGGTTTCATAATAACTATCGATCATATGATTTTAGTCTTTTAAAATCATATGATGTATTATGTTTTGTAAAACAACTTTTATCGTTCTTGCTTCATTAGCCAAATTGAGGATCGTTGTTCTGCGATTGTTGTAAAAAAACAAAAAAGAACATTATTAAACTAGTTGAAAATGTAATATAGAGTAAAGTTATGGTGGGTGTAAAATTTTTGAAAATATAATATGTACTTATACTAGTTGAAAAACAAAAAAGAACATTATTAAACGGGGGGTGTGTGTGTGTTTGTGGATTCATTGAGATCGATATTTTGTGGTGCCTTATTCAGTTATTTGTGAGTGCAATGTTCCCGCATGAGGCATCACTTGTCACTTAGAACCTCGTGCACAACAAAAAGGTATACCATCGACCATCCAACCTTATCATGAACAAAATTTGTTTATATAATAAACATATATTAACTCTATGTCTCTATGTGTTGTGAAAGATGTTAATGTTCTTGAAAATCTAATATTTATATTAATATGTAGTTTTTTTTTACAATGAAACAATCTAGTATTTGATTGTGGTTAGTGGGTATTGGAAAGTTAAAGAGAAAAATATTCTTGAAGATATACCGATGTTACATCAAAGACTTTTGAGAGTTTTGATTCACACAACCACTCAATCCCAAAACTTAACTCCACACGCAAACTACGAAACCTTATTATATATAAAGTGATGTGTACTTGTGTAGGTTGGTACGCATGTATAATATACAAAATTATTTACTTTTGAACTTTATTCTTTTTTATGTTTTGTTTCTGGGCATGATATCACGGTCTAATGGAATGTGATGTGGCATGATTTTAAGTAATTTGAAAACAACAAAATGAAAGTCGTTTCCTGTATTACACAAATAAAGTTTTGTATATGCTGTTATATGCTTATACAACAACCTCTTTATTTGATTTAAAAAGTTAGCAAACGTCTTATCAAATAGTTGTATTATTTACATCGAACATTCATACCGTAAAAAACAACCAACTATGTACTCTTTTAAAAATATACTTTTAAGGTTTCTCAACTTGAATTTTCTATTCGCTTTATGTACAATATTGAAAATTGATCAATATCTCGTAAAATGGCTTCTCACAACGTATTATTATTATTATTTTTGTTTATTTATAGAAAGTTAATATTGTAAAAATATAACGAATCCTAAAATATCGTCTACTTTACTTGCTCACAAACAAATTTAACTATAGAAATCTCTCAACTTCACTTAAGCTAATAGTATTCGGTATACACCCAACGCCCATGGCGTAGGTATTGACGTGGAAGGCCTCCACGACATGGAACACCGCCCCACCCTGGCATGGACCATGCCGCTGTGGAGAGTCGTGTGTGCAGCGGACGAGAGGCAATGGTGCATTTGAACGTTGGAATAGCCGCTAGGGAAGTGACCCGTTGAACAAATTTTTTTTTCAAATCTTATAGATATAATATACCACTAAATTGAATAATTTACACACACTCTTCTATCATTCTCAATCAAAATACTTATCTTCTCACTTTTAAAAATATGGAGCACAACCCAACACACCACCATCCAACCCGAACCAAAACGTTTCACGACAATTTCCGTCACTCGCTTCATCGACGGGTTTGTTTATGAACTTGCTACAAGGTACCCGGCCCGGTTCCGCAACAAAATTTATTCCATCAACCATTTCAACAAAAAAATTTCCAATAATATTTTTCGTACCAACAACCGTTCCCATTCCAACCAAATGCACATCATCCACAATTTCAACCTCAATTCCAAACATCGCAACAACAACAAGAAACTCAACAATTGTCACCCGACCCACTACCGGAATCGGTGTCGGAAACACAACCGAAACCACAAGCGGAGCCGCAACGTAAAGGCAAAAAGAGGAGCAAAAAACAACCATGGCACAAAGGGGTCCGTGACTTTGAAACGAAGACGAAGAAGCGGCGCTGGTGCGGGCTTAGCTCGCAATTTCTTAAGACGCTTTGACCGGTACAAACCAAACCTGCGCAACATTATGGAATCAAATTTTAGAGCATTTCCATCAAAGCATGGAAAGAGGTGTGTACCGAAACACCGACAGTCTTTCTAGCAAGTGGAGAGATTTGCGAGCAGCGTGTACCGGTTTCAACGACATCTTCAACAACCTTTCAAAAATGTAGAAAAAGTTGGCGGAGCGATTTCGATGTGTTGAACACGGCACTTCAACAAAACCATCAACAACACGACAACAAAGCATTTACGCATTTGAAGGATTGAGAAGTTTTTAAAAACGGATCCGAAATGGCCAATGAAACCGGATGTTCTTAACCAATCAACGGGATCCACAAACGCTCAAGAACAACCGAACCAAACGACCAAACCTATAATTATGGCGAGGGTATCGAATTCGACCTCAACAATGACTTGGAAGAAACCAAACCGTAACAACCCCTTCAACGACCACAAGGGAGAGATAAAGGAAAGCGAGCGGCCTAATCTTTGGGAAAAAGCGTATCCCGCACGGACGAGTTCGCTTATTTTAAATCGACATTGGACGAACACCTCCAACTTCAAAAAGAAAAAGTCTGCATTAAACAGGATTCAACTCGCAAACAAGATCTCGTTCACGACATGAACATTTTGAGGATGCCGACATCCGACCTCAAATCGGCCAACCTCGAAACGGTACTCGCGATCAAAGAAGTTCGTGAACGATACGCACGCAATTAGAAATTTTTAGGTTTCGTAATTTTAATTTCTAGGATTTGTAATTTCTATTTTTAGGTTTTGTAATTTTTATTTATAGTTTTATTAATGTAATTTTTATTTTTAGGTTTGCTAATTTAATTTTGAGTAAATTACAGTTTTGGTCCCTGTGGTTTTCCCCAGTTTTCGCATTAGTCCCTGAATTTTATTTCCCACGTTGTTGCCTTGTGGTTTCCATTTACTAACAGTTCTGGTCCTTAGTCCAAGTCAAAAGACATTTATACCATTTTTATTTCCTTTTCCTTTTTCTTTTAACACTTTATTTAATTTTGTTAATTAAAAAAAATAAAAATCCACCCCCACCCCCGATTACCCCACCGGCACCGTTCAATTCGTGATCTTTTGTGATCATCGACAAAAAAAACCATGGGATTGCATCTCTGTGCTCAGCAGTTCAGCCTACTCAACTCTCTCCATCTTACAGAAACCAAATACAAGTGACTTCCATAGATGAGATACAGATGGCACACCTCTCTCAAGCATTTTATCAAACACTTGGAGTGCTTCATCGACGTACCCTCTAAATGACAACCCAACAATAAGCTTATTGGGGAGGATGGCCGAAGACGATGCTGGAGGGGGAATGTCATGGTGAAATTGGAGGAGAAAGAGCATGGATTGTAGAAATTTCATAATACACTTCGTCTTCAGTTTCCATAAAAGCTTATCTTTGGGGATCAATATAAATAGAGATGCACAGATGATCCAAGGTTAGAAGATTATTACCATCGGTGATTACGACGCTCGACAATTATCGTTCATTGAACTAATTACCAATTCAGATCCTCCAACGTGTTTTGACTCCGATTGGAAAATTCAAACTAGATTTACATCGCCTTCTGTTACCTCTGTCCCATGCTCTGGCAATTATGCATCAGAAATCCAACAAACTACGGAAACAGATATTGAGACTATGAACATTCATGAAGACGATAAATTCACAGGGAAGAAACCAATTCCCCAATTCGAAATTCCCCTTGCTGTTGTATATCCTGGTATGGTGTTAGTTTCCGGAGAGAGAGAGAGAGAGAGAGAGAGAGAGAGAGAGAGAGAGAAGGACTAATGCGAAAACTGGAGGAAACCATAGGGACCAAAATTGTAATTTACTCTTTAATTTTTATTAATGAATTTTTTATTTGCAAAGTTGGAATTTCATTTTATATATTTTTGTACTAAATTTAATAAAATATATATATTAGGTGATGTGAAGTGGTAGATATTTCTTTGGTGGTATTGTAGTAGGTAGAGATGATGTGGTGGTGATGTGGCGTCACTTTTGATGTGGGTGAAAGTGAAGCATTTTCCATCATCTAAGATGAGTGGTATCTCACAAATATGGGAGACATTGATGTCACGTAGGCATCACCTAAAACACTTCATTTTGTTGCCAATTTATGTTTTGATGAATTGCTGGTATTGCCAAAATTTTAACTTTTTTAAAAAAATAAAATCGGAAAAATTCATTAATTTAAATAAAAATATCTATTTAAATTGAAATTAAAACATAATATTTCATTAAATAAAAATAGAAAATTACATAAACCTAAAGAAATTAAAATTACATAATTAGGAAACTAAAAATTATATAGCCACGATATAAAAACTACAAATTATAAATTGCTTACATTTGTGCTTTCATTGCCATAGTCGCTGCCTAATTTTCCCCGAAAATGTGACTCACATGAGGCCTATTGCGACCATACTCATTAAGTTGGGTGTTGAAGTGGCCCAACGCGTGCTCCCAAAATGACTCGTGGTGTTGGTGGTTTTCAAGTTCTTTGTCCTCTAAAACACTTATGTACGCCTTCGCCAATGCCAGTTTTTCTTTGTCACTACATGGTTGTCTTTTAACCGTTTGGGTAAAACTTCTTCTTTGTGACGCGGTACATGGTGGTGGTTGGGTTTCTAGTACTTCTTTGGCGTCGTCGCTTGACGCTTGATTCGTTGTATACATTTTGGAAAAAGGGTTGGTTTTCATCGTTTGACTCGTCGTTGTCTTCATGTTCACAAAAATGCGATGTGTCAAGAACGTAACATTGTGATGGATTTATTTGGAAGTGACTATAGCCGGATGGGTAGTCCTGAAATTGTGAGAGAGAAAATTGGTAGTAATTTTGTTGTATCGACATTTCTTGGTATGAGTATTGTTGATATTATAAATAATAATGTGTTGAGGGTAGAGGAATATTGGAACCGTCTTTGACCTGACGGTTTCTTCTTTAGGAAGAACATTTTTTGGATTTCGCACGGGGTTGAATTCATTTGATTTTCAAAAGAAAGAGTTCTAAAAATATAGAAAGACAGAAAATTGTTTAGAGAGAATATAAAAGAAAAAGTGAATGAGTTTATTAAAATGTGGGGTAAAATAATTTTAGTAATATATATTTTCATATATCAATTAACCATTCGGTTAATAATAAATAGTTAAAAACATGAAAAATACATTTACGGTACATCATTTATCAATAAACAATTCAAAAGACGTTTTCTAGTGATCATATTATATTCATTTAGCTAGTATAAGACAAAAATTTTAAAAATTAAAAAAAAATAATTAGTAGTGATCTTACGATCTTACGATCCGATCCTACTCCGATCTTACCCAAAAACTATTCAAGTAGGATCGGGATCGATTTTACTAGGTGGGATCGTAGGATCGTACGATCCTACGATCAAGATCGCGATTTTAACAACCTTGATATATATATATATATATATATATATATATATATATATATATATATATATATATATATATATATATATATATATATATATATATATATATATATATATATATATATATATATATATATATATATATATATATATATATTACAAAAAAATCCTAAACTCAATCGGCACCGCCAACCTGCCCCACCCCATATCTATCTAGCTCGAACCCAAAGAGCACAGGGACGTGAACACGCCAGTACCTGAGATACTGCCAGCGAGCCCACGGCATCCCGCAGCCCACTCCGTCAGGCCTAACACTACCGGTTTATAGTCATTTATAAAACAAATATTTGTAAGATTAAGGCCCTGTTTGGCAACCTCTTAATTTTTAAGCTCTGAATTTTTAAGAGGTCTGAGATTTTAAGAGGGTCTGTATTGTTAAGAGTTGAACTTGTAACATACAGTTTGGTTGGAACCTCTTAATTGTTGTGCTGAATGAAGAAAATGACAATTTTACTCTTCTGTATTATTTTATTCAAATAAATCCTACAAGTTTAATTTCACACAAATTGATTCGCAATCTGATCACGCAAATTATTCATGCCAACACGCTATATTTACATAAATAATTTATTATCATCTGTTAGATAAAGATACAATACTAAAATCAAGAATGCAAATAATTTGCATACATTGTTTTTCACATAAAGAGCAAGTGAGCCAAGAAGAATCCCTTTTTGTAACAGGCTTCCCACATAACTTGCAAGCACAATACGAACAATAATATGGCTTACCAGGCACCACCTGCACTCCAGAAGTGTCAGTTTATCAAAGAAAAGATTGCGAATGAAGAACAAAATCAAATTCAACTTATTACCTGCAACTCCGATTGCATCATAAGGATTGTCAAAAATTCTCCCTCCCGTATGCAATTGGAAACCTGGGACAGGAAAAAGTTTCGACAACAAGTACATAAAATCCGATTGGACTCTATTGTCCCTTTCTTAAAACCATCTTGACTTGCTTGGATTTCGGTCATAGGCTTCAAAACCCTCGATTTATACCTTTTTTGCATATGAAAATTGATTTCTCACTACTGCTAGTTCATCTTCATGACCTTCCGTTCTTTCCAATAAAGAGAACACAAATTCAACACCTTTGTTTATAATTTATTTCTTTCTCAAAATTGAACACAAATTCGACACCTTTAAATTTGATTATTTTGACCCTAATTTCGCGAAAGAGTTCCAGCATCAAATTGAGTATCGAATGTACAGCAGGAACAATCAAAATTCAGCAGCACAACGTACCGATTAGGAAATTATTAGGTTGATTATTTAACCAAACAGCACAAACAATCAAGGGAGGTACCGATTGCAAGATAACTTACCAGCACCGATTGAGGGAGGCGGTGATGACTATGGGTGCGATGGAAACTGCAACCGGGCCGGGAAGCCGGAGACATAGCGGAAGCCGGCACAGACGCCGGAAGCTGGAGAAGCAGGTGAGAGGAGGGGTAGAGATGCAGCGAGAGGAGGGAGATGCAGCGAGAGGAGGTCGCGTTTCATGAAGAAGGAGAGGAGGGAGCCGTATAATGCTTGAAGCGGGATACAGGTTAGGGCAAAAGCGGGAATGAGAGCCTTTTTTTTTTTTTTTATTCAGAGGCGTGTCTATGTCTGGCCTGTTAAGAGGCTATTTTTTAATTAAGTGGCAAAACATAAGAGGGTATCAAACAGTCTGAATGGTTGAGAGCTCTTAACCATTCAGATTAAGAGGTGTCAAATGGTAAACAAACAGGCCCTAAGTGATGATCATCATCATTCATCAAATTGGTAATACAATAAATTGTACACTTTTGCAAAATTACAAACCAAGCTTCAATCACAAGAAACAAGAAGTATGTATAATTTTTTTTTTCCTTTTTTCAAAAGAATCTGTTTTACAACATAAACATATTTCACAGCACTTATCCATTCAGATTAAAACATAAACAATTGAACATCAAAGTTCCCAATTAGGGGCCCATTGAATATCTCATTATTTGCCTAAATCCTTGTACAATATAAGCAATCATCGTAACAGAACTCTCCAGAAAAATGACACGAACATACACTACTTGTAATGGAACAAAAACTTACTTTTCGTTTAAGGGTAAGGAACGAAAGGATAAAACGGTCAATTTCAAAAAAGAGCAGCTCGTTGAAGCTTTGGAAGCTGCAACGGTTCCTGGAATTCTGGATTAATAGGAAACAGTTCACATTGTGCATATTGTGCCATTAATTGATCAACTAAAACCAATGCCACCATCGCTTCAACCATGGGCACCGCTGTAAATTCACCCATCAAAAAGTAAATAAATAAAATCAGTCAAAGTAGGTTGCTATTTCTTCCATTAACATTGGATTGGGTACAAACCTCTTGGGACAACACATGGATCATGTCGTCCACGCGCTATAAGTTCTGTTTCATGTTTATCTCTAGTCACTGTGTTCTGCTTTCTCTGCATAGTCATCACACAAATAATTATATTAAAAAAATGCAGTTTAATGTTGTAGCTTTTTAGGCAAGCAAATAAAACAGATTTTTAAATCATTAGGTCAAATGTTTGACTTTAGATATCCTTACTGAAATAGTCGAAGTTGGTTTGAAGCCTATTCTCATGTTTATGATCTCTCCATTAGATATACCACCCTGCATATATAATAAGAACAAAATAAAATAATAAATCCAAAAATGTTTTAATTTAGAGAAACTTAAAAAAGCATACCTGTATCCCACCAGAACGATTTGTTCTTGTCCTAATTCGGCCATTTTCATCCTTATAAAACTCATCATTGTGCTCACTACCCGTCAAAAACGTACCTATGTTGTTTCATTTTATGAAAAAAAAAAATCATAAATATTACAATCTTTTAAATACATATTTCAATACAAAATTCACTGATGTGAACCTGCAAATCCGCTTCCAAATTCGAACCCTTTTGTTGCAGGTAAGGACATGGCTGCTTTAGCTAACTCGGCTTCAAGTTTGTCAAAAACCGGTGAACCAAGTCCCTAAAATGCAAATATAAAACTTTAATATAACAAATATGTAAATTAAAGATACACACACACACACACACACACTGATTGCTTACACGTGGAACATTTCTCGCGATACACGTGACAACACCACCTACAGAATCGCCTCTAACTCTAACAGCATCAATTGCAGCAATCATTTTTTCTGCATACTCGGGATTTGGGCACCTAGCAATATTGCTCTCAATCTGACATTATTCATAAAACATTTTTATTAAATATTACCATCTAACAAATTATTCAAAATAATATATTCAAAAGTAACCTGATCAAGCGTCAAAGTACAGTGATCAATTAGATCTTCCGGAAGTACAACTTTATGGGCTTGAGAGACATAAGCAAGAATCTGCAAAACATACAAAAATAGTAAGGTTAAACTCGTAATTTACTATATATACAGCAACAAGAAGAAACAACTGTAACTTGTAAACATACCTCAATTCCTGCATATAACTTTAGAATCTTTTTGGCAACAGCTCCAGAGGCAACTCTGCCAATTGTCTCTCTAGCTGAAGACCGACCACCACCCTATGTTTATTTTTTAACCTTTAAGTATATATTTATTTCGTATTTATGTAACAATTTGTGAAAAAAATTAGTACCTCTACTGATCGTACACCATATTTAAAGTCATAAGTGGCATCAGCATGAGAAGGTCGATAAGCCATTGACATTTCACTGTAATCCTGTCAAGTCCAATAAACCATTAATGGTATCCTACTATACATTATAATAATAATAATAATGCTATCCTACTATGCATCACAGTATTGACTACTCACTTTTCCCCTTTGATCTGTGTTGGGTACTTTTATCATGATTGGAGATCCAGTTGTGTATCCTGAATTTAATGCACAAAAATTAGATCTTAAGGGCACTCTTCTAAAGATAAGTGTATAATGATATTAAGGGACTATTAACAACAAACTAACCATCAGCAACTCCTGAATATATTGTGCATGTGTCTGTTTCTTTTCTAGGTGTAGTGATTCTGCTTTGACCTGGCCTCCTGTATAAAGAAGGTAATTAGTTATAGTAAGTGATACACAAAGATAAGTATGATAGTACCTTCTGTCAAGATCTACTTGTAAATCAGCTTCTGAAAGGGGAAGCCTAGGGGGACAACCATCAATAATACAACCAACACCTCCACCATGGGATTCACCAAATGTTGTAACACGAAAGTAATTTCCATATGTACTTCCAACTGCGTGTATTTCTGTAAATGGTAGTTGTATGAATCAGTCACTTTGGGTATTTATGAATATGATGGATGCTATATGATCAAATGCCAAAGATTATCAGGTGGAAACATCCAAGACAGCTTATTAGAAGAGGTTCCTTATATCCGAATAATACTATAGTTACAGTAACATAATAGATGAATGTGAAGTATACATATATGTGTAATCGCTAGTTTCTTATGTATTTGCAACAATGAGGGAATTCAAATCTGAACAATTCACTCGAGACACACTTAATTTAGCACATGGTTAATGAATCTATGGAAACCTGATTTGGAAATGTAACTTTAACCAAGTGTTTTTATTGAAGTGCAACACTTAAAAATGCTTTATCAAGGCTACAATGCAGTGCGATTCAGTTATCAAATTTCTTCACAGGATAATCTCGTCAATAAGTTTCTAACCCAATGGTAATAAAGCCATGGTCTTTATCAAAATTAGTCCAGGTTATTGGTGGATCTAGATATATCCCTGAGAAGAATATTACATCCTACACAACAATTCAGGGAAAAACAACATCAACAAGATTCGGTATCAGGGAATGGACTTCCATTCAGTCGAAAGAAAGAAATGACTTAGTGCCATTGCATTTTTAGGGAACAATAAAACTTCAACGTTTCCGGTTTTGGCAAAATTATAGACGAGAACGCCGGTAATCACAAGCTGTAAAAAATCACAGTTAATCACAAAAGGTAATATACTAGATAAACTAAAGTACGTTGCTATTTTCGTATAAAGTTTCCATAGAATGAACTTCCAGGCCGAAATTTTGTCCATTTCACGGTAGGATACATATCGAATCAACTCAAAGAAATCAAACGGAACACAGTTTTGGGAATATTATTAGAAAAAGTCACTTTCACTCACACTTTTTACTAATCCACTATAAAAGCAACAAATCAGGAACATTCATCAATAAGAAGAAAATACTACAAGATAGATCATTAAATCTGGGTACTCACCGAGTTTTCTAGGTGACGATCGGCGGTGAGTTGAGAAACGAACGTTTGCGGAGCCGAGATCTGAGTGACGTAGAGAGGACAAACGTGACGGTTCACCGGAGGATGAAGCTCCAACGAAGGATTTGGTTAATAGAGAAGACGCCATTTACTTCTTGCGAAGAAACTGTGTACACGATCTACGCCTAAATATGACTTGGGCATATGGGGGTTGGTGGGCGGACTGTGTGGCCGTGTTTGGTGGCCACCTAACTATGCTATCTTTATATTTTCAAAAAATAAAATTACAGTTTTGGTCCCTTTGGTTTGTATGAAATTGCGGATTAGTCTTATTTTCGAAAATCTCACATTCTTGTTCCTGTGGTATGCATTTTCTCACAAAATCGGTCCCTAGCTCACATAAAAGACCACATTATCCTTTTATTTTTTTTCTTTTAACCTTTTATTTATTCTAATAATTAAAAAGAAAAAGAAAAACTCACCTCACCCCACCCCAACTACCTTGTCTTTCTCTCTCTCTCTCTATCTCATGTTATTCATGTCGCCATTTTCGAAGAAGAGAGACTGAATAGGAAGATTGAATCTCAAAAAATCTAATCTAAATTTTGTCACTAACACTTGGGTTTTGATTCGAACCACTTCTTATTTTTCTTAAGTTCGTTTCATTCTCCTTTTCGACTACAAATTCTTGAGAGTTATTTTGATTCCATAAACACTTTGTAATTTGTCTCATCTTTGGCTTTTCTATTCTGTTAGTAGATTTTAGCTTTCATGTTAGTAATGTTAAGTAATAGATCTAGAACTGTAACAAAATAATCACTGATCTTTGGCTTTTCTATTCTATTAGTAGATTTTAGCGTTCATGTTAGTAATGTTAAGTAATAGATCTAGAACTGTAACAAAATAATCACTGATCTTTGGCTTTTCTATTCTGTTAGTAGATTTTAGCTTTCATGTTAGTAATGTTAAGTAATAGATCTAGAACTGTAACAAAATAATCACTGATCATGGCAGATCATCAAGCTTCGTCTCTTTCTTCCCTTGCTCACCAGAACCTGACCCGATCCATTTCACATTTTCTCGGTTCGTCGAGGCAACGACAGACTCTTGCCCAAATCACCAGCTTGAATTATTGGCACCAACAAACAACTCTATAATTTTGCTAGCTACCCATTTGGATTGGTAAAAACCCATAAAACCCCACAAAGGTTTTCTATAGGTCCATTGTCTTTAACTAAGATGGAGGTTTCAAAGGAGTATACATGAATGATCTCACATGGGCCTAACCCAAACACAACACATATTTATGATAATTGTATTGTGATGAGCTGTTGTTGTATTCATATCAGCCAGAACTGTCATTAACTGTCATTGGATAGTTTTGTAAGCTTCTATAATACCTTCAAGAAAAATATTAGAGAATGCATTGCCATTTTCATGTACATGTTAGTAAGAGAGAGAGAGAGAGAGAAAGACCGGTGGGGTATGGGGGGAGGGGTGGATGAGTGTTTTTTTTACTTTCTTTATTATTAAAATATATAATTAGGTAAAAAGAAAAAGAAATTAGAAATGGTAATATAGTCGTTCCATATGGGTCGAAGAGACCAAAAAGTGCAAGATTTGGAAACTATAAGGACCACCGTTGCAAAATGTAGAACCCACAGAGACAAATACGTGAGATTTTCAAAACAAGTATTAATCCATAATTCCGTGCAAACCACAGGGACCAAAGCTAATTTACTCTTTTTAAAACGATCGTTACAATACAATTTAGAGTAAACTACAACTTTGGTCCTTTTGGATTATACCAAATTACAATTTTGGTTTTAGTTTCAAAAATCTTACATTAGTGGTTTTGTGGTTTCCAAATATTGTATTTTTTGTCCCAGATCAATATAAATAGACTATTATGATAAGTACAAGTAACGATAATCTAAATCTATTCACAACAACACAAGTAGAAGAACTCGAACAACAAGCTTTAATCTATAAATACATGGTTTTGGGTGTTCATGTACTTACCTATCTCATTTTCTCTGTTAGACAAAACTTATACAATTCTTCTTTTTCTAATTGATCTACTAACCAACCATGTAACCATAAATAACCCTAATTTTGCCTTTTGTTTTTCTTCAATTTTATATAATTTGATTATTTTGTAGTGGGGGTCTAGGAAGGGAACTTTCAATATAAAGCTTCACAATATGGTGATCGTCATCCCTATCAGCATCTATGTGGATGCCTCATGCCATCGGCATGACCTCCCCTTCATGCCGGCATCGGCATCTAAACTCTACAACGACAAGATCATGCCGCTCTTTCCCTGTCTCTTCTTTCCATCGGCAACCGCCCCCCCTCTCTCTACGCCATCTTCCTTCTTTCCTCTTTCTCGTCTCTTGTTCGACGTGGAGTGGTTGCCGCCGGCGACCACTCCGTTTAGCCTACGTAGTTGTATCAAATTGGGTCTGGGAAGGGAACTTTCAATATAATTATTTGTACCATGTGCATCATCACTTGTATCAAATGTGAGAGAAGTAAGGGTGCCATTTCCAGGGGTGAGAGGAGGCATGAAAGGTGCTGACTGGCAGTTAATGTGGAAGAGAAAAAATGAGGGAAAGTAAGAGCCCATATCGGAGGGCCTAAAGCGGTTATAGAGATGGCACGTTCCTCAACTATCGCATATTGAGGGAGAGGTAGTTTAGTAATTTTCCACAGCAAAGGACAAATACATTTACATTGAGGGTCCTTGGTAATTTCACTAAAGAGACATGTTTTCCCATATATGGTATACGTGTTGTGTGTAACGAATTGCATAGGGATAGAGAGAAGGAAAGAGATAGTTGGAGAGAGAGAGAGAGAGAGAGAGGGGCCCCGGGGGGGGGGGGGGGGGGGGGGGGGGGGAAGGGAAGAGAAAGAGAGTTATCGGGATATAATAAAAATCAATTCTCGCCATTTTCTTATGGGTTGAAGATTTCGAATTTGCTTCTTCTGACCACCGGAGAACCACGATAGATCCGATGGAGGAGGAGGTGGTCCACAGTACCGGTAAGGCGGTAACACTGAGTTTGGCAGCAAGCATTAGTTTATCCCGAGTTGTTAGAACTTGAATCGAAATCATCCCTGTGATGATTGGAAGACGACTCTTATCAGGGTGATATGCGTTTTGGCAATGTAGTTGTGTGTGAAGACGCGACCATGTGCAATGGTCTCTCTGGCGAGATAGAAGATTGAGAACAACGAAGGAAAGAGGGAACGAGAGGGAGAGCTGGAGGGAGAGTTTAGGGAGACATCGCACGAACAGTGAAGTGAAGGGATGGAGAGAGTCCATGGATGGGTCTGAGTCTTGGATGCCGGAGCCAAATGTGTCATCGGGAAGAGTTATGACGGCGAGGATGTAGGTTAGCCAACTGGAGAAGTGAGTGAGGCCGGAGTGAGCACCGATGGTATTATCAGTTCCAACCGAGGGAGACGGGATTCAAGCTGGTCATGATTTGGGTTCGTGGGTGCTCCGGCGATTGATGCGGAGCATTTGGTTCGAGCTCCAGCCTAGGAAGCAGCGACGGTGGTTCCTGGCGTATTTGCGAACCGAAGAGGGGACGAGAGGGTGGCCTCGAGGTTCCAGCCATCATTTGATCGGTGTTGCAGCAATGGGACGGATAAGGTCATCGCCGCCGGGAAGAGAGATAGACCGCGACTGCCGGAGAGGTGCGTGTCGCCGGTGAGTGTGAAGCATCGATGAGGGAGGCGGCCATGAAACATTCTCGCGTACGTCTGGTATTCGTTTGACTTTCGTTTTAGGTTAATGAGCATGTAATGGACAGTTGACTTGGGTTCCTGATTTGGGCCGTAGACCATTGCCCTCTCTTTAGACTGATTTGGTGAGCTTCGGGACCCTAATTCTTTTGGATCTGATATTGAGGTTTTATTGATGTTAGACTATCCTTTGGGCTAAAGTATTTGGTTAAGTATAGACTGTCTTAGTTGAGTTTCTATTTTGAGATTATACATAAGGTATTTTATAAAAATGGATAGCTAAAAAGACACCGTTATTTACAAATTAGACATCTTAATCATTACTTTTTAAGTAGAGTCAACTATTTTTTATTTGTTGGAATTACAATGTTTTCCAGAAAAAACGGTTATGATTGGTTAAGAATGTTTGACTTTTATTTATAGATAAATTAATTTAAATATTCTTATTTATTTTTAATAAATCTGTTAATTATTCTAATATAATTTTATTTAATTAAAAGGAATTTATTTTCACTATTAAAAATGTTATGATTTTATATAATCAAAAGATGTAATTTTAAACATACAAGACTTTATGGGTAAAACATTGTTTGATGGTAATTAATATAACTAATTTAAACATGCTAAGTCGTTTAAGGTAATTTGTAAACTATATAATTAAACTTTGTCATTGTATAGACATAAGTTCAACTATCGGATGTGACTATAGTTAAGTTTGAGTAAATATTAAGTTTGAGTAAAGATGAATCTTTAGATTACGTATTTATTTTTATATGATTGATCATATAGGGAACTTGGATGGAGGAGAAGAGGAGACCTAGGATGAGACATTTTCAGTCACGACGATATTATAGAGATTAGTAGATTACTGTTGACTTTTCAGCTGACACTAATATGAGTTTATCGAAGTACATGTCCCTAAATCTATTTTATGGTATGAGTTAGTTCTAAAAGATTTTCATGAAACCATGTTATATGTTATGTGCTACTATATCGTATACTTGTGCATTTAAACAAATCTATTTTGAAAGACAAACTAAAAATGATAAAAGATGATTTTCATACCAAAGTTTCATCCTTCATGTGCATTGCATCATTTAGGATAAGAGTTTGTGGGTGTCACTCATGATATCCATATGGAAATTGACTAAAGATGAAAGATGTAGTAATTAGATTTCTAGATAATCATCACTTTGCACATGTCAGGCTAACTACCCCACGTGTGGATCTTGGTTGATGGTTCACGAGATCCTAGTTGAAAGTGATGGTGTATGTGTAATATTACACCACCCATTGAACCATTGACGTGGGAATGGACTTGAAGATGTAGACTTCTGATATGGGATAGTTGCATATGCATACATCATACATTGTTTGATTTTCCGCAACCTACACTCTGAAATGATTTTAAGCAAAAACCTAATGTATTTTAAAATGATATTTAAATACAATTTAACTGCATTAAGGAGTTTGGACTGAATTCCCGCGTATGATGACTTATAAACTTTAATGAAGACAAGAAGGTTTAGAAATAATGTTTTTATAATTACATTTATCAATGGGTTTTAGAACATGTATCTCTATTTATAAAAAAATGTCTGACTCAACTTGCCATGTAATGACTTCTCAATTAAAACCTCGGTCTAAGTTTTAGTCCATGAGGACAAAAGAAATATAAAAGTATAACTCATTTATAGGCCTAATAATAAAACTTAATACTATTGTTTCAGACTTAGTTGTTTCCTATTTTAAGATGATTTAGTTGTTTGTTGATTTATAAACATTTTAAAGTATTAATATAACGGAGTCTGGTTCACAAGTATTTATGTATGTATTATTGTTATTATATTGTATTAGAAATAGAGCTAATCAAGCTTAGGGGTTATTTAATATTTACTGATTGAGTAAGAGCTGACTAAGTTAGTGTCAGGCAGACTTATCCTGAAGTTGACCGGGTAAGATGTAAATTTAAGGGCTTAGGACCGAGTTAGAGGTAAATTTTAAGGTTATCAATCGGTTTGACACAGACCGAGTCAGACGTAGACGTAACCTCTTACTGGACCGGTAAGAGGCAAATAAAACAGCCCCTTGGTTATAAAACCCCTCGCTGTCACTTATTTTTTGACTACTATATAGACGCGACATGAGAAAACCTCAGTAAACACTCACCCCTTAACTCTTAGAAATAGTAAACCCTCATCAACCCTCACTTTTTTAATTAAATAAATAATATAAATAAATTAAACTAAATAACAATATTAATTAAAAATGACAAACTGAAAATTAATTAAAAATGACAACTAAAAAATACAAACGTTAAAAAACGCGAAACTACGAACAATATTTTTTTATGATATCGACATTGTATTTTAAAAACATTTCGAGTGATTTCCCATCGAGACCCTCCTTCAGATTTGACGACAAAAACTTTATGACTTTTGGTCGTTGTTTTTCTTTGCGGACTCGTTGTTTATCTTCGTGAGCTCGTTGTCGATCTTGGCGGGCTCGTTGTTTATCTTCGTATGTTTTTTTCAAACTCCATTCATTCGTGGAGGTTTAAAATTTTCAAACTCCAAACGCATAAGGAAGATGCCATCATTTTTTGCGACCTCATTCCATTAGACGAAGACACTTTCCCTTTCCTTTTCCCCACATCTCTCCCCGTCGGACGAAAAAGCGGCAAATTCAAGCTCGTCCTACGCCTCCACCTTGTTCAAATTTATGTTGATACGAGCGTTCGATGATGTTGTGTAGCTTGTTTCAGACGTTTTCGATTTTTTTCGTGCTGAGGCCGCAATGTCGATTTCGTTTGAATCTTTCCAATTTTTACAATTCTCAAGTATTCTCCAAAACTCCACATACTTGAAGGATGTCCTCTATTATCGGACTTATATATTTTTAACGTTTCATCAAAAATATTTTTGCTCTGTTTGTCCGCTTTTTCGTTGGCTTCTAAGTTGTGGATCAACCCGTTGAACTTCACGACGATGCGGTTGGCTTCATGGTATTTAGTATTCAACGAGTCCTTTGAACGATATGGCTCACGTTCTAACTCATTATGAAACCATTTCCTAATGCACATAAAAAAATGGTCGGCTGCTTGCGCGTTTCTGGTCACCGCATTCTCCGAAACGTCGAGCCAAAAATGTGTTAAAGCGATTTTTCGGCCGTTTTCCATTTTTGTTTGTCCGCTCTCCCTTTTTCTTAATCACGAGTTGAGTTTCGGGCACTTCTTCGGGTGATTCCTGGATGTCGGGAATTGGATCGGGGGGTTCGGGTGGGACGTTTTGTGTTTGGGGTTGGAAGTATTCGAGAAAATGATTAAAATTGGTGTATAAGTTTTGGGAGGGATGGGCGAATAAGGTTGCATTTGATATGGGTACGTTTGGTGAGTAAACTGGAGTGTCCATTTAGGGCTTGTAATATTGCGCTGTTGGTGAGCAAATAAGAGCATCCATTTGAGGTCGATAAAATTGTTCGAAACTAAGCGTGTTTGAGTGGTTTCGATTCGATTGTAGGGTGGTGTTGTTTGAGAAATCTTGGGAAGACATACTTTTTGAGAGTATGAAATTGTGTTGTTCAAATATTTAAAAGGAGATGTATATATAATTGGTAAATTTGTATTTTTTTTTCTATTAACCGCTAAAGTAGCCGTGGGGGTAGGGTTTATCCGTGCGTGAAGATTAGCACGCACACCCCTTTACCCGCATTCACTCACCCAACATGGGCAGGGTACCCATGCAGCCTTCTTGGTCTACATAGGTACCTGTAGTGTGCGGGATGCCAAAAGATCCTATGATGGAATCATTATGTAAGGTCCAGTGATTGGGTCTTAAGTTAGGTTACACTTTACGTTTCTTTTTTTCATAACGGGCCTAAAGTGTTGGACAATTTTACACACACACACACACACACACACACACACACACACACACACACACACACACACACACACACATATATATATATATATATATATATATATATATATATATATATATATATATATATATATATATATATATATATATATATATATACACCATTTAGAGGGTTAGGGCAAAAATTCCTTAGATTTTAAGAGGTGCAAAATATTAAACTCCATGTACAACTATCTGATGTGTGTTATATCTCTACTATCTTAACCCATCCCCTTTCTCACTTATTTATTCCCCAATCTGTCGTTATATTGACCTGATTATTTTCAAATATAAATTATCATTTGAATTCTCACAAAATCAGGCCTAGATTTGAAATTTAAAACGCAAAAAAATAGTTATGGTGCGTTTGCTTGTGAAAAACTTCTTTTATTTTCCTAGAAAAATGTTTTCCGGAAATGGACTGGAGTTTTCGTTTTCAGTTTTCAATGAAAATTTTAGAAAACGCGGTTGGTTGAAACTAGTGGAGTTTTTATTTTCCATTTTAGAAAATTAGAAAACGTGTTTGATTGTGCATTTTCTATCACTTTTCATTTTCCATTTTTTGTTTTTACAAATATTACAGTTTTGAAAAAAAATGAAACAAAATTGTAATATAAATATATTAACATAAACTTTAATGTATAATTAAAAGTAAACAGAAAAAGAAAACATTTTCAAATAAGACAAATTTTACTATTGTAATGTTATTAATATTGCAATCATCTCTTACGACATTTGGGGGGGGGGGGGGTGTAGGGATGGGGATAAGGGTGGGGTGGGTGTGGGTGGATGTGGGAATTAGGGTAAGGTGTTTGTGTGTAGGTGTAGGTATATGTATTGGGGTGGTATTTCATGCAAGGCGTATAGGTGGGGTGGTGTGTGTTGGGGGAGGGGGGATGAGGGTGGGGGTAGGTGTGGGTGGATGCGGGGTCTGGTGGTAAGGGTGATGTGGGGTAGATGTGGGGATTAGGGTTAGGTAGGGGTGGGGTGTGGTAGATGTGGATGTTGGGTTGGAGGTGTGAGTGACTGTGTATGTGTAAGGTTTATATTTTAAGAAAATTTTGGAAAATGAAAAATGTATAAAACTACAAAATGTAGTTTTCTAATTTACATACAATTATGGAAAATGAAAATTTTCATTTTCTCGGAAAAATGAACGAACCAAACGCGTTTTTGAAAATTTACGTTTTTCATGAAAAGTAATTACCCACAAAATTATTTTGACAAGGGTAAGACCTATATCCAATAAAAAAAGTTTCTCGTAATTACTACAAGAAGCTATTTAGGTTGGCAATATTTTTCGCCAATTTCAGTCTCTATGAAACTCTTAGAGGCTCTATGAAACTCTTAGATCTGTCCGGATTCATTGACTTTAAGTTAATTGGCATGTTTTATCCCTTCCGTGCTCATATTTTCTCGTGACAAGTTTGTCGTGGATTACAAGCTCAAATGATAAATCGAGCATGAAAAAACATGTGACATTCGACCCAAGATTCTCAAGTTATCGCGAGCATCACATCATTTTGGCTAACAATTTGACCGATGCGTTGACTTTGACACTTCCCATATTGAAAACGAGGTTTACATTTAAATTTGACGTTTGGTAATGGATAACTCCTTAAAACATTTTAAAAATCAATTTAAAAACACTTTTATATTTGCCAATTTTTTGTGCAATATATTTTGTTAACTTTTAACAAGCAGTTATTTCTAAAATATTTCAAAATTCGATTTATAAAACACTTTTATAATTGTCTAATTTTATTTGCAACGTCTTTCGTTAACTTTGAACAATTTTTATTTAGCTAAAATATTTTAACTTATCCTTTTGGCAAGCAGTCATTTTTAATATATTTCAAAATTCGATTTATAAAACACTTTTATAATTGCCAAATATTATTTGCAGTATTGTTTTTCTAATTTTTATTAAAGTTTTGTTTAGTTAAAAAAATTAACTTTTAACTTTTGTTTGCAAACGATCATTTTTAAAGCATTTTTAAATTTGATTGATAATACACTTTTATAATTTCCAATTTTATTTGCAAAATAGTTTGTTTAACTATTAACAAATTTGTTGTGTTTTAATTTTAATTTCTAGACTATCTAATTAATGCATCAATAAATAAATACAACACATATGCAAATAACGGTAACAATTGTCTCATCGCATTCGTTTTTCTTGTAATCCTTCACGCTAAAAAACTTGATTATTTCTAGGAACAACAATCATAATGATGCACGACTTTCAGTTGCTACTTATCCACTCTTGATGGATGCATGAAACTCCGTATGACTCCAATGTCCATAACCTTCCTTTGGTGGTCTTCATATTTTATTATAATGCTAGTTTAATACAATTTCCTTCTTAAGCTAAAACTTTTACAACTAAAGAAAATTTGCATAAAAAAAACAAACAACCAGCTGGTCGTAACATTAAAAATTTTTTTTCCAAAACTACCCAACATTACAAACATATCTATAGAGGTGATATGTTATCGGGTCCATATTTTATTAAAATAACAATTTTCAATAATAAAATATGATATTTCAGCAACACGTAGCTTTTTAGAAAAAAATTGCATTAGACTGTCAAAAGATTGCAATAGCTGTTGTCTAGCAGCACACTTATAGATGCAACACTTTCTGAAACAACTGTACATAAAATGTTGCAGTAGGTGTTGTCCAACAACACACTAAGCGACAACACTTTCCTTTTGAATAGTTGCATTTGGCCAGCAACATAATCACATTATTTTGATCAAATTTGTCATTTTAAACAATTAAAAAAAAACTATTTACAATATTTATTTATGTATTTCAATATTATAAAAACACTTTAATAATATAAATATATAAATACACATTATAAATTTATTACTGTAATTTTTATGCCTAAAATCAAACTAATAAACATTATAATTGGATCAAAGCATTGAGGAAATAAAGAATCAAACTTTTATCAAAGCGATTGGTTTTTCTTTTCTTTTAAAACCATGAACATTACTGTTTATACATCTTACACATGATTTTCGAATAAATGTGTACAAGCTATATCTCATTATTTTCACAGAAACCGATCACTTGTAGTGTAAGAAACTCGAACAATTGGCTCTAATACCACTATTGGGTTTAGAAAACTCGATAATAAACAAAATCGCAACAAAAGCTAGTAAGCAAAACAATATCTAAACCAAAACCGGATCACATGTGTAACTAAAACTTGTAAAGATACTAAACCTAAAGCAAAGCTTTAGTAACATACATTGCTTTGTTGTTCTTTTTTTGATATTGGATGATTCTAAGGCCCTAAGTAGAACCCATCTAATATGGTCGCACCCAAAACATATATCAAAGCTTGTGAATGACATGGTCACGTTTCTTGGGATCCAATGTTCCTCTAACCGAGTTGGTAAACTCGGTTGCTTTGGCTCCAACAAATTCCAACCGTGGGTGGCTTTCTTGGTTAGGATAAACTCGAGAAAGAGAGAGAACCATGGGAAGAGAGAGAAAGAGAGAGATGGAGAGAGAAAGAGTCGCTGGAAAAAGAGTGATCGAGAGTGTAGATCCAAGCTTGTGAATGACATGGTTACGTTTCCAGAGATAAATTAATTGCAATGTATAAACACATATACTTGACAAATTCTAAAAGTTATCATTAAACTACAATGAAAAATCATTGGTTATCACAATTCTTTTAAAATTAATGCAATTTCAAAAAAAAATTGAACCACAAAACACAAACGAGTTATAAGGGTGGGGGAAGTAGTTCCTTCCCATCCCACCCAACCTCCTCGCCATGTCAGTTTTTCTCTCTCTTCTCACTTTCATCTTTTCCCATCTTTCACCCATGGAAGCAGTTCCCACCGAACCCACGATGCCATATCATATTTTCTATTTTTAAATTCATTTATATATTAAAAAAATTAATTTAACATTTAATTTAATATTCCAAATAATATTAAAATGCTATTAATTTTTTTAAAAAAGCCAAATAACACTAAATTAAAAAGCACACAGTTACAAGAGTTAAAAAAAACCTAAATACGAAAAATAAACCTAAAAATCCCAACCGTACATCAGTGTTATTTGCTGTTTTTTCGCAAGAACCAAAGCAGTTGACTTCCGGTCAAATAGTCATGGGGGCGAAGAAAGAATTTTAAATCCTTTTGTTCACGTGCGTATTTGAGCGTTGCTATCTCTTGCTCAATGAGGGACGTTTTGATCCTCGATACATCCTCCAGTACAACCAACTTCATGCACGATAGTCCTCTTTCTTATTCATTTCAACCTCATTGTTGTCTACGAATTTGGATATCTTATCCACAATGGTCTGATACCCCTCATGCATTGATGAAGATCCAACCACATTTTTCCATTTTTTTATGGGAATGTGTTTATGGTTGTGGGGAAACTTCATTGCCGTCGTCAACATCGACTGAATGAGGTGAAAAGTGTGCATCGGAAGGGGAGTTCGTATAGTGGTTGGAGTCGGATGTCTTGCTTCGTTTAGAGGAATGATGTGGGGAATTCATCCCCCTTACCTTGACTCTAAGCCATTTGACATGATCTTTTAGTATTTCCCATGCCCCCATATGTTGGAACCCGTTCCAGACGATTTTCCGATACTCCAACTGTGTGGCCTTTAAAACATCCACATCGCTATTGCCGCTGGCACGCAAGTTGCATTTGTTGTTATAAAAAAAGTGTTTTTTATAAAATAATAGGCAAATGGTTTTTAGAGAGAAAATGAAAGTAAGAAATAAGGGTGAATGTGTGATTTTTAAGGAGTAAAGATGTGATATTTATAAGGATGTGGGGAGGTAATTTTTGAATGAATAATTTTTTTTACAAAATCGTGTGGGTTCAATCGGTTTCACCACCCCCACACCCGAACCTGCCTATCACCATCTATCGCGAGCCCGAGACCACGGGACAGCGGTACCGCCTCCATCCCGAGCCCGAACTTGCGTCATCTGTGGCTTACTCCGTGCATCCTAATAATGTTTTTAACTGGCTTCATAATATATATCTGTTTAATATAAAAAGAATGATTACCAATTTAAATAAAGAGAAAAATTAATTCTTTAAGAATACATATTCAAGTATACATAGATAAAAAAACAATCGAATTTTGATTTCTTGAAGTAAATTTTTTTTCTTGAAGTAAATACATCCACAAATTCTACCTTACCTGCATTTGATCATTAATTACGAACCATTTCCCATATGTAAATCTATTTCTGTACCTTCCTCAAAGCGATTTCTCCAAAAAGATGGTTTATAGGATGTTAATTGATGATTATGGGATGATTTTGCTACAAGAGATTCAAAATAATCACGACTATCACGACTGCGAGATTTTGATTTAAAAGATTATGAGTTTTTAATTGTGAATAACATATAGGCATGTTAGTTTGCATCTATGCCCCTATTATCCCTTTCTAATTAGACAACAAACCTTCAAATTTTAATTAATTGCAGAATTTGCCAATGATAATATAAGCCATCCATCTAAATAATCTAACGGTCCACAAAAGGTTTTCGGAAAAATATGAGTTTTCAAATGATTGTAACTTCAACACACACAAATATATATATATATATATATATATATATATATATATATATATATATATATATATATATATATATATATATATATATATATATATATAAATATAATATAATATGGCTACATTAACTAGTAAATGTTCTATTTGTTTTGCGATTAAAGTCTAGTGGTTTAGCTGCGAAATTACACAATGGAGATCCTGAGTTCATACTTTATATGCATAAAATACTAATAGTTTCCATGCTTCACCTCTCATATGGGTCCTGATGCGGGTTTCGGTGAGCCACTCACATAATGCAATTAAGAATTTTAAAATTTCTATTTTGTTACATAATTTGATAAAAATATTTAAATTCAGTACATAAATAAATGTTTAACCCGTACATTATTAGTGTTAGCGAGCAAAAATAATGATACTAACAAAAATATTGACAACACAAAGGCACAATAACGGTAGTTAATGTTAGAACCTTGATAACTTAAAGTATGGAATTTTCTATTGTAAAGAATGAACATACACGATTATTTAGAGAAATCATATATTCTTCTAACTTAAACTCCTATTTATCCTTCTATTATGTTAAATAATGACAAATGTCATATTTAATAAATACAATAATATTTTAAAACCTTTGTCACCATTTAACATGAATAGAATGATAAGTATGAAGAAAGTTAAGAGAAAATATAATTTCTCACTTATCAAATATACAAAAAAGATACTAATTTGTCAAATTAATCGAACGGCCATCACTCGTTCATGTGAGTCAATGTTCTTGTTAAATTATATTTTATGTGATCGTTTTGTCATAATACATAAACTGTCTGATTGTTTTGTCTTGACTCATAAAACCATATATATTATTAGTAGTATTATCTTATTACAAAGTAAGAACTAATAAATGGAGTCTTGTCATCTTCTCAGTCTTTCTATTTTTTTAAAAATTTAATATAAGGCACTCTGTACATAAAAAGTGTAAAACGGTAAAACCTAAATTCAAAAAGTAGATGCAATCCATGCAGTAAAATACCCAAAATAAAGATCCAACAGGAATCTCTCACATACGAATGTTTTAGATCGCCCGATAACAAAGTGAAGAGGAATGTTCATCTATCATGCCAAAACAAACAAGTGAAGCGATGAAGATAGGGTTAGGGGGAACACAAATACCAAGAAAACCTTTACTTGTGGACCCACAAAATAAATTAAGATAAAACAAACGCACACCTAATAGGAGTTAAAAGAATACAAATTTCAAGGCAAACCCATCTACAATAACTCTAAATTAAACTTTATTGTTTGCTACAAATTTCAATAAATCAAACCAAAAAAGAATGAAAAAAACTGAAAAAGGCTGTAAAAGGGAGGAGGATGAAGAATATAACATTAATCCAAAGCACACACTTCAGAATATAATCTACTTTTGCACATATACCTATCAATTAATATTTAATATATTACCTCCATATCTTTTAAATTCCAATAACTATAACTAATTCATCAAAAATACTAGCTTTTAATCTAAATTTGTTAGTAGTCAATCATCTACAATATCATTAATAATAATATCAAATCCAATTTTTTTTGAAATATTGTTAACGAAAACAAATATTTGAGTTGAATTTTCTCAAAAATGGTGAAAAAGGATTTACGTATTCTGTTGGAAGTTTAAGGAATAGATACAAGTTGGTGTCTTTCCTTTATCCCATATTAATAGGGGAGAGAAAGTTTTGTGGGTTTATAACCCCATTCCTTTACTAAGCCTTCAAAGGCTTTAGTGGGTTAAGGGATGGGCTAAGCCCACACGCACGTCGGGCCGTGGACAGGAAATGGCGTGATTAGGCGCACGCCGTGGACGAGAGCCGGGCTTGGAGCTGAGGAGCTTTTATTTTTAATGGGGTTCAGGTCGGATCGGGTGGACCGACCCGGTCAACTGGTAAGCACGCCGCGTAGGTCGAGGTCGTTGGGAGCTGAGGAGCTTTTATTTTTAATGGGGTTCAGGTCGGATCGGGTGGACCGACCCGGTCAACTGGTAAACACACCGCGTAGGTCGAGGTACGTGCGTCGCGTAAAACAACGGTGTCTATCAGATCCGATTTTTGATTAGATTTTATCCAGAATTTGAATCTTTTTCAAATTCAAATCAGTTGTTATCTGATAATTTTGGACCCCTATAAATAGGGCCTCTGGGGTCTCATTTATTTACACCTCAATTTTCTGCTCTCCCTCTCTCTCTGCGGTTTCTCTCTCTGTGGTTTCCAAGTATTCGCTTTGTGTTTATCTGTTCTTATATAGCTGTTGGAACGAACGATATTCTGCATTAAATCCTGGGGTTTTACGCTAAAAGCTTACAGCCGACGAGCGCCGTAAAAACCTTTAAGGACAGGAGTGAATCCGTGCAGTCTCAAGGACACTAATCAACGATCTTCAGGTTGGTTTTAATATTTTGTCTCGTATTTTATTTCGTCCGATAACGGGACAGTCTCATTCTACCTTTCTATAATTAGATCTGGTCGCGTAGGATCAAATCTGATTTCTGGACGAAATTGGGTAATATAATAATTGAATTTATTATTAGCGACTAATCGGTACATAATTCTCAATATTATTTATCGATCCGTCTGCTTTGGGTTTTTCCATTATTCGGAATTAGTTTGCGATACTAATTTCCGGATTGTTTGTCTGAACTACAACATATTCAACCAAATTATATGTTTTATTAAACTATATAATAGAGTGAAAATTTGATATTTTTGTCATGTTTTATTATGTTCTGGAACTTAAATTTTTTTTTAATTTAACGTGAGATCTACTTTGTTGTTTATTGATAAAAGAATGAAAATAAAGTGAGACACGATTATATAAATGGCCAAAAATATTATTTTGTACATAAATTAATAAAAATATATAACTTCTTTGTATAGGTTTATTTAGTGATTTCCTTTCAAGAAGCATGAATTATTTAAAAATAGTTACGGACAAACTCAATTGAGTGTCATCATGATTTACGTTACTGATATACTTGATCTTTGTATATTCTTATTTTTTATAAGGGTTTATTTCATAAAAAACCTTATATTTTCAACTTTTTCTGTTTAAACCTAAAACTTTATTTTTTTTCAAAAAAAACCTAAATTTTGGAGAAACTTTTTAATTTAGACCCTTAACCGGTTTTACAGGTTATACATATTTTTTTTTTCAGAAAAAACCCTAATTTCTTTTTTTTTTTCCGAAAAAACCCTCAATTTCAGTGATTTTTTCAAAAAGAAATATTTTTCTTCGTTTTTGTAATTGACATAACTTTCATATACGATGTCCAAATTCTACGAACTTTATATCCCTGGAAAGGTCGTAAGTAATACTACAACTTTGCTTTACTGACTTTTGTTTGAATATGTTCAGATATTTCGCTACACTGGCTTGTTTTATTATAATAGCTGTATCTTTTGCATACGAGTTCCGTTTTCGACGTTCTATAAGTTGACGGATTCGTAAACACGAATACACCGTGTAATGAATATTACTTAAACCAAAACATTATCTGTATGATTTATCGAATTTTACGATACTATAGTCTATTATTCGAAATTATAGCGTTTACTCGATAATTGATTCGAAATAACGTATTGTAGTATTATAATTTCCAATAATACATTAGGAAAGTTTTGAAAATTACATTTGAACGTATTATCCTAATTTGCGCTCTGGTTGACCTTTGTTGACCAAATATGACGGATGTCACAGACGCGATCGCAAGAAAGCGACGACGTGGCACTTTTGTGGTTGGAGTTTGAACGGTACAATTTAAACCTTCACAAGTGGATGGAATTTGAAATAAAAAGGCTTATGAAGACAAACAACGATCCCGCTATGATCGATAACGTGCCCGCGAAGAAAAACAACGACTAAAAGACAAAGTTTTTGTCGTCGACTAAAAGACCCTAAATTTTTTTCTTTTTTTTACGAAAAAACCCTCAATTTTTTCTTTTTCATAAAACTTTTTAATTTAGGCTATTTACGAGTTTATTCACGGGCTCGTTGTTGATCATGGCAGACTCATTGTTTGTCTTCGTAAGCTTTTATTTTTCAAATTCCATCCGCTCGTGAAGGTTTAAATTGTACCGTTCAAACTCCAACCACATAAATGCCACGTCGTCACTTTCTTACGACCCCGTCTGTGACATCCGTCAAATTTGGTCAACAAAGGTCAACCAGAGCGCAAATTAGAATAACACGTTGAAATGTAATTTTCAAAACTTTCCTAATGTATTATTGGAAATTATAATACTACAATACGTTATTTCGAATCAATTATCGAGTAAACGCTATAATTTCGAATAATAGACTACAGTATCGTAAAATTCGATAAATCATACAAATAATATTTTGGTTTAAATAATATTCATTACACGATGTATTCGTGTTTACGAATCCGTCGACTTATAGAACGTCGAAAACGGAGCTCGTATACAAAAGATACCGCTATTATAAGAAAACAAGCCAGTATAGCGAAATATCTGAACATATTCAAACAAAAGTCAGTAAAACAAAGTTGTAGTATTACTTACGACCTTTCCAGGGATATAAAGTTCGTAGAATTTGGACACCGTATATGAAAGTTATGTCAATTACAAAAACGAAGAAAAAATGTTGTTTGTGAAAAAATCACTGAAATTGAGGGTTTTTTTAGAAAAAAATAAAAGAAATTAGGGTTTTTTCTGAAAAAAAAATATGTATAACCTGTAAAACCGGTTAAGGGTCTAAATTAAAAAGTTTCTCCAAAATTTAGGTTTTTTTTGATAAAAAATAAAGTTTTAGGTTTAAACAGAAAAAGTTGAAAATATAAGGTTTTTTATAAAATAAACCCTTTTTATAATTACTAATAATATTTCGAATATTGCCCAATAATCAACAAGTACATAATTTTAATCAGGCTTGTTCAATTGATTGTGTATTTGTATAATATATCTTAGAAAACAACAATGTTGAATATCCTAATTAATAATATTTATGTAGCATGATGCTTAAATTATCATATCACAAATTGCACATACGTGGTTTTTATAACGAAAGTTGAATATCCTATTGATATTTGGGTTTCCCGAATATTCAAATTATGTTGAAAGGATTTGTTTCTCTCTATGTTGGTTAAATGTTTTGTACAAGAAGTTATAGTGAAGAAAACCCCTTATATCCAAATGACATTTCAGGACATCTTGATTCTTGAAGGTTGGGTGAGTGTACATTTACTTTATTGGCAAGAGGGATTGACTGTTCGGTGTGGTTCCGTCACTTTTACAAGGGTGGACAGACTGGCTTTCTGGTTGGCGATAGCTGGTGGTCGGTACCGTCAATGCCGCCATTCCTGCCGTCGCAGGTTCAATTCACATTAGATATATGAGAGGCGGGTTTTCCCTCAGCCTCAACCCATTCATCTAACTTGTACAAGATGTTTCATTATTAATACATTGTGGTGATTTGAGAAAGATGGAAACGAGAAGAGAAAAAAAAAAGCCGATGAAACATCGTGGGTTGTGAGAGTTGGAAAAGACGCTCCCCCACTCTAATAGAAATGTATTAGTCTCCAACACTGATTTATTTATTTTGTATGAAATAATAAACAAATCCTTTAGTTAAGGAGCTCAGTATCATACACAGATTTTAGCGACTGATAAACATGTCTGTGAATTATGCTACGGATCCATTTATTTTGTGTAAAGATTTATGTTTATTGCTTTGGTTGATATTGAAAAATCCGATTTATTCGTCTGTTATAACTAGATTTATCTGTATTACAAAAAATGTGGATTTTTCATAGTTTTATATTTTTCTACAATAGTTAAACTATGACATAGCAACGACCATCCATTGTGAAAAAATATCCATCGCTACCTAAACCTCTCTGCTTGTCGCAATATTTCGGTAAAATATCCAATTGTAATACGTCGCTATTCAAGACTGTCACAAATTTGTCGAAAACCGTTTAGGTCGCTAGTTCGATAAACTTTGTCGCAAACTGTTTAAACTTTGGTTTGGTGGTATAATTACCCATAATAATCATAGTATAGTTGTAGTATTAAAAATTTAGAGCATCGGTTATCGAACTAAAAGTGCACCCTTTTTTAAAGTCAACTAGCGGGTGACCCGTGCGTTGCACGGGTCGATGAGTTAGAATTTCCAAAGTACAATGCCTTAATAAAAAGAAATAAAAAGAACATTGTCATAATAGATAGAAAGAAATGAAAATGTAATGCTACTATAAAAAAATAAATGAAAGTATGTCGCCTTAAATAAAAATTTACTGAACATCTATTCCTTTGTTACCTTATGTAGCAACTTTTCATGCCACCACATGTAATTGTATCTTCCTGCTCTGCTTTGTGTAACTTCCTTTTTTGATCAAACTTGCTAAAAAAAATGAAGATCATAAAAACATGGACAAATTATTAAACATTCTGAATAAATTACGCATAGAAATCTGCAATAGGTGTAATCACTGTTAGAACCAAATAATTGGAGTTGTTGCACGAAAACTGATTCTAACTACCTATCCATAAGTTTTAGTTATTTGATTGTCTGATTCTGATTCTTATATTCGTAGTAATACATTGAAAATTTAGGTCCAAATAACCCCTAATACCATTCCCTTCATCCCATGCAAATTTCAAGAATTAATATAAATGTATATTTAAATTGGTAATGCAAGCAAAAACAAAATTATAATTAATAATATTTTTAGCTTTACAATGACTCTGTATGCATGAAAAAAGGTTGGGTGACCTATGTGGGACAAAATAAAAAGTACATTGCTATTCTTTGACATTTTAACAATACGAAAAATATAACACATATAATGGAAATAAAAGGGCTAACCGTACATTATGGGCAACCGGGACAATTTTTGCAACAGCCTTTCTGCATGCTATCAATTCTTCCATCAAGCTATAATTAGTATGTAGACTTATTTCATAAAAAAAATCATATAAATAAAAAACGAAAAAAAAGTGGTTAGTTAAAGCACCGACCATGGTGAAATTTAAGGCATGTTTGGTCCGTGAATTCTAGAAGAATCCAACGGAATTGGAATTGAAGATTCCATTCCCTCGCATGTTTGGTTAACAAATAAACAGAACTCAACTCTGACCGAATTCCACGGTTGATGCAATTCAATTTCTCTTCGTTTTTTATTAAAAACCAAAATACGCTCATTATATGTATATTGATATTAAATGAAAATATAAATTCTAACCGTAACCGAAATTTTAAATTATTCAAGTATAATTCCTGAATTTCATTCCATTTCCTGCCAACCAAACACGTGACAGATTACAATTCTTCCGAATTGCAATTCCATTAATGGATTCCATCCCTTCTAAAAACATTCTATGAACCAAACGCCCCTTAAATACCAATATGAAATATCAACCAACAATTAACAAAATGTCTTACGTCCGGATGTGTCGCATAAAACAATATCAAAACCTTGTTCTTTCCCTTTCTTAACGGCCTGTGATAGAACTACACAAAAAGAACTTCAAGATCACGTGTTAGTAGCCGTTAAAATACCGAAAATACCCTCGAGTTAAGTTATCACTTGTGATGAAGTTATCTACCTGATGATGCTTTTGCTTTCTCTTTTTCAGCTAAAACAATCTCGCAGCCCGTCCTTTCTGCCCAAATTCCCAATTGGTCACTCGGGGCTGCACGAAATGTGTCACCAGCCGCCATTAATATCTACATAAAATCCAACAAAAATAATGATGGTTAAATGAAAGAAATAGCAACATACTTTTATTTACATTTTTATTATAGCATCGTACTTCCATTTGTTTCTGTTAGATCCTTGTATATCATAAAATTGACTGAATTATATTAATTTCATACAAATTCAAATTAATTTTCACTAATATAATTGTGTAGATTTTTGCAAGTACAATGTCCTAATAAGAAAAAAAATGAAAGTACAATGCTATAATGGAATAGATTTTTCAAAGTACAATGCCTTGATATCAACTAACCGTAGCGCCTTCACTCTTCAATCGATAAGCCAATTTTCCTGCATCAAACAATCAATTATTGATCATTCGGTTTTAGGAAAATTATAATAAATAGCAATGTACTTTCACTTCATCTTTTTTTATAAGAACATACTAATAACGCCTAAAAATCATAGAATATGGGGATTATGTTAACCGATTTGAATCTACTTTCAAAATCGTTGCCACTTAAATTCAATTCTATTTGGCAGAAATTCTAATTGATCAAGTCAAAGAAATGGAAAACTTAAACCTCTGGCTAAATATACAAAATGACAGAAAAATGTGGAAAAAACAAAGATAATAAATAATAGTGCGGGATCCTGTTCTAAACAAAAGCACACATCCAAATCATGTTTTCATGCGATAAGATGATAAACTTGATGATTTTCACTTTTTTCAGAATCTTTCATTTTTACCAGCATTCTATTTTGAGCATCATGTTACAATGGTGTATCTACAACCTTAAAGAGCATTGAGATACATGAAACTCGCAAATTAGTAAGCAAAAAGAAGAAAGACCTAACTTCTAATGTATGGAAAGTCAGAAAGGAATAGAAAGAAAATATGTTATATCCACGAATCACGATGGATAGAGGGCAACGTGATAATGTCATACGGTGGCAATTTTGGGGTAGATTCAAAGTTAAATAAGCTTTGAGTATAGGAACAATATCATATACTTAAATCCCAATCCCCTCTTATATTACCAGTGTTACCGCGTCAACTCTAAAGGATGATGCTTCATCCTCCTCCGTCCAATGCACACTTTATACCCGTGTGAAATAAAAAACAAATAAAAAATAGATGGAAAGATGCTTACCAGTTTAACGATTCCTCTTCATTTGAAGCTGCAAAATCATTTTGAAGCACACCAACTTGAAATCAATTAAAAACGAAACAGAGGAAAAAAAATAAATTCAGATATAGACCGACATAAATTCGGATTTACATAGAGATAATATCATCCTAAAAAGAAGCTTTAAACCATCTCTTTAAGGCATCTTGTCGAACAGTTGACGTGATTGGTAGATGTTTCCACAACTCTGAAAATCTAAAAAAATAACAGGACCGACAGCAAGAGAGATAGAATTGAAGTTTCAGTCCGGATGTAAATGGTGGTGTTCAGTGGTGAAATAGTAAGTAAAGATGGACGAAGACGAAGAAAGAATTGGAGAATCGATGGTTTGCTTACATTTTCACCTTTATAGAATTGGAGAATCGATGGTTTGCTTACAATCATTAGAGTACGAACCCTAATTCTGATAGCATTGCGCGGTGAGATCGTAGACGTGTTTGAATGTCGGATAAAAAGCACAATCGTGGTTGAAGGAAGCGACGATGAGGTAAAGGGTAGGTGAGATGCATTTGAGAGTCACCGGTGGTGAGTCGGTTCGTTAGAGAGAGAGAGAGAGAGAGCATGGATTTGGGGAGGATAGAGAAGCAAAATTGATGAAGCAATTTATGTCTCTAACCGCGTGACAAACCCCAAAAAAAAAAAACGTAACACGGATGAAGCAAAATTACGCAAATTATATATATATATATATATATATATATATATATATATATATATATATATATATATATATATATATATATATATAAATATTTATAATTTATATATAATTAAACAGTTGTTAAGTATGCTGGAATCTGGATGATAGTGTACATATTTTTTAGTATGGAGAAGAAATTTGTTATGACGAGTTATTTCTAAATCTTCCAAATTTTGAATGTGAAGAAATTTGAATCGGATAAATCTTCATTTTTTAATTGACAAAAGACTTGATTGTATTTCAATGCTTTTTATTTGTAAGCTTTGTAACAACCTATATAATTTTGTCTTTTTCTACACCATGAACAACACTAATGCGTATCCCATCGTGATCCAATCATCCAAGGTAGGGAAAGTTAGTTCTTAATCTAGTTATGCATGTATATACATCAACTCATGATCTGATTCCGTGTCGATGCTCCGGCCCATGCATATGCTTGTGTTTAATGGATATTATTATTCATGGTTGTTAAATCCTGATTCTGATTTTTAAATGATTTTAAGATCTTAACATTTTTAAGATCTTACAACCGAAAAAAGATCTTGATCACCTCTTTAGTCTTTATTATATAGTCAAATCTGAAAAAATTATTCTTTCAACTTGAATTCGATTATCGCATGCTACAAGAAGTCTTACGGAGCATCAACACATCATTTTTTTCATCTCGAATTCGATAATGCGTCGTTACATTCATGTTATTTTCTTTTTGATCTTATGACTTTACTTGTGGATGATCATGATGATCTTGTTTGTTATTCTTTTTAAGATGTTTTCTTATTAATTTTCATGGTTTCTAACTACAAAAAATATGATTCATATTTAAGAAGTTAATTTTCGTTCAATTATTGATGTTTCAAACAACATTAAATTATAATATATAATGTATAAAGTATGACATTAAGAGCTAATTTAGAGATTATATCATTGGTGTGATCTTCCAATCCAATCCCAATCTCACGATCATAATCTTATAAAACATAAAATGATTTTATATAAGGTCTCGATTTTGACAATGTCGCATTACTAGTTACATTAATAGTTAATGGTATTCGGTGCAAAGGGTTGGTATATGTAGCGGGTTATAGTACATGGATGGGAAGATGGTGGCCATAGGGTGGCCGAAACCGACCATATATAACTGCGGGTTGGTGAAGGGGATCGCTAACTCTGCCAATGTCACGGTACCGCGGCATGGTGGTTGGCGGAAGATAGGTGGTAGGTGGGTTCATGAAGCCATGATCTATGTGCATTTTCCATTAAAAAACAAAAATACTTTAAAATAAATTACCTCCCATCCCTATAAATAGCTCCCTCTATCATTTCAAAAATTATACATTTCTTCAACATTTGTAACTCTCAAGAATCAATTCTCTATATTTTTTAACTCTCTAAATTTTTTAAAAAATGGCTGCACTAGACTCCAACCGAGGTGATGGGTGGCGTTGGCAACCGTCGTCGTCGATAACAACGATAATTTAAAAAACATCTGCGATTTCTGGGAACGTATGGTGGAACTATTTCACACAGTAACGGAGTGCAAACTTTATCGATCTAAACACCAACTTAATAGCAAGTGAAATGATTTGAACCTAAAACTGACAAACTTTAACGGTGTTTACAACAACGTATCCACGAACCGACAAAACAAGGCTATCGACAATGAGATTTTTGATCAAGCTCTTGATGAATATCACCAACACACAATAAGTAGTTTACAAATATCGAAACTTGAAATACTGTGAAAAGTTCACCAAAGTGGTATGCTCGTTTTTAGGTTTTAAATTGTCGTATTTAGGTTTTTAATTATCGTATTTAGGATTTAAAATTTCTCTTTTAGGATTTTTTTTTATTTTATTTTGTAATGATAGGTTTTTTTAATTATATGTTATTTATATTTTTAATTTTATTTATTATATTTTAAATTAGATGTTATTTTCTTTTTTTGTTTTATTTATTTATTTTTAATATAGAAAAAATAATATGACATTAAGAGTTACTAAGTTGAAAAAAATAAAATTTTAATGGCGTGAGTTGATGAAAAAAAAAAGTTACGTGAAAAAAAAAAATGATGGCGCATAAAGATCGAAAAACTTGACGGAAATGGACTCCTCCCACTTTTAAAATCTTCCGCCGTTTTCAAAAAATAAAAAAAAGGTATTAGTCGGCCATTTATGATTTCTTTTCTAAAAATAAGTCTAATGTTATTAACCAGTACTATATGAACAACTCTGTTTCGTTTGCTAAAAGTCACAAAGGCAACTGTATTCAGTAAGTCCAGTTTGGTTTGGTTTCGTATTTTGTGTCAATAAAAGCTTCTATAGTATTTATATAATGAGAAATTGTTTTTTTTCCTACTTTTTATTCCTACTAATCTTTCTATCCATATTAAATTGTGACATGTGTATTAAAATATTATTAATTTTATTAAATATGATACTTGTCATAATTTCACATGAGTAGGAATAAGGATAGGAATAAAAGATAGAAATCAATACAATTACTCTTATATAATTTTTATCTCAGCATAATGATGATCCTTATTTTTGTTTCGTCTTATTATAACATTTTGTTTTAAAAAATCTATCGAATTATAACATAATAACAATTTAATTAATAGATTTTTAAAGCATTATATTTTAGTTGAAAATTTTAAACTTAAAATATTATATATAATTTGATAGATTTTGCAAACTAGTACTTCTTAATAGGAATAAATATTAACATCATTTGTTGTGGATGCGTGGTTGTTTCGAAATAGCATTGCAAATATGTAGAAACATACTTTGTTTCAATATATTGTAGTTGCTTCATTTTTTGAACTCCTAACCGACAATATTCGAATTCTGGTATTTAGTTTCTTAAAAAATGTTTATGAAATATGATACATTTTAGTTCCTCGAAAATTTTCTTAGGAACCCTAACATTTTTCTAGTAGTATTTGTTTTTGGGTTAGTTCCTGACCGGTCTTTATAAGATTTGGTTGGTTCTTCCTAAAAAAATTTAACCGCATAATTAATATTTCATTATAAAAAAACAAAATATTATAATACAAAAATAAACAATTCATTTATTTGTTTTAATTAGCTCATTTATGTATCAAGTTACAATAACAACGTACACTATTATAGTATTAATTATATATGGGTTTTCGGTTTTTTTTAATAAATTATATAGATTACAATAAAAAGAAGGGAAAATGACTTATTAGGGTAACCAACTAGTTGATTTGTTCACGTTTAGTCACTTTCTTTTTTTTCGTGCTTTATTTGCCATTGAACTATCTATTTTGTTCATGATACATCCTTACGACCTGTAATAGCAGGTTACAGCCTAATTGACATCTATTTTGTTCACATTTGGTCACTTTCCTTTTTTATTCGTGTTTTATTTGCCATTAATTTAATTTATTTTTCCATTTTTAATTTATTTTTCTATTTTTATTTGTGCAGATCTGAAATGACTATTTTGCCCTTTTTAATTTATTTTTCCATTTTTATTACATTTTAAGGATTTTTTATTAATGACTTTTAATTAAAAATAAACAAGAAAACAACCCACCACCGCCTCTCTCTCTCTCTCTGTCTCTCTCAATTAATAAAACCTGCAACTAAACACACACACACATTGCAACTAAACACACACACACATACACATTTTGCAACTAAAAACACAGACATCACCACCATCTACAGCAAAGATCTGGACAAAGATGATGAGAGGGAAGAGCACTCCAAACCTATCGAATCAGAATGTTTCAATCAGAAGTTTCCCGATCTGTGCAAAAAAAAAAACATTGAAAACAAAAGTACACATCAAAGTTGTTTTGCCCCGACAATCCACCTCCACCGTTACAAGCCAACGATTCAACCAACTAAGCATGCTACGAAAAACTTCTTGGATTAAATCAGACGAGCAATTAAGCATGCTACAAAAAACTTCTTTGTCTAGATCTTTGCTGCAGATGGTGGTGATGTCTGTGTTTTTAGTTGCAAAGTGCGTATGTATGTGTGTGTGTGTGTGTGTGTTTAGTTGCAATGTGTGTGTGTGTGTGTTTAGTTGCAGGTTTTATTAATTGAGAGAGACGGAGAGAGAGAGAGAGAGAGGCGGTGGTTGATTATTTTCTTATTTATTTTTAATTAAAAGTCATTAATAAAAAAATCCTTAAAATGTAATAAAAATGGAAAAATAAATTAAAAAGGGCAAAATAGTCATTTCAGATCTGCACGAATAAAAATGGAAAAATAAATTAAAAATGGAAAAATAAATTAAATTAATGGCAAATAAAGCACGAATAAAAAAGGAAAGTGACCAAATGTGAACAAAATAGATGTCAATTAGGCTGTAACCTGCTATTACAGGTCGTAAGGATGTATCATGAACAAAATAGATAGTTCAATGGCAAATAAAGCACGAAAAAAAAGAAAGTGACTAAACGTGAACAAATCAACTAGTTGGTTACCCTAATAAGTCATTTTCCCTAAAAAGAAAAGGGATTTCACCTAATTAAAACTTATCTCATATATGGACTTCACACACCATTTAGAGATAGAGAAGGATGGCCTAAAACTTATCGCGAACGTCCTTCAACAAGAAGCAAAACGAAACCCTAATAACAAGTGGAAGTGGTCCACGTGCCCCTTCTTCATTTCTCTTCTTTTCCCCTCTCCTCCCCTTCCTATTCAACCATCTTGCTTACACAACATATAAATTATTTATGATATTTAACTCCGTAAAACATTTCTTTCATGTAAATTAAACCATCTTTAGATCTTCCTGTATATTTCTTAAAATATTGAGAATACTTATGGAATGTGATCGATTTGATTTCATGTAACCTTGGGGGTTGATAAATGAAGAGAGAGAGAGAGAGAGAGAGAGAGAGAGAGAGAGAGAGAGAGAGAGAGAGAGAGAGAGAGATTCTCTTTCTGCTTTTCTCTTTCCGCTCAAACACATTCCCTGTTAGCCTTACTTTCACCAGGACCCATATTTCTCATCATAAGTACTCCCCTGCCCCCCATTATTAACATCAAAAAGGAAACACACACACTACACCGTCACTATGTGTATCCTAGAGAGAGGGAGATAGCACGTGAAACAAGTAGCCATGGCCGCAGGAAGAGAAAACTCTAGCTAGTCTAAAACAACAAGCTCTCTCTTTCAATGGCAGATGTTCCTATTATCATACATCTGCTTCAGTTTACGCTATATATGCCTAGGTATTAGAGACAATCTTTTCTTGACCACTATACTAGTAGCTTGATGGTTATTGACCGGTCAAACACTAATAATTATATCTATTTTCTAATTATTTTTGTTTATAAACCAACCAGAAAACATACTGTTAGACGGATCCAGACAAAACGGATCATTTTATTGGGATTCAGGATTTTGTCTCAAATAAAACAAGATAACCAATTAGTGAAAACCGTAAGAAAAAGTATGGAAACATCAATCCTTAATCCGGATGTTACAATATCTTCCATACTCCTTTCGTTCTAATTATAAATACTACATTGTATTCTTATATAAAGTCCACAATTAATTTTCCTAATTAATAAAAAGACAAATGCACATGATATATTCCATGATAAATTTTAAAACTTTGCAATTTAATTAGTTACCCAATTTCGATAATGTAGGTCACTTTAGGTATTTGATTATATACACTAAAGATCACATAAAATATGATTTATGAATAAAATGAACCGGAATAAAGGAAATTTACACAAATCCTCCTATGTATCTTTAAATCATAATTGATCAAAATATTACACAACCCTAAATCCCAAAAGGGTAGTGTGTGTATGTGTGTGTGTGTGTATATATATATATATATATATATATATATATATATATATATATATATATATATATATATATATATATATATATATATATATATATATATATAATATTAGCACTTAGAGAATAGTGGAGTTCCTTATGGAACAAAAACCACATAAAGGTGTGGCGTGTGCTGTGTGGCGGTGGTATGTGTTGTGGGTTAGCAGGCATAGGGTGGTAAAATGTAAACACTACTGGCATTAAAAAGCTTGTTGAATTGAAACCCTAATTCCAACGACATGTTCATCAAGAAAAGGATTAATTTTGAACACCTGAACATATATATATATATATATATATATATATATATATATATATATATATATATATATATATATACATATATATATATATATATATATATATATATATATATATATATATATATATATATATATATATATATATATATATATATATATATATATATATATATATATATATATTTGTTAGATAAGAGATGGGGTGTTGTATGTCGTTTAGGGTTTGTATTGTTGAATACAAGACACAGGGAGTGTAAATCGTTAAAAAGACCGTTAATCAGTTATATTTATCTAGGGTTTGGTCAAATTTATTGTTGATCCAATATTGATAAAACCTTATTATTCCATAAACACATTTTTATCAAGAAGGCTTAAAGAACCGCAAATGCTACATTTGGACAAGTGAATCCTTGTCCCCTTATCCATTGATGTAAACCTGGTAATCACTACCCCTACTCTAAATCAAAACCTTTGAATTATGCTTATAAAGTTTCTTTTAAAGTTTTTAACAGTACTTCTGTAGTTCCTTTGCCAAAAGATACATAGAAGTAATGCTGTGTTGTGGAATTGAAGACTAAAAGGTTTAAATGTCATTAAAAGAGTTTCGAATTAACCAGGGTTTGTGTTGTGTTGTGTTACTATCAACATTCTTGGAATCTTTTGCCATGTCCAAATTAAAGAAAAAAACATCACATCATGGAAAGTAAATTTTGAAAAAGCAATTCCATTTTATGTAACAAGAAAACCCTAAAATAGAAATGGTGACGAAGATGATCAAGAAAGTTGAAGAAGTTCTACCTGAGGGTTTCCATTCGCTATAGAGAGCAAAGATGTAACTAAACATGCATCTTTGATAACTTGACAATGCTACCCTTCAACCTCTACCGTATTTCACATATCAAGAAGAAAGAAAACTCTACATATAGCCAATTAATATATCACAAGTCCCTATTGATTGCAAAAAAGTTCAGGTTTTGAGTGTACGTATGAGACAACTCAAATGATATGAAATGACAAAAATCGCCTTGATGGTATACAGACAATGTAAAAAAAAAAAAAAGAGTTGTAGTAGGACGTACAAGATGGGGAATATGCTTGGCTCCTCATACGCCATCCACGGAGGCCATTGTAGACACCGATGGGCTCTGAAAATGGCATACAGGGAGCCAGGCATATGCTTACACTCATCGTGTATGTATCTACGTGTAATTAAATGTATTTTACCTAAAAAAAAATTGAACCTTGAAAGCATATGATAACATCCAAGAAGATCGATGATCCATTCAGTGGCATGTGTGTGGCTTCATGAACTGAGATTTGAAAGATCAAATCAAGACTGAAACTTTATGTATATTCAATGAAAAGGGGTTGAAGAAATGGCAAAAAGATTAGCTAAAATGGTGGGAGACATACAAAAGGAGTGGTTTTTAAGATGAAACGCAGGAAGATAAAAAGAAATAAGGATGTGGGGTTGTAGTTTCACCAGATAAAGATCCACCTTTTAGTTTGCATGATACATATATGTATATACAGATATATATATAGATGGAGAGTGTAATGCTTCTCTCTCTCTCTCTCTCTCTCTCTCTCTCTCTCTCTCTCTCTCATCTGAGGGCCGGTGGTGGTGGCCGGTGGATGGTGGTTCTGGTTTCAAATCTACTATTGTTGTTTCTCTGGGGTTGTAAAGGAAAGGTTGCTTTTCTCTTCTGAAGCTTATTTGTCTGGGAGTGTTTGGAAGATATTGATTCCTTTCCCCCTGCGTATATATATGTATATATTTGCATAAAGCGATACTCCATATCTCCAATTAAATATAATACATTTTCATGGGATTTAATGAAAATTATATCGTTTAGTTTAATATATAAGTTAAAAAATCATTTGATTATTCATCAGATTTCGTAAATATCCTTTAGTTAAATAGAGGATCTTGTAAATCTTGATAACCATCGTTAATTAATTATAATGATAATAAAAAATAGATGGGTATATACCCATTAAGTAAAACATCATTTTGAAAGAAGTATTGAAAATCTAGAGATTGTTTAAGAAATATCTATAAGAAGTAATTAATGTTTGTCATGAATGATATAGAAGAAAACAATATATAAACTCAAATAGATAGTTAATATAAACAACATATTACGACTTTTCTTTTCCCTTCAATATTTGAAAATTTTATCACGGTTTTGGGTTTACAAATGGTTGCAATTCGTTTTGGATAACTTCGGGTTATAAGATTATAAATATATCAATAGTTATTGCTTTCGTGTGGAGAACTTTTTTATTATTATTGGTCGATTAAAATGATAGGTTAGCTCGTCGTCACATGCGTTTAAACAGGTTAAAACTCTTCTTTTTCGAATGTTAACGTGACCCACCGATAAGAAATGATAATACCAAGTATCTCCAACATAAATCATTCATCTATGATACAAGTACAGACGTCAATTTGCCAACTTGCTCTGGTCACCCCTTGTGGATTTTTCACATAAAATGACATCTATTAGCTAGTTTTAATTAATTCACAAGATTTATCTTATCTTTGTTTGTATATAACTACTATAAGGATTAGAGGCTTCAGCGGGGATATATATATATATATATATATATATATATATATATATATATATATATATATATATATATATATATATATATATATATATATATATATATATATATATATATATATATATATATATATATATATATATATATATATATATATATATATATATATATATAGATAAGCGATCGGGTGAGGACTTTTCTTAAAGTGAGGACTCGTGAGGACACCTTAAAAAAATTGAAAAAAAATAAATAAAAAATATAAATAATAAAATGGATCATAGTACTATATTGGAGAGAAAAAAAATTCGGAAAAAAACTTTTGGATCATTATTTTTTTTATAATGAAACAATGATCCACAAAATAAAATTTTTTGTGGATCATTTCTGTTTCTCAATGATCCAATTTTTTTTTTCCAAAATTTTTTTGGATCATGATATAGTACTATTCTCAATTTTATGATTTGTATTTTTTTAATATTTTTTTCAATTTTTTTGAGGTGTCCTTACGAGTCCTTACCGAAAAAAGAGTCCTCACCGGAACGGGACCCTATATATATATATATATATATATATATATATATATATATATATATATATATATATATATATATATATATATATATATATATATATATATATATATATATATATATATATATATATATATATATATATATATATATATATATATGGAAGGGTTCAATTGAGAACTATTAAAAGGTTGAGAACCGTGAGAACCACTAATTCACAGTTTAATAAAAAAATTTACGTTATAGTATTCACAGTTTAATAACTAGAAATTTTATTATATTGTTAATATTGTAAAACGTATTAAAAAATAAGGAAATTTATTAAGTTTGATGTACTTTCACATAATAAATAAGTGTGAAAAAACAAAAAAAAAAACGAAAAAAAAAAACACAATTCTTAATGTGTGAATATCGGTTCTCACGGTTCTTAACTTTTTAGTGGTTCTCATTTGAACCTATTCCTATATATATATATATATATATATATATATATATATATATATATATATATATATATATATATATATATATATATATATATATATATATATATATATATATATATATATATATATATATATATATATATATATATATATATATATATATATCGCTACTAAAAGGGTCATAAATCGCGGCTATCGGTTTTATCAAGGACATATCGCCAGTAATATATACGTCGCTATTACTCATTTATCGACGGTAATAATGTCACTGATTTTTATAGTCACCGGAGGGACTGTCTCCGGTAATAACGTTGCTACTTTTGGTGTAATGTGGTGGGTGGTTTTGTGTAAATCGCTGGAGAAGAAGGAACATCGCCGGAGCAGTGGAGTATTTTGCTTTGTAACAAAAAGAAAGAAAGAAGTCGATGGCATCTAGTTCATCAAGGCAATAGCGGCAACATTTAAAGGGCTTCAGTGGTGTCATATTAATAACGGTGACACGCAATGGGGGGAAAACTTTCCCGCCTGGTTTTCCTAGTGTTTGGATCGGTGTTGGATCATGCACGTAATGGACAGACAGGATCATCGCTGTCATAGATATTTGAACCGGACAACAGCGGTGACATTTTTAATGGCGACATCTGACGTGTGTCATACGTGCCGCTATTGCTCACTATCGACGCTAAAAATGTCGTCGATATTGCTTGTATTTCTTGTAATGAAGTGTGTAAAAGCATCCTGATTTCAAGAAAGATAGCTACAACAAAACCTTTTGGGTACTTATGTTAGATAGCTAAAACAGATCATCAAGATACAAAAAGCATATACTATTATAGCGGAAATTACATAAACCGATACATCTAAAAAATTATCAACCAAACGGCCAGACTATAAAACCTAGTGAGTCATGTTTAACATCAATATTATAACTGTAAGACCCGTTTCCAAAATGAAAGAAGAAAATGAGCAAGGAGTTCTTTCTAGGTCTGATTTAAAGCCTCATCAGACCCTAACACCTTTAACTTTTGGGCAAAAAGATGAAAAATGACAAAAGTTGGAAAAAGGGGGTTAAAAATGACAAGTTGTTGAAAAATCAAACTTAGCGGCACTAACTTCTCCCATTAGCGGCGCTAATGGGCTGTTGAGGAAAATCGGGGCTGTTGCGAGATTTTAGGGCTGACCAAGCCAAGTCTTCCGAAGGACCAAAGTTAGCGGCGCTAACTGCCTCCATGTCTATAAATATTGGTTCATTTTCGCATTTGAAGAGGTTCAGAAACCCTAATCATTTCCCACGACCTAGAGGGTGTTCAAGGCATATTTTTGAATGTTTTGAGGGCCGATGCACGTCTTTCAAGATTTTGCATACCTTTTCGTTGGTATGTTGTGTGTGTGAGATTTAGGTGATCGGACGAGCCTAGATTGGGATATTAGAGATTATCGATGTAGTTTTGGATTCAGGTGAGTATCCTCACCTTACTGTATGATGTTGCATGTTAGGCAATTTATATGTTATCTACAGTTATATGATCGGTTCTATAATTGTGATTATCTGTTGTTGGGCTCAGTACTGATGCATGTTCACCCATAGCTATTGTATGACGGGTTGGACTATGGTCTTGTCCCGTCGGTGTTGTATCATAGGCTAGACTATGCCTTGTTTTATAGCTGTTGTATGATGGGCAGGCAAAAACCGGGAACCCATAGCTGTTGTATGATGGGTAGAACCGCCCCGTGTCCATAGCTGTTGTATGATGGGCGCCCGTAGCTGTTGTATGGTGGGTAGGGTCGGGTCGTTCTCGACGATGGTTGTTGAATGTGTGGGCATGTATGGTAATTTGTGAAACTCACTAAGCTTTGTGCTTACCCGTTGATTTTAAAACATTTCAGGTACTATATATGATAAAGGGGCGAGCTCGGCGTGACGGTAGTGCATCGCATATTTATGATTTGCAGTTATGTTATTAAAGGAGATTTTTATAATTACAGGACGGACATACTCTCTGATAAAATGTTTTGGTGAACACCGTTTTAACATTCGAATAAGATTATTTGTGCTTTTACTTATATTTTTAAATAAAAATTTTGGTTTGAAATTGGGTCATTACAAGTTGGTATCAGAGCCTTGGTTTGAGAGATTTGGATGAACTCTATTGGGAATCCAAACTCAAACTTAGGACTGAGAGTTTTTCGTTAAGGAAATAATGTTTTCTTTATAAAATTTCTAAGTAGTTGGGTTGAATAACATGTGGAAGATCCCCTTGCATGTTCTTGTTTGATTGTTGCTTGGGGGTTTGAAACATGGTATGCACACCTGAATTATGATTTTTAACGGATAATGGGTTTCGAAAAGAATGAGATGTGATGCAAACCGTCAATCGAGCTCAAGTAAGTTTTTGTGATTCCTAATTACCCATGCCAAGTTTGTGCTATGTGATGATATGTGTTATGCTAGAAAGTAGGCATAGAACCTAGTCAGGAAATGCATGCTAGAAATGCTTGGATTAGGATGCCTTACTGCATGTTAGATGTTACTATATGCTGCTTTAGAATCTATGCTAACACTGTTAGTTTGCTTAGTGAATGCTATTAGGTTATATACAATTAGGATAAGATAGCCTAAGAATTCTTGGTCTAGCCTTACTGACTGTTCCTTGTTTGGTTGTGACTTTAGGGTAAGATCATTTATTCAAACGTCTATCTTATTCTTGATTGCGTGCGACTGTATGTCCATGGGGTGATCCGACGGTGTTAGCAGAAGTTCTTTTACACACGGGTGGGGTGTGAGATCTTAGGTAGCCTAGGATGAGTGTTAGACACTTTGGTGCGGGACCGTATGAATACAAATGTCGAATAGATGAGTGAGTGGCGACTTAGAGGATTGGGGAAAAATTCAGGAACAAGTATGAATAGGTGTGGAAGGTAGTACAGTGCCCGTACTACTGAAAGCACAAGATTCATACCTGAGTCAGGAAGAGTCACCCAAAATTCTAAGGAACCGGGTGGAGTATAGAATCATGTATGATTCACATTATGGATTAGTGGCGAAAAGACAGTAAACGTCTTCATCATGGTGATCAAGAAGAATGGATGAGGAGTCGGTTCGGATGTGACCGATCGAGGTGGAATATAAGGTGCCAAACTTAATAGTTGTTGAGGTATCAACGGAGGCAATGATTGACAGCAATGGGTTAGGCGATGCATCCGGGTTGCTAGACGATGCATCTGGGTTTTGCATGGCGATGTTTTGAAGGTATATGGATGTGAATCCCGATAGACCTTATTCCTTTCCAATGGACTAAAACGGCATGGTAGGAGGATTTGATTGGTCGCAAAGGTTCGAGACGTTGATAGATCGTGATCAGCACTAGGTATTGGTACAGACTCCAAGTAGGGGAGAGTTGCTGCTCTAAGAGAAGAAATGAAGCTTAATGCAAGTATAGCTCAGCTACTGGAGCATGGAAATACCTGCATTACGATTTATTAAGCATTTGACTTGGGTTAGCTTGGGTTATGATGATAGAGGGAGAAGGAATTGGCAGCTGATTAGAAACCGTGGCTTGGGAATCTGTAGATAGGTTACAGAGGATTACCGGGTATTCCTTTTGGGAGACGGGCGAGAATCCAGATTGACTTAAGTTATGACCTGTTAGAAAAGGCGTTATGTCGCCTTGTGTCACTTGAAGAGCGGGAAGGGTCCATTCAGCTGCTGAAGCTGTTGGACTATAGAGTTCCTGCTACCCAGTTGTAAATAGAGTAATTGGAGACTGTATGGAGGAGACTGCGTGCAGTGTGTGACGTATGAGACGAAGACCCACAGAAAATGACTTCTTGGAAAGATTACAACAAGTAGGGGAACTGAAGCGGAAAGGGAAGAAGCGTTCACAGTGTGACATAATCGGCCATTGAGGATAGAAGTCTCGTGGCAAAGAAGGAGACGGCATGGGGATGGATACCCTCGACCTGGCGAGGCAGGGAGCTCGCTCGGCACGGGTGAAGGCCTTAGGAGAGGGAAAGTTGTAGCTTTGAGAAGGAAGATGGGAGTCACACCTCTGGCAAGTGGTTATGGTGCATCGAATAGCTTGCACTTTGGGGTAAAGGTGTTTGGAATGGATTGGAGGGAAGGAAATTCTACGACCCCGGGGATGCGGTTGGAAGTTTGGGTACAATATAAAGAAGCAAGGATCTGGGCCACCACAGGGAAGCATGGTCAACTCCTCAGGAGTTCTAACTATTCTCGTCAAGGCGTGGAGAATGTTGGGCGATTGTATTTCGTTTCAATTCAAGACCTTGACAGCAGTGGGAGCGAGAGATTCGATTTTTGGTATAAATAGGGCAGAACTGGGAAAATGAGACACCAGACTGTGGAGACGACGCGACCGGTTGGTTCGACCGCATGAATGCGAAAGCTATGGTGACTCGGGATACAAGGTTCTACGTGTAATGACTGATACTCAGAAGGATTGACATAGAGGAATTATTCAGAGACCGAGAATCTGCTGCAGGCTTCAACAAGAGTGATAGATGTGGGTCAGGAGTCGTCGAAATAAGGAATCTAATATATGACAACACGTCTCAAGGGCGCTAGTCAATAGTTTCAAGGAAGGAAAAGATCACGAGGCGAGAAGCCTTCTAAGGCAGGAAAGGCTGAGCAGAAGTTAGTAGGGGGTCGAAACGAGGTATTAAGGAAACTTTTTGGTAAGATTGTGTATCAATCGGGAAGGACAAGCACGGAAGCAACATATTAAGCAACGATGAGATCGAGACACGTCAAGGGTTATGTTAGTCAGAAACATAAGGGAGTGTAGGAACGAGGAAAAGCGTTAGTTAGGAATGAATAGGACTTAGTGGTATAGGGACCGAGGGAGGTTTATACGACTTGAAGGATTGGTATCTTGCGTGGATACCACAGTATTGTGCTCTGTTCGCGGTTGTGCCGCATTGTGACCCGGTGAGAGATAATGGTGTTGACCGAATAGGGTGTACTATGCTCTGTTGAGGTAGTACTGTGCTGTGTTCCAGTAAGTACTTCGTGCTGGTCGGGATTGTCGGGTCCTTTATTGTAGCGATACTACGCCGTGTTCCCACGAGTACGAGATACGGTTACAGCAGGCTGATGAGTCAGACTGGTTTTTGGGGCGGATGATTTCTGTACTGGAAGAGATAATGGCTATTCGGGTGCTGAGGATTAGTACCCTTAGATTGTTCAGTGGGACGGGAGATGATTATGGACTTCTCCACAATCATATGTGCCAGATTGATTTGAGGAAAAGACTACCTTAGTTTTGCGGATGGCTGCTTAGCCGGTAGGAATGAAATTCAAGGGCAGATCGGGACAACTCGAAGCCTAGGCAGATCGGATTTAAGATAAGGATTTAGATGGAAAGCTGTGAATAGGAACGCCTTAAAGGGAGATAGTTCGAGCATGCGACGATATGGGGTGGTTAGCAGAGGTTGGTTAACTCATGTTGGTCGATTTTGGATATCGTAGACGGGTGAGGCTCTTTGAGCGGTAATAAGCAAAACGTTTGTGTCAAGTTTTCCATTCACTCGAGGGTGACATGGATGTGTATGATATTTGAGAGGATTATTGGTAATCCGGCCGATAAGGAAGTGTGGATGGTTATGTTGAAAGATGTTAGCAAATTTGGTCTCCGAAGATTTTGAGGTGGAATTGGGAAGCATGTATATGTGGATTTATCGTGTAAGTACTAAGGAAACTCTCAGCATGTTGTTACCATCTGGGATGTTGTAGACCGTTGGAGCATGAGTGCTCACTTTAGGTCTATTATAACAACATTTTCTGTCAAGAATGGATGATGTTAAAGCTTGGGAGGAGGTAACCCGATATGGTACTCCGGATGGTGATATCAGGTATGGAGGTGCAGCTCACCTACGAGTTTAGGAGAAGGTTCGTAAAGTTTTCGACACTTAACTTTGTTTCGGTGTTGTGTATCGCCCTCAGATGGAGGACCGAACTGAGAGATCAATGTTGAGGCTTGAAGGAGTTTCTTCGGGATTACGTTCTTAGCTTGGTGGGAACTATATGATTTCTATGCAACGTTAGCGGAGTTCTTTTATGTCAATGGTTAGCACACAAGCGATGGTGTCTTGTGCAAGAATTCGTGTGGAAGAAGGTGTCAGGATTTTTGTCGGGTTCAGGAAGAGATAGTAAACTGTTTTGAGACGGAAGAAGAAGATGAAGTTAGGCAGCGTTAGGACCTGAGTTTGCAGGTCGGAGTTTTGTCGTTAAGGTATCACTTTAGGGGCAAGTTGGACCTCCGGTATACCGGATCATTGTTAGTGTAGTAAATGGAATCTAGGGATTAGTCAGACTCGTAGCAACTTCTAGATTTCTTAGTTGAGGTTGTGCAATGCGACGCGTTCTCTAGCGGGCAATTGGGAGAGATATTGCAAGGCGAATGTCGGTGATATTACGAGCAACCATTGGTGATGCTAGATGTCAAGACTAAGATTTTGTGGAATAAGGATATTGGAATAGAAGAGGGTATTGGGTGAGACGGTAGAGTTTCTGGAACGGATGTGAAAATTAGAAGACGAAATGCGGAGACATTATCCTGATCAGTTTGTCGACAAGGATTTCGGGGATGAAATCCAGACAAGTGGGGGAGAATTGTAAGACCCGTTTCCAAAAGAAAGAATTGTAAGACCCGTTTCCTCATCAGACCCTAACACCTTTAACTTTTGGGAAAAAGGATGAAAAATGACAAAAGTTGGAAAAGGGGGGTTAAAAATGACAAGTTGTTGAAAAATCAAAGTTAGCGGCGCTAATGGGCTGTTGAGGAAAATCGGGGCTGTTGCGAGATTTTAGGGTTGACCAAGCCAAGTCTTCCGGAGGACCAAAGTTAGCGGCGCTAACTGCCTCCAGGTCTATAAATAGTGGTTCATTTCCGCATTTGAAGAGGTTCAGAAACCCTAATCATTTCCCATGACCTAGATGGTGTTCAAGGCATATTTTTGAATGTTTTGAGGGCCGATGCACGTTTTTCAAGATTCGGTTTGCATACCTTTTTGTTGGTATGTTGTGTGTGTGAGATTTAGGTGATCGGACGAGCCTAGATTGGGATATTAGAGATTATCGATGCAGTTTTGGATTCAGGTGAGTATCCTCACCTTACTGTATGATGTTGCATGTTAGGCAACTTGTGTGTTATTTAAGGTTATATGATTTGTTCTATAATTGTGATTATCTGTTGTTGGGCTCAGTACTGATGCGTGTTCACCCGTAGCTATTGTATGACGGGTTGGACTATGGTCTTGTCCCATCGGTGTTGTATCACGGGCTAGACTATCGCCTTGTTCAATAGCTGTTGTAGGGCAGGGCCAAAACCGGGAACCCATAGCTATTGTATGATGGATAGAACCGTCCCGTGTCCATAGCTGTTGTATGATAGGCGCCCGTAGCTGTTGTATGGCGGGTAGGGTCAAGTCGTTCTCGAGGACGGGTTGTTGAATGTGTGGGCATGTATGGTAATTTGTGGAACTCACTAAGCTTTATGCTTACCCGTTGATTTTAAAACATTTCAGGTACTACAGATGATAAAGGGGCAAGCTCGGCGTGACGGCGGTGCATCGCATATTTATTATTTGAAGTTATGTTATTAAAGGAGATTTTTATAATTACAGGACGGATATACTCTGATAAAATGTTTTGGTGAACACTGTTTTAACATTCTAATAAGATTATTTGTGTTTTTACTTATATTTTTAAAGAAAAATTTTGGTTTGAAATTGGGGCGTTACAATAACTCTTCAGAAATTAGATTTAGCAGTTAGATGAGAGAACGAGTAAGAGAGCGAGTGTTGGTCGGTGACCTTACCTAAGCGGAGAGAGTTCGAAGAGCTACTGAGATATGACTGATTGCAACCTTGGAAGATACTCTCTTAGGGGAAAAAGCAATTATGTTTATTTTCACAAACTTCACGGAGGATTGGAGCGAAGCTATTCTTTGGAAGACCTTCATCGAGCATGGAATACTTGTAGATGTGTTCATATCAAGGAAACGACATGTAGTATGGAAAATGCTCAATTTAGTTAGGTCCGTGGGTGTTGGAGGTGTTTGTAATGGAAAGAAGTTGCTTGATTGCGGTTTCAATGAAATGAAAAAGTGATGATGATGACTCAAAGTTTTGATCAAAATTTCTTGATCTTGTGTACAACTAATACCAACGGTGTAGCGGTGGCGGCTAATAAAGACAACAACAATGACTAAAGGCGCCTATGATGACGGTTAGAGAAGGTTACTAGAGGTGGTGGTCGGTCATGCAATGGTTAACCTAACGCTCTGATACCATGTAAGATATTTAAAAGATTTAGAATAATGTTGTGATGCATTCCCATTAATCTCAAAGTATTTATAGAGTACAATGTAGACTCATATGTAAATACTAATACTAAAATATGAAAACTATATCAAATATAAATATGGAAACTGGGATAATATTGAATACAAATCTAATACTATATAATATTAACAACCTAAAGTCCTTGAAGGAAGTCTTAACTATATATGATCTGCCACTTCAAGCTACATGCCAACCTTACGAAGTATAGAAGAAAGGAGTCCATGGTTGATGACATTATAGGTAAGAACAATAGAAAAAGTCAACCTTCGAAACTCAATAGTTTAATTGTGAAGCCATAGAGTCTTGGAAATGTAATCACGCTTAAGGAGTATAACGAAGGATAACCCAAGTATGATATGAATGTGCTTAGACCTAGGTATACAATGGGGATGATATATCTAATCACATAGATTTGGGGAAGATGTCGGCTGTGATGCCTGTTTCAAAATTAGTCAATATTAGAGAATATGTTATGGTTGAGTGTTGAATGGTTGTAAACCATATTTCATACGTTAGATGTTTAATTGACCAAAATGGCTGAATACTATGAAATATTGACGCCGTGATTGGATAAGATGATGGTTTATGTCAATTATAGCATGTTTAAATGAGTTTTGGTACTGGGTTTGGTGTAAGGAGTGAAAAAGGGGCAAACTAGGAAAAATTGGCTATGTGTTTTGTTACAGACAGCATTACGTGATGCTTAATACCAATGCATGCGACGTGTCCGTTATTACAATGCTATAATCAAAACACAATTGAAAGTATGATGCTAAGGCTGGTTTACGTGACGCGACACGTTTAATGGTACAACGACGACGTGTGGCTTGATTTACGCGATGCGTACGTCGCACAAACCAGTCACAGTTTAAAGTCCTAAGTCAATCATTTGACTCATTTCCACTCCATACACTTCGAACAACAAAAATGGGAACAAAACAATGAGTTCTTGTGAGCTAATATCGACGGGAATCCATGAGGATTTTCAAGGATTAAGCTCTAGCTGCTTGATTCTTGAAGGTAATTTCTTAATCTCCTTGGTGAAATTGTATCCATGTGTTGATTTTGTTGAGGGCTATAAACCTTAACTTCTGAAATGATGGAATTGGTATATATTGATTGATGTATGAGGAAAAAAGGAAGTAAATCGCATTTTTCTTAGATGATTGGTTTGAAATTAGGATGAAAGCTTGAATTAGGGTTTTGGTTCATGAATCCTAAATTGTAAACAATGACAAGGATGCAACTAATGTTGTCCCTTAATGAATATGCTAGGACATACATGTAAGTTATGTCAGGAGTTGATTACAGCCACAAATTGTCATTAAAGAATTGCTCTTTAAGACAAAAGTAAATGTATGTCTTAATGTATTAAGACATAAGATTGAGTTAACATAAAACATGTAAAACTGATTTGTGTGATTACATGTTATGGACTTGATGGATTAATTCATGAGTTTAATGAGTATTTAACACTCATTAAAATGAGTGTAATAGAGTAAATGCTATTTTAAAAACATAATGACATGTGTTAATCTAAGTTGTATGTAATCATGATTATAGGATTCCAAGGGAAAGAGATGGAGAACTAATGGGCATTCAAGACATGATATTTGCTCTAACTAGTGGATCGACTGCCAAGGTGAGTACATGCCAACACTCTATATTGGAAACATGTCATTATTGATATAACATTGTTTGATGTACGCTTATATTGTGATTCATTGTATGTTGTGTTGACATATCATATGTGTGAATGATATTGTCTTGATTGAAACCTAGTACCTAGGTTAATAGCTAGGGGGAATGTATGCAGTCAGGACAAATTTGAGAGTATGGTCAGATATATGTCCTATGCGAGGATGAGGTAAGAGATGCCCATGAATCCATGACAAGGTTTGGCCTTAGTGGATTAGGGACGCGATTAATATGTTGTACTGAAAGAATATAGTGTCGAGAATGGAATGTCAAGTGTAACGCCAAGATACTCTTTTTATAATTAAAATAAAAGGGTAAATTGGTCATTTTACCTTGTAAGGGTAAATTGGTCTTTTGGACAGAAAAGTATTTGGTTTGAAATAATATTTTAAGTTTTGGACTTAAAATGTTATAAAAACTGATTTTTGGTCGTTTTACCGAAAAAGGGTATTTTGGTCATTTGACCAAGTCAACGACCAATTATGTAAAAATATTGTTGGTTGTGGCCAAAATGTAAGAAATGAAAGTTTTATTGTAATAAAGCTTGGTTATTGTGGTCAAAGTTCAAGGAAATGAACTTAGGGACCAAATTTGTAAAAAATTGTGATATATATAGAGAGAGTTGACTCTCTTTGACTGGCCATTGTTTGCAGCTACGGGAATGGATTTTTGAGAGCATTTTCTGCAGAGCTTGAAGAATTGGTGAAGGTTGGAACTTGTAATCCGATTCTTGGCTTTGGAATGAAGAATTGAAAGCATTAGAAGTAAGTATTTCAAGTTCTAGCATGGTTTGTTCTTGGTGGGTTTTGGGGACAAACTGAAAAACTGCATTTGCAGTGGTGATTATGTGTTTAAGTTGATGTAATACTTCCCTTAAGTCATTAGAATAAGGACTTAACTAAAGAAAGTGGAAGTAGGTTGTTATTAGAGATGAATTTGAAGTTTTGGGGTTGTTAAAACTAAGAACCCTAATTCTTCATTTTGATTGATTTGGTTGTTTTGGATGGTGGAAAACCTTGTCAAGGTATAAGGTTTTAGTCCTAGAACAAACCCCAATCGATTAAGGACCTGATTAAGGACTTAATGGACCAAAACTGCTTGCTACAGTGCATAAATCGCGGCTGGACAGGAGACACCTGCAGGCGATAGGCGCGGTGCGCCCAAACCCCTGGCGGGGTGCGCCCCTCAGGCAGGGACTTTGAAATGCTAACTTTTGCTTGGCTTGTCCGTTTTAGCTCAAATTTGGACCATAGGCTCGTTATGGTCTGAAAAGTTTGGGAAAATTTTTAGATTGAGTTTCCGACCCCTCGGGGGCACTGTAGATCGATTCCGATGCCTCGGTGAATAGTAAAATTCATAAAAAGTTAGTAAACGGAAAGTTTATTAACTAGGCATTGTTTGTAATGATATTGTATTAAACTCTAGTGTATTAGAGTCAATGTAGATGATTATTAACCTATTATCATTTGGTATATAAATGGATAAATAGGTATGGGACAAAATGGTTGTGGTGCGCGTAAAGGCAAGAAACAACCGGGAATTTAATGCAGCTAGCATCCAGGTGAGTAATCTCACTGATACCATATATGATATATGATGATTGGATTGTTACAGGTTGGAAACTGATTGTGGGACGAAATTGATGGTTCGAAGATATGTTTGAATAGGCAATACCGGATAAGCCGTGAGTCAATGAAATGACAAGAACGGAGCCGTGAGCCACATATGATTTCTGGATTTTTATATCCAATGGGTGCGGCCTATATGGCTATGATTTTTGGGTTGTATATCCAACCGGTGCGGCCTTCGGGCTATGTCTCCGATGCGGCCTTCGGGCTATGATTTGATGCGGCCTGTTGGCTATGACTCCGGTGCGGCCTTCGGGCTATGTCTCCGATGCGGCCTTCGGGCGATGACTCCGGTGCGGCATTCGGGCTATGTCTCCGATGTGGCCTTCGGGCGATGACTCCGGTGCGGCCTTCGGGCTATGTCTCCGATGTGGCCTTCGGGCTATGATATTTGTTGCAGCCTGTTTGGCTATGATTTGGATACAGGTACATGGTACAGCCTGTTTGGCTATGAATTGGTTACAGGTACACGGTACAGCCTGTTTGGCTATGATTTTGTTACAGGTACATGTTGCAGCCTTTTGGCTATGATATCGGGTTATCAAACCCATCTGGTGCAGCCTGCGGGCTATGAATTGTATGTTGATAATGTTTTGGTGCAGCTTGTATAGCTATGACACAGGGTGCGGCTGTTAGCCATGAAATATGATGCAGTCCAGTGTGACTAAGAAATATGGGACAGAAATCGTTAGACATTATTATAGATGCATATAACTAACGTGGCTTGTTGATTACAGGTTACAATGATTCAGCCTGTAGGGCTACATAATAGGATGTGGAATCCTAGAGTGTATATGGTCAGCCAGTAAGGCTAGGTGTTTGGATTCGATATCCAGACAGTTATATGATTGTGTTTTGATACGTGTTATCTGCAGATTTGATTATTCACTGAGCTTTGTAGCTCATACCGTTTGTTACTGTCCCTGCAGGTTAGCATGATACTGGTAGGGTACAAGATAGAGTCCGTGACTCGTGAAGTAGGACTCTTAGATGCTGTTAGTAGCAGCCCGGCTTTAAAGGAGTTATGGTATTTCATACTCTCTTTGATACACTTGTACCCGTATTTATTAAAATATACCCCTTGTTATGGTTTTATGTATTGAAACCTGTGTTTTAAATGAAAAATTTTTCAGGGGTGTTTTGTTTAAAAAGTCGGGTGTTACAAGTTGGTATCAGAGCCGAGGTTTAAGTGAACTAGGTGTCTATAGAGTAGATTCCTGGACTTAAACCCTGAAACAGTAGACATGATGAACTGTTAGGTGTATATAGTTGTTAGTATACATATATAACCTAACTATTGCTGACTTCTAACGTATAAGAAGTATGAGCAGCGGGTATTACTGGGAGGAATTTAGTGCGTGTCACTTTAAGAGGCGGATCAGCCTTTTCTCAAGACTCCATCGAACGAGGGGCAACGAGACAAGTAGCGGAAAAATCCACATGACGAGCAATGTTAGCTGATGTGGTCAAGTAAATGAAACGGTTGCTCACCTTGGTTGATATTCAAGGTGAAAGAACAGTAGTTGAGACTACAAGAAAAGCAGAAAACGATTAGTGGACGCTTCGGGAGAAGTTGTCACAAATTGGGTCCAACCTTATAGGGAAAGGACCAAAACAGAGCCACTATGTATAGTGATCAGTGCAGGAAAGGCACTAAGGAAAATTGTAGAGTTGAGACTCTACCGTGACATGCTGAAATTGCAGATGATAGGAGCAGATTGCTCGAGCTTGTTGTATGGGACGGAAGTGGTTCCAGTGTGGAACTATAGAGCACTTCTTATTGAAATACTCACGTGCTGAATGTGGAGTGACGGGTGATGAACCCAGGAAAGAAAGAAGGAACGAATGGTCGAAAAGGACCCATGGTACCATGAGCATCCCAGTAGATTGTGGGAGAAGCTCGTGAGGAGACTGATATGGTCGTAGATATCATCGTTCTGAATATAACTCGTGTATGTTATATTTGATCCATGAAGCTATGCTTTGGATCGATGATTCGATGTTTTGTTTGAATTTTTCATCAATGATTTTGGATGAAATATTTGAAATAGCTATTGTAGATAGCAAGTATGTTCAAGATATTGAACACCTGGAAAGTAGTCTGCCTAAGATTTACGGGACCATTTTTCCCTATGAATCTGAAGCCGATGACTACCAGTAAATCTGAAGCAATTGTGCTTATGAATTGGTTAGCAATGCATTATGCTAACATGAATTGTAGAAATATGAACATGATGGTTCAGAAAGCAGAAATGAGTGGATGAAAATCCATGGTAAATGACCGTTGTTGAGAATACCGGTTAGCTTCTTTGCTTAAACTCGGAAAAGAGTTAGTAAAGGAATGATGTTGTAGTTGGCATACGTGGTATGGGCCAAGCTTAATAAAGTGGTGAAAGTAGTGTACTACTTTAGATAAATTTTCGGATGATTCTTTTGAAAAGAACTTCCAAGATTTCTGCCAGATTGGCAAGAAGAGCTTATGATTAAGCTGGTATTGGGAGCCGTTCTTGTTATCTAGGCTCTGTGTTGATTGGCCTCTGCAGAGATGGCAGAGTGGTAAAACAATTGGAAGAAATTGTTTTGAATTGGGATCTCATGTGACTGTAGTGTCATCAGATGGAGCCCTATCTGCTTGAAAAGAAGAAAAATAAATTAATGTGTATGTCCATTGACTACTGAGAATGTGATATTCTCGAAACCAGATTAAATATGAGGTACATTGTACCAGATACTGGAGTTACTTCACTGAGATCAGTGATATGTAAATTCTCCAAGTATGAAAAATTTGGTTAAAAGAAGTTTCAACTCCTTGGGCATGATAATACTGCCAAAGATGATGAAATAAATCCAGTGGGATAGATGATGTGGTAAAACTAGAACCGCCTGAGAAATCCGACTGACATTGCAGTTCCTTGGATTTGACAGGTTACTATAGGAGAGTTGTAGAAAACTGCTCCTTGATTGCCGGTTAGCTGACTAAAGTTGACCAAGAAAAGTGTAAAATCTGAGTGGTAGAAAGACCACAGATATGTTGTAAAGGTTTGGAATGAACCTTGTGTGAACCTCTAACATTAGCAATGATGCTAAGTAGAGAAGATAGATTGGATCATTGAAATGTATCCAACGTTGACTGTGGATGCATGATATTGCGGTAGCAATTATGAACGTGGCATTTAAGCTTTGGAAACACTACTTGTATGGTGTAAAGCTTATAGCGATAAGATCATAAAAGTTGAAATACTTAGTTGATCAAAAGAAGCTGAGGATGAGATAGTAAAGATAGATGGGTTACTTAGAGATTTCGGGTATGAAATCTTGTACCATCTAAGAAAGGCGTATGTGGTTACAGATGCCTTGGATTAGAAAGAGTAACCTTTGTAGGTTACATCCACATGCGTGAACGTGGCAAATTGATTACCTGAGTTGATTCGGGTAGCACAGGAAGATGTGTGCAAGTCTGAAAAAGTGAAAAGTGAAGAAATGATTGAAAAGTAGCGGAAGCTGGTTGGAATATCACAGTGATTTAACTCCCGTGGCGGTTGTAAATGTGAGTTCCAAAGCCAAGTGAAATATAAAAATCATCTTGAAAAGATGCATTTTGTATCAGATATGCAGCATACCCGGGGCGATACCAAACTGTATAGGTCGATAAAACCTGTGTGTTGGCGGCCGGGGCTGAAGAAAAACATGTGAAAAGTGTTTGACTTGTGTGTAACTACAGTCAAATCATTAGAAGTATGTGGACTGTCGGTCCCAAAAATGAAATGGGACGAAAAATATCATAGACTTTGTAGTAAAGTCTTTGCAAATACCGTATGGGTATGACACCATATGGGTGAATTGCAGGTTGATTGATGAAATCAGTGTATGTTTATACTGACTAAGAAGAAATTAAGATCGAAAAGTAGTAAAAAAACTACAAAGAATAAAAAAATTGTCGACGTGAGTTATCGGCGCGAATTGTATCGGACAGAGATAATAGAATTATTCTTTGAATTTGGCATAAATTTCAAGAATAATTAGTTCAAAGGTACTAGTAAGTACTGTGTACGATTTACAGATGGATTGACGAGGCAGGATAATGATGCAGACCTTAGGAGATATGCCTGAAATCTGCATAACAGACCCTAGCGGAAACTAGACGACCGTCTATCCTTAGTAGAAGTTGTAGATAAGTATAGGTATTATACTAGTGTTTTATTGACTCGTAGGAAGTATTGCATAGACTACCGTGTTGCACGCCGATTTGCTAGACAGAAGTTGGGGAGAAGCTGTTGATTAAACTTGAGATTGTATCTCAAACAGAAGAAAAGATTTAGCAAGGTCGAGAAAGCTTGGAAATAGACCAAGATCGACAAGAGTAGTATACGGATTGTCGAGTAAAACCATTGAAACCCCAAGTAAGGGAAGATAGTAGAACTCAAAGTGACCCTCCGGAAGGACTAGAAATTGATGTGGGACAAAAAGGAAAGTTGAGTCCTTGTTGATTGGACCTTTCCGTATATCCCAAACGCAAGAATTGCGGTGTATTGATTGAATATCCTTGATGAACTTCAAGATGATTGTAAAGTTTTCTATGGGTCTCATAGTTTTGAGAACATAGAGTGATAAATGCTAACGAATCCCTCATGTGAAATGAGGAAGATAAGTGATTATAGTGCCCGGGACAACCGGATGAGTGATATGCGCGTGGTGATATAACCACGAGATACGAAGTTTGGTATGGTTAAAGAGCTGTAGCAAAACCATGAAGGTTTCCATGTGATATGAGAAACCGGAATTGTAACGAGAAAGAATTACCCTCGTTTGTTTGTATGATTTCGGGGACGAAATCTTTTGAAGGAGGGGAGAATTTGTAACGCCAAGATACTCTTTTTATAATTAAAATAAAAGGGTAAATTGGTCATTTTACCTTGTAAGGGTAAATTGGTCTTTTGGACAGAAAAGTATTTGGTTTGAAATAATATTTTAAGTTTTGGACTTAAAATGTTATAAAAACTGATTTTTGGTCGTTTTACCGAAAAAGGGTATTTTGGTCATTTGACCAAGTCAACGACCAATTATGTAAAAATATTGTTGGTTGTGGCCAAAATGTAAGAAATGAAAGTTTTATTGTAATAAAGCTTGGTTATTGTGGTCAAAGTTCAAGGAAATGAACTTAGGGACCAAATTTGTAAAAAATTGTGATATATATAGAGAGAGTTGACTCTCTTTGACTGGCCATTGTTTGCAGCTACGGGAATGGATTTTTGAGAGCATTTTCTGCAGAGCTTGAAGAATTGGTGAAGGTTGGAACTTGTAATCCGATTCTTGGCTTTGGAATGAAGAATTGAAAGCATTAGAAGTAAGTATTTCAAGTTCTAGCATGGTTTGTTCTTGGTGGGTTTTGGGGACAAACTGAAAAACTGCATTTGCAGTGGTGATTATGTGTTTAAGTTGATGTAATACTTCCCTTAAGTCATTAGAATAAGGACTTAACTAAAGAAAGTGGAAGTAGGTTGTTATTAGAGATGAATTTGAAGTTTTGGGGTTGTTAAAACTAAGAACCCTAATTCTTCATTTTGATTGATTTGGTTGTTTTGGATGGTGGAAAACCTTGTCAAGGTATAAGGTTTTAGTCCTAGAACAAACCCCAATCGATTAAGGACCTGATTAAGGACTTAATGGACCAAAACTGCTTGCTACAGTGCATAAATCGCGGCTGGACAGGAGACACCTGCAGGCGATAGGCGCGGTGCGCCCAAACCCCTGGCGGGGTGCGCCCAGGCGCAGTGCGCCCATGTCTGGGCGGGGTGCGCCCCTCAGGCAGGGACTTTGAAATGCTAACTTTTGCTTGGCTTGTCCGTTTTAGCTCAAATTTGGACCATAGGCTCGTTATGGTCTGAAAAGTTTGGGAAAATTTTTAGATTGAGTTTCCGACCCCTCGGGGGCACTGTAGATCGATTCCGATGCCTCGGTGAATAGTAAAATTCATAAAAAGTTAGTAAACGGAAAGTTTATTAACTAGGCATTGTTTGTAATGATATTGTATTAAACTCTAGTGTATTAGAGTCAATGTAGATGATTATTAACCTATTATCATTTGGTATATAAATGGATAAATAGGTATGGGACAAAATGGTTGTGGTGCGCGTAAAGGCAAGAAACAACCGGGAATTTAATGCAGCTAGCATCCAGGTGAGTAATCTCACTGATACCATATATGATATATGATGATTGGATTGTTACAGGTTGGAAGCTGATTGTGGGACGAAATTGATGGTTCGAAGATATGTTTGAATAGGCAATACCGGATAAGCCGTGAGTCAATGAAATGACAAGAACGGAGCCGTGAGCCACATATGATTTCTGGATTTTTATATCCAATGGGTGCGGCCTATATGGCTATGATTTTTGGGTTGTATATCCAACCGGTGCGGCCTTCGGGCTATGTCTCCGATGCGGCCTTCGGGCTATGATTTGATGCGACCTGTTGGCTATGACTCCGGTGCGGCCTTCGGGCTATGTCTCCGATGCGGCCTTCGGGCGATGACTCCGGTGCGGCCTTCGGGCTATGTCTCCGATGTGGCCTTCGGGCGATGACTCCGGTGCGGCCTTCGGGCTATGTCTCCGATGTGGCCTTCGGGCTATGATATTTGTTGCAGCCTGTTTGGCTATGATTTGGATACAGGTACATGGTACAGCCTGTTTGGCTATGAATTGGTTACAGGTACACGGTACAGCCTGTTTGGCTATGATTTTGTTACAGGTACATGTTGCAGCCTTTTGGCTATGATATCGGGTTATCAAACCCATCTGGTGCAGCCTGCGGGCTATGAATTGTATGTTGATAATGTTTTGGTGCAGCTTGTATAGCTATGACACAGGGTGCGGCTGTTAGCCATGAAATATGATGCAGTCCAGTGTGACTAAGAAATATGGGACAGAAATCGTTAGACATTATTATAGATGCATATAACTAACGTGGCTTGTTGATTACAGGTTACAATGATTCAGCCTGTAGGGCTACAGAATAGGATGTGGAATCCTAGAGTGTATATGGTCAGCCAGTAAGGCTAGGTGTTTGGATTCGATATCCAGACAGTTATATGATTGTGTTTTGATACGTGTTATCTGCAGATTTGATTATTCACTGAGCTTTGTAGCTCATACCGTTTGTTACTGTCCCTGCAGGTTAGCATGATACTGGTAGGGTACAAGATAGAGTCCGTGACTCGTGAAGTAGGACTCTTAGATGCTGTTAGTAGCAGCCCGGCTTTAAAGGAGTTATGGTATTTCATACTCTCTTTGATACACTTGTACCCGTATTTATTAAAATATACCCCTTGTTATGGTTTTATGTATTGAAACCTGTGTTTTAAATGAAAACTTTTTCAGGGGTGTTTTGTTTAAAAAGCCGGGTGTTACATCAAGTGATATTGACTTGGATTAGAACCTAGTTCCTAGGTTGATAGTTATTGAGAACTGTGCATATATGGGTCGAGTTGAGAGTACGATTAGACATGCATCCTTTATGGGGATAGGGCACAAGATGCCCGTAAATCCATGACGAGGTCTAGGCTCGATGGATGGGGACGAGACTCCCACTGTAAGACCCCTGAGGGTAAAGGTCCAGCCTTAACCAATGTCAAAATCTATGGAATTAACATTGTTTTGACATTGGTTAAGGCTGGACCTTTACCCTCAGTGGTCTTACAATGGGAGTCTCCCACTGTAAGACCACTGAGGGTAAATGGTTCTCATTTGAACCATTTCATATATATATATATATATATATATATATATATATATATATATATATATATATATATATATATATATATATATATATATATATATATATATATATATATATATATATATATATATATATATATATATATATATATATATATATATATATATATATATATATATATATATATATATATATATGGCAGCAAGCTTGGTATAATTAACTATAAGGATGTATACTATCATATATTATAAGGTGAACCACATCCAATAAATTTATTTCCTCTTATATTGTGTTATTTGTTAGTTAGTAGTGATATAGTACTACAACTATCAAGATGTTCTAATAGTTCTCAATCTCTTTGGACATCATTTTTCCTAAGGCTTTTAATGATCTTATTGAGTTGTGAAACAATTTTACAATCTTTAAAGATGTTCTAAGAGTTCTCATACTTTCAGACTTTCCACTTCCCTTTGATTTCTTAAAGACTCTAAATGACCCATTAAGTTGTTTCTTTAACTTCACATTGAAACAATCTTAAATAACATAGTTTTCCTTATTGAGAAACTTGTGGAATTGTCGATAACTAATGGTCAGGTAACCATTTTCCATAGAAATTGCGAAATCACCATGCCAGGATAAGATGATCCAAGTACTTAGGTAACCTTTTTCCCACAAGTACTACACAAATGATGACAAGTGTTTTCAATAGGATAATATAAACCATGTTTCATAAACACTACTATAACTATTGAATTGTAGTAAAGTTAACGCGGTATCCATCACCATATCTAGATGTGGTTTTGATATAACCTATACATCAACATGTATCAATCAAAACCCTTTTATTTTTTCACTACTATTAAAGACAAGAGTTGTAATCAAGTTCTTATATAAACATGAATTAGATATATCAAATGATACTTTCTTATTTTCCTTCAAGATACCACATCCTTAAAGTTGGTAGATGCCTCCGATGTTTGTATAAATAAATTAATTATGTCTTGGTTTGATTTTATTCAAACTCTATGTGAGTCTTATGGTGCATTCATCATATAGAACTTTTGTTTTAAAGGTTTACTGACATTCACTTTGTTCTTACTTGAGAGGATTTAATTTTCAAAATAAGTCACCTTTGAATTTGAAACCTACTGTTTCAAAAATAATCAAGTGAATTCCAATTAATCATATAGAAAACTCAAGATAGTTTTAGTCAATACTAAACTTCTATTAATAACATTACTCATAGTAATATGATACAAGATACATGGTGATTACATAAATCAAAATTTCTTACTAGCTAATTTCACATCTTCATGCTTTGTAGGGATCACAATCTTCATTGCTTATTGAGCCAAATCTCTAAACACCTTGTAACATATTTACAAATGTTAGTTCTTACACAATTATATCAAGTACATGTGTTAGAACAAGGTTCTATTAACTAGATACCTTTAGGTTTCCCTTTTATCCTTAATAGGGCATTCCATATTCATATGTTGCATATTGCAACTTTGAAGTCTCTTTCTCTCTTATAATTGACTAACATCTCATGTAAGTCGGATATGGAGGTGGTTCCACATATGCTAAAAATTACCTTTGCCCTATATATCTTCTTCACCACTTCTATTAGCCATCCATGCAAGTCTAAGATGTTTAAGGTCTTACCCATCTCAAAGGATGTAATGTAATGTGTATATTATTTGATCAATGAAACGAGGATGATCTGAATCGCCTATTCCAATACCCTTTCCCATAAGGTTACTATATCATTATTCCATATGCTCCCAATATAATACTTTTGTAAACGATTTACAACCTCATAAGCCAAATGTCGAGTGTATGGTGGTTAATATAAGACCCTCAATAATGATTGAATCCACATTGAGATTCAACTAATCATTGTAAGTCTCAAATAGAGGTTATGGGATGTTGAAGCACATACATTTTGTTTAATATGTGATACCATTTATGGAAGTTGTCATTATTGGGGTTTAATGCCTCTTAATAGAATCTACTCTTAATGGTGAGTTGATTAATACCTTTTTTTGTTTCTAAAAATTAACTAATAAAGACTAGAATTCAAGTTATGAGATCATTTAGACAACCTTTTTCTAGTTTGACATGTTTGATCCCATTATGCACCAGTTCTCTCTTTCTTAGGTGACCTTTTTCACAAGAGATTGACAATCAAATCATCCCATTTGTGAAATTTTTGGATTTGGAATAACTAACGGTTATGTAACATTTTTCTAGTTAGAAATACAAAACCACCTCAGCCATTATAAGGGGAATCCAAGCGGCTAGGTAGCCTTTTCCCAACAAGGACCGTACAAACAATGCACGAGTGTTTCGCCAAATGGATGACATTGATTTGCATTCTGAAAAAGGGATTTTATATTTTCTAATTCTAGCTTTGAAAATATTTAGGTATCATGTATTGCATGCATTCAATTAACATGGTAGGTACCTTTTACTTTGAAAAATGTTATTTATCATCTAATGGTTCTTTTGTAAAATCTCCATTTTATCATTTGGGTTTGTGGTCTTATAGATAACTAACCTTTTTAGTTCTATAATAAACTTGTTTTATTATTTAGACTTAGGAGTTTGTATAACATATTAAAATCTCCATTTTAATCCTCTACCATTTCAGATTTTGACATTTAGAGTTTTGGATAAAAACCATTTTGTTCACTAAAACTCATTTTGCATCTTATGTTGAAAAATGTTAATTTTGAAAATAACTAACTCCATGATGAGTTGTATTTTATTATCTAGGTTTCTAACATGAAAATTCCTATTTTCATACACAACCACAATAATAATAAACATACAATCATCACATACATATAATGGTGCATAATCAAACTGTCTAAGTTGTTATTTCATGTGAGCCATTACCTGAAATAACAAGTCCATTCTTAAGTGACATATAGGACTAAAAAATATTCCAAATGTTGTTTGTTGATGCTCCTCTTTGCTAAAACATATTATATCATCATATAATTGAAGTTCCAACCATGCATTTGACCTACAATTGAGAAAACAAATTTTGTGTTTTCCCACCCCAAGGTTGAGAGTTGCGGATTGTTGGGCAGAAAAATCACAGCAACCTCCTCTTTGATCTTGTAGCCTCCATCTTTATTTTTTGTTACATTTTGAAGTATATATTCTAGTCTAACACTAACATAATATCTATAAATGAACAAAAAAACCAATTTACTATTACAACCATTGAATAAAAGAATAGATACTACAAACCATATCGAATTTTAACAACATACAAATCAAGTCTTTGTCCATGGCTTGTTTATTTACAAAATCACACATGCAACCACAAGTAAATACAAAACTTTGTTTTCTAAGGCAACTTTTGTTGGGACTAAGGACTTCGACTAGGTGCACTTGTAACACAATTTGAACAAGGCTAATGAAAACAACAAGAGGAAACACAACCAAAACAAAGAACACAATGATTTAAGTGGTTCACTCGATCTAAACTGATTAAACGACGTCCATTATAGGAACTAGAGAGTGTATTACTGAGTTGAATGCTAACAATGCTATTTACAAATATTTACTGCACTCTCTCTATTTGGCATGCATTTTTCACACACGTTCACATTGTTACAAACCAATATCATATATATATATATATATATATATATATATATATATATATATATATATATATATATATATATATATATATATATATATATATACATATATACCGGGCAAGGGAGATCTTTTGAGATGATGGCAAATCTTCTAACTTGTTGTTTTCTACAATAGGCCAGCTGATGGGACAAGTCATGTAACATGCTGGCCAGACCAACTTTCTGACAGCAATCAGTTCTGTGAACATTTACTAGGGAGACACTTCGGTTTTGAAGTAGCTTCTTTCTTTTATCAACATCTCTACTCTCCACATCTAACTCATATGAAGTTCCTACTAAAAATTCTGGACCGAAGCGAGGCTAGATCCTCAGTCCTGCTGACATCAGTTCCGTCCAAACTGCGGATACACTAAAGTAGTATGAGAAAATAGGCAACTGCCCCTGATTCGTGATACTGCTTTAAATCTGTTGATCTCTCTTCGGATCTCCCAATCCTCTGAAATGCAACTTTCCAACCGTACTGGCTGGCTTGCCTCGGTTCCTGGTTGCTTCAGACCGCTTATCTTCTTCGGCCGTAATGTCTTCCTCGACTCGGATTAGACTCCACATACTTAACAACTTTTAATGTAACTAAATTCATGCAAAAGGATTCGTTACATAAAATCATAAACATCAACATGGAAGTTGCTAAATAAGCCATGCATGGATTCTCACATAAAATGTAGTACATCCAAGGCTTCCAAAACCAAAGTTTTATCAAGTTATATAATCATGCATGTAACATTGGCTCTAATACCACTTGTTGGGAATCTTATGTGCTCATGTTCAAAAGTGTTTTCTCAAAACAGGTTTACAAAATAAGTAACGTAAGCGTAAAATCAATTTTGAACAAAACATGGAAAAAGGTTTTTATTCACATACCAAGATCTTATTGCTACAAGCATGAAAAGAAATAACTTAAAGCACAACCATGAAGGACCAAAGTAGATCATTTCTAATGGTTATCTACCAACAAGCCTTCCACCCTTGGAAGATACCCTTTCTTGCTAGACCTTACTTGTGTTAGTGTTTGAATCTCTTAAGGTTGAAGACTAAAACCAAGGTTTAATCTTCAAGAGAGTTCATCAAAACACTACATCTCTAAACTATTTTAGAGAGATTTTCTAGAGAGAGAGAGAGATAGAAAGAGAAAGCGTGAATTTTTTCAACACATCACATGTACTTATACTACATATGGGGTGCTATTGATCACACCAAATGTGCACATGAATTGGTTGAAAATGGTGGTGCAGGATTACACTCTTTTCTAACCAAATTTCATATTAATAAGACAAACACCACTTACACAAGTTAATTGATGTGTCATAACTTAATATTTTATAAAAGCCTCTAGAAACGTTTTTTAGAATATAAACTCTCTTATATAAATTCTCTCTCTCTGTCTCTTTATAAATAAATAAATAAATATATATATATATATATATATATATATATATATATATATATATATATGCTTATGTAACATTTAAATAAACTTATTAATATCATTTAACTCCTTAAATAATATAAATATTTACACTCTCTTTTATTAATTCATAATCATATGAATTTGAATTTTGTCACATAAAATTATCAACACAAGTATTAGATCATTTTAATTATAAAACTTAATTTCACATAAAATGTTCATTAGGATATTATGACTTGTTATTGGTGTTATCCTTTAGGATCATATGTATATTGGCAATATCATTCTAAAATGATTCTTGAACACTAGGTACCAACAGGAATATGACGAAACTTCATCACTCAATACAAACTCTTGAGTATCCATGTGTAATTATGCAAATATTTGATGAAACCTAGATGTGTTGTGCATCATATTTCTGTGAAACCATTAAGTAAATATCAAAGGTACTTAAATTGATTTTTAATTAGGCTTCCTCTTACAAAACCCAAAACAAAACACTTGAAATTAAAAAAATTGAATACAGTGCTAACTACGTGAAATACAAACAAACACTCACTTGTTCAACATACAATATTGTTGAATACTTGAATATTTGCCAATGGTCACAACATGTTGGTGATATTACTATAAATAGCATGACCCTTTTAATTATACGTAATATATGATTTGTATATAAAATGCCCAAAAAACTAATTAGGGTCTAGTTTATTAACTATTCATTTTGTGATGAGTTAATTAGAAACATGTAGAACTCAAGGGATCAACGTGTAAGTATTTGAATTTCAAATATTGGATGAGGATAAGGCTTATCTAGTCAAGATAAAGACTAGATGACTATGGTTTTGAAACACTAGTTGTGGGCATCCATTCTTGTCCAACCCACTCATGATCTCCCCCTCTCGGCCATCTCTCTCAGCCTCTCTCCTCCCCCCTCTTCCTCACGGTTTGAAACCCTAGTCGAAACCCTAATTGTTTAGGGTTAGCATTCATGGTTTGGACACAACAAGGTGGTGAGAATGTCAAGCTTTGAAAGAAGAAAGCAAAGGAATCGACTACAAAGAAAGTTACATGATTTGATATTAACTTTCTAGATCTTATGTTGCAAGGATTCATTGGATTTGTGATCCTGATGGATTTTAGTATTAAAGTTTGCTTCTTTTACGTTTCAATGTTTTGAAAAATGTAACATAATCCAACAGTGGTATTAGAGCCACTGATTCATGTCCTCTGCATAATTAGAAACAAAGTTTTTGTAAAAGTTGATTTGCTTAGGAACTAAACTAGACAGCTTGCTGATGCTACATTGTAAAATTCATATAAAATCGTAGAAAAATAAACAATACAACATGGAGTTGATATCTATAAGAAAATATTACGCTTTATCTTTTGAACCCATAAAGTAATTCTGAGTTTAGGTGGGTCAAAATAGTAGAACAATCGGTTGTATAGTTTTGGCCTTCTAGACATCTACTTGCTGCTATCTTGTAAAATCCATATAAAATCGTAGAAAAATCATAAAAATACAAGATCACCAGCATCGGAAGGATAAAAGAAAATACCATGTTATATCTTTTGAACATAGAAAGTAATTTCGAGCTAAGGTGGGTCAAATCATAAGTTCTGTTATGATTTGTATAGATCCGTGTGGTTATTTAGACCCTAGAAATGACAATGTTCTTCTTGTGTTGGTTCACAGGAAGAACACATAGGATTGAGACATGTATCGCCGTTATTATTTGCATGTGTTATGGTTGTTTTATTTTGTTGCATGGTTGTTTAAAATAAAAATGGAACACAAACAAGAATTATTATAAATTAATAGAAGATTTTGCAAACAATATTGACATTTAGAAAATGTTTATGCCGCGAACTAGATAACATTTAGGTGAAATGTTGTTTAAAGTTTTGGCAGTAAACATATAATGTAGATATGTTAACTGAACTACATAATGTGAAACAAGATAATAATAATAATAATAACAATATAATAAATTATTGTTATTATTTTCTAAATAACAAAAATAAAAACAAATAATAATAATAAACACTAATATAGATCATAACAAATAATAACAATAAAATAATAATTAAAGGGGGAAAATAACCCTCATAATATTATTATTGTTAAACATTTGTTGCTAATTACATGCAGACTTTAGATATTACACTTTTAATAGTTTAATCTCGAACTTTAGATATTATTGATTTCCATCGCTACTGCATGCATAATTTTGTAAAATTTGTGATGAATAAGCCAGAAACAACTATATGTCGCCACTCTAACATATTTTCCTTAGAAAGTTGATATTAGATTTGGTGTGATATCATCATACGCAAAAATTTGTCCCTTTTTAATGCACTTACCACGATACTAATTAGTGACTGTTTGCTCGTCGCAAGCGACGGTTTTGTCCGTCACCATATCTGTGTCATTCTCCGTGGGATGAGAGAAATTCATATAGTATGTTTTGTCCGTCACCATATCCCTTTTTAATGCACTTACCACGATAAAGTTTTTATATCACATAAATGTATTTAAAACCACAAAAAAGGGTTTTAGGTGGTATTGTTTATTTATTCACAATATAAGCTAATTAACTCTAGATTAATGAGATAAAGTCTAATTACGAACCATAGAGCTTAAATATAATGAAGTGTAAAAGTTCTACACAATTTACCTATCTATTGGTCAACTGTTTTGAGTAATATCTCACATTACATTGCGAATGTCTCCTCGGGAGTTAGTCATGAGACTAAATTGCTTATCCTTCTAGCTCGTATTTACGCCTCAAGACTAAGGACTTTTAGGACCACGTATTGTTTGCTCCTTCATGGGCAAGGCCTTTTCTGGGTATGTGTGCTTAGTGGATATGTGCATAATCTGGACCGTTTTAGTTTTCTTTATGCCTTTTCAATATGATTATTCAAGACATATGTACGCTGCCCCTAAGCTCCATAATTCCATATACTTTTGCATATACTAAACTAAAAACCTAATAGATATATACAAGGTTGCATATGGTTGTGTTATCCGTCTAGTGTCAAGATCAAAATCAACAAGAAGAAAAAGGTTTGAACATGTAACCCACAGCATAATGACTTTCAACTTCAATTGTCATTTTCGTTGTCTGACAAACGAATGTTATATATACTATTAAATCTTTCCCAAATATCCTTCTAAAAGCTTGACCAAAAAACAGTATATAAGAGTTATTATCATTTGCTTTTTTGTATGGGTGAGACGATGAAAGTGATAATATGAAATTAAATTATTAGCATAAACAAATGTATTGTAATGAAACAAGTCAGCAAAAAAAAAAAAAAAAACACACACACACACACACACACATATATATATATATATATATATATATATATATATATATATATATATATATATATATATATATATATATATATATATATATATATATATATATATATATATATATATATATATATAGTGTTGAAATAATTAGATAACTAGTTATACGAAAATAAGTGTTCAAGAAATTAGAAAACAATATATCTACAAGAATTTAAGGTTAAAAGTCATTCTCTCAAGGTAAGTTCTTAAAGCGAGAGAAAAAAGAAACTAATAACAATAATCAGGTATGACGAGTCAAAATCAAGCTGGGAATCTTTTGCTGAGAAAAAGCGAGAAGAATATATTAGGGTTGACACCAATACAACAAGGTAGTCAGTTTTTGTGAGGTATTCTTGTCCACTCTTTGTTTCATCGCCCTTTATTTTTGCTCCCTCCTACATCTAATCATATAACATTATTTTTTTATTATATAACTCTACGGTAAAATTACAGGATTGGACATCTTGTGTATTAGTTTAGGAACATTAATCACAAAACTCTTACATTTGTAACTTCTAACCGTTTCTTTTTTCCGGTTTTATCTTATATTTTGATTCAACTTTCATTTTTTAATCCTTTTATCTTTAACCATCGGTTATTATAGTTTTTCAAAATGAAACTCGCAATGAGATCTTAATTTTGTAAATTCTTTTGATTTTATCTTAAATAAGATTTTATTTTTCTAAGTTTACATCATAATTTTTATGTAACTTATTAATGTAAATAATTTTATCCTTTTTCACAGTTCATGACGTGAAATGTCATATTAGTGTCTTATAAAAAAATAAAATATTGATATGGACAATGATAGAACTCAAGACCTCAAGGACGTATATATGAAACTTACCGGTAAATCAAACAATACTTTTGTAATTGTGACAACTTTAATTATAAAAATAAATATATTCAATGATACTTTAATTAATTTTTTTTTTATCAATTGCAAACATTATGTTAAGTATATACATTTTATTACAATCGTGTATATAAATTATAACTAACGTTAGTTTTAACTTTTAATATAGACGTCCACTTTCCTAAAGGCATAAGTTGGAGTTGAATACCCCATGATTTGTTTGGATCCAAATTAGATCTACAAAATGATCGGAGTATAATAAGTTAATTTATAATCTTAACTATATATATATATATATATATATATATATATATATATATATATATATATATATATATATATATATATATATATATATATATATATATATATATATATATATATATATATATATATATATATATATATATATATATATATATATATATATATATATATATATATATATATGGGTTCCATTGAAAATAAGGTTGATAATGCGAGAATGAATATGAGCCATATATTTTTATCTTGCCGCTCTAGTAATTTGCACATATGATTTTCACCACCACTTTCACCTGCGACACCACCACCACCGTCGTCGCCGTCATCACTACCGCTGCCGCCACCGCCTCCCCCGCTGCCGCCGCTGCCGCCGCCGCCACCGCCACCAACCACCACCACCGCTACTGCCTACTCTACCACCTTTATCACCATCTCGACCACCACCGCCGCTAACACCTTTACCACCACCTCCACCACCGCTACCACCACCTTCCGCCACCACCACCACCTCCATCACCGCCGCCACCACCACCACCTTTGTCACCACCCATCTCCACCAACACCACCACCCCACTAACACCGCCGCCACCATCACCACCATCATCGCCACCCTCTATCGCCATCATCGTCACCATCTATCACCATTCCAACCACGCTCACCCCTACCTTTAATTTGGAAGAAATATGAGTACATAAAAGTACAGGGCCTAAAAGGAAATTTTGGAGTCTGGTTAACATTGTTGATCAGAATCGAAAAAGAGAAAAAAATTTATAGGAACGGAAGTTTCGAACCCGTGACCTTACGAAACAACTAAATCTCCAATGAGCCAAGCTAGTGTTTAATGTTTTATATTGCTATTTGTGGTCCTCATACATGGATATTACCCAACGTCCTCAGGTTAGCCCACAGCCCAGGAATTTACGGTAACAGGGATGCCTCCATTACAGCTTTCAAGCTTCCAGTCTTATGGTTTTTCCTTAATGGTTTTGATTTTAAATGTTTATTCATAACCCCTTCACCCCTTTCTAACATTAATTTGGATCAACTTTAAACAAATAAACATAAAAGTCAAGTTATTAATTTCATAATAATATTGGAAATTATAAATATCGAATTTCAATCCGTAAAGCCAGTTTTTGTTGGCTTTCAGACACGGGGACTTGTCGAAACGAAGTAAATCCTACAATTATATACTCCACGCTAAATAAACTATTAGACATGGATTTGATCTATGATTCACACCTGTAATCAAAGCAATTGACGCAGACACCCACACCCGCATGTTGTTTCATTCCCACCCCAAAAAAATATGTGTTGCTTCCTTCAAACGTCTTGGGCATTTCTCCTTTTCTCAATTGCGTTCCAATATGATGAACACTCCCTTTATCTGCTTTGAAACAGATCCTAGTTTTTAGTCTTTCATTAACGCTATGTTTTTGGGTTTTACTTAGCTAATGGAATGGAAGTATTTGGAAGTGTATCAGTTCTAAAACGTGTTCTTAAGATTCAATGCTCAAATTATTTATTAAACTAGACAAATATCCGTTCATTGAACTGATTAATATTATGTAGTTAAATTTTATTACAAATATATGTTACTGAAAATTATCATTCATATTAACTATAAAATAAATATTATTACAATAAGCTTATATATATGGAATTATATATATATATATTAATTTGCAAAATCATGTATGTGAGAGCTTTTTACTGTTCAATTGGTTTGTTATTTCCAGAAACATAATTACTAAATTCAGATTATAGTATAATTGCTAATACATTTGATACAAATCCAAATAAACTTTTATTTAGAAATAGCAATTTTTGATTCTTCTCTTAGCAAAACTTTTATATTTATGTTTTTCCCCTCAATTAATTTCGAATTAATTGTTTTCATCCCTATTTCTTATAAAGTTATATTATTGGTATTTCGTAAGTTACGATTCCGGTCCCTTATTATATTTTAAAGTTACATTTTTCGTCCCTTATTGTTTTTTTATCGAGCTGTATTTTTGAATGTACCGGGCTTCCGCAGCATCGCACGGACAATCCAAATACTAGTTATAATTATTTTGGAAGATATGATAATATATATACATCTAGTAGAGTCACATCACTCAATGTAATTTACTCTAGATTTGACAGTGAACAAAACAAATGCAATTCTCGATTTAGTGTTATTTTATTTAATTTAAAATTTACTTATGTAACTATTTTTCTAAATTTTGATCACGATAATTATCTAAAATATCAATCATTGTTTGTAATGTAACGTTGTGTAATTTATAACTTCATTTTATAAATTTTAGTGCTGTTAATTAATTTTAAGATCACTTATTATTATTAAAAACTATAAAAGATCATCCATGTAGAAAGTTTTGATAACACTTAATATATTAATTATAAAACTACTTATTATATTAATTATTATTCTTAACAAAATCTAAAAGTTAATAATTTTGTGTATAGGTAAACAATTTTGTTTTTTGTAATATTTAACATTAACTAACCAATTTATACTTATTATTAGAAAGAAATTAAAAAGTCATGAGAGTTCCAAATGACTATTGTACAAGTAAACTTACTTCTTTTATAATAGCTAGACATCATGCTAATGTCCGCATGTTGTGCGGAATTTAATAATTTGTTTATATATATATATATATATATATATATATATATATATATATATATATATATATATATATATATATATATATATATATATATATATATATATATATATATATATATATATATATATATATATATATATATATATATATATATATAGACACACACACTTGAGAAATGAAAAAGAATTCATATTTAGTTGTTACGATTTAATGATCGTAGGTAGTTGTACATATACATTAATTGGGTTATTTGTATTTTTTTGTTATATGATTTTTTGACATTGTACTTAACTCGTCTATTCCCCCGTCTACATGAAAGTCACCATTAATATATAGACGTATAAGATGCATTCGTTATCAACAAACTAGGCAAATATCCACGCATTGTGCATAATAAAATTATATACCTAAAATTTTGATAAATACATATTGAAAATAATTATGTTACTGACATTAATTATAAAAGAATAATTTTACATTAAACTGATATATAAAATTGGAACTACTTTTAATCATATTATAATACATATTTATTAGAATAATATCAATCAACAATATCTACTCACAACTTATGTGTCAATTAAACTAAATATGATTCTCGATTTAATGTTACTTTTAACATTATGGTTAACAAATATATATCTTATCTATTTCAATATTTTTGTAATTACAATATTTATATTTATTTAAAATATCAAACATTGTTTGTAACACAATTTATTGACGAATATACTTATAACTATTATTATTGTTAGTTAATTTTAAAAACAATTTATTTTAAAAAAATTCAATTATTATAAAAAAATAGTTTTTATATATTTTCTAGTTAATTTGACATGTCAATGTAGCTTTTACGTTTAAAACATTTAAACATTTTAAACTATATTAGAAAATAATCTTTGTGTATTTTTTAAGTTTATTTGATATTTTGATTTAACATAATATTTAAATTAACAAATTAAGTATAATATATTGATAATTCAAAAAGTGTATCATTCATATCTTACATTACTAATATATTTAAATAATATTTATTAGATTCCAAGTTGAAAGTTGAGGGTTTCAAATACACATAGTGTAATAAAAATGCTTCATTTATAATAGATAATAGATGTTTAGAATGTTACAAAAAAATACAAACTAATAAGAACGATTTAATAATTAGGATTTATCTTTTTATTTCTTTGAGATTCTTTTTTATTACATTGAAATTGGACACATTTTCATGTTGTAATATTATTTAGATCATATATATTTAAGTAAAATAATAATAAATAACATAATTATATTCTTCTAGTTATATCAGTTACATACCGATGATGGAACATGATCAAAAAAATCATATATGATATTATCAATTCTTCTACCATTTTAAATTAATAAAACTTTGGTAACAAGTTGAAAAATAATTACATAAATTGATTAAAAAATCGACTGAGATATATATTTTAAGAAATACGTATAAATCATATGGTATTAGATGGCATTATTTAAAAACAAACATAAACTAAAAATATTTTTAATGATATAATAACGGCAAAAGAATCCTATATTCATGATAAAAAGTGGTCAAAGTTTGACAAGTAAAGGGTTTGATGATGAGATTATAAAAGTGATATTCAACTCATCTAAACATATTTTGGTCAAAATATGAAAAAATAAGTAATACTTTAACTTATGATTTGACATAAAACTCTACATAAAATATCAAAATCAATTATGAGAGCAAACATGAGACGTTATAAGCAAACCATGTTAAGTAAATTACAAGAATGGTCCTTGTGTTATATTGAAATTAATGATATTTGGTCTAAGTTCATTTTAACCTTATGGGGAGTAATTTGTGCACAATCTTTCTAAAGCACAAATTATTATGTATAAATAAAAAATGTTGTGTATAAATCATTCTCATAGTCTTATCATTAAGTTTGAATTGTTTTGGAGAGACAGTTTTTTCTTGTTAAATTCGTCAGATAATTTTTTTGTCCTTATTTATTTTTTTGGAATGTGATTATCACCACGTCGTTTAAAAGTCGGATCATTTTAAATTAACTAAATTAACTTAATCCTCAACCATAGAGTGTTCTACGGATAAACATTTTAGTCGATTTTTAAAGAATATGGTAGAAACTTAATGATTAAAGTGTTGATCACCTCTACTGATATCCACACCACCAAATACATTTAATGGATGGACGTTTAATTCCATAGACTATTAATTAGATGATAAAACAAGCCCATAAATTAATCCTTTGATTAATTAATTTAGTCAATATTTATTTGAATACTTTTCAAATAATAAATTAATAAACCATTTAATTTAATTTAATAAATGAACTTTTATATTTATTTTGTGTGATTCATAAATAAAAAACTCTTTTATTTAATTATTCATCAAGATTTATTAATAATATTTAACACTTATAAATATTATATACTTGATACCTTAATGCTTTTGTGTGTGGCCTCATAGATTCATATATAATAAACAATATAGATAAAATATTTGTTTGTTGCATATAAATCGAATAGACTTCCACTTATGCAAGGGCCAAAACAATTATCCATATATAAAGTGGTAATGTCTAGAAACATGTCACTGTTCTAACCACATATGAATGTTTCTCTCTACACAAGATATATCAAAGTTTAATGGTAAATGACTTGTCGTCTTAATGTCTCTTTGGCATGATACAAAATTTTTTTTGAACGGCGGCATAAAATTAAATAAAAGACTAGCAAAAATTACAAAGAAGTAATAATTACATTAGGATTAGACACACTATCACTCCAAGAAATCCTAAGCGTACGAAACCTTGCACAAACCCAAACAAATGATTGAGATTGAATAAAATTCCACAAAGCCGCCTTAAGGGGCTTTTACTCTTATCGAATAGAGACCTATTTCGAAAAGACCAAATCGCCCAACCCAAAGTATTACAAACCACCTCCAAACACTTTAGCATTTTTCTTCATTTGAAGGTCATCAAACCAAGAATCACAATCACTAATAGAAGAACATATAGGAATATCAAGCTCCCACCATCTCGCCACCAGTGCCCAAATATCAAAAGCCACCTTATAGGAAAAGAAAAGATGATTGATCGTCTCCACATCCGTCATACAAATCGGACACAAGGTAGAAGGCATGATACCAGTTTAACATTAGATATGGAACAAAAAAATTTCATATAAGTTCAATATAGGTTTCCCAATTTAAAACACGAATATAATCATCAAACTTAATTGACCAACATGTCAATGTCATTTGTGTCTGGTCGTATACTCATATTTATTCGATTTATTGAGGGGACTAGTGATATCACACTCCAGCATGTAGAGGAGGAAATCATGTCTTGACTATATGTATTTATCTCAAGGTTGTAGAAGTCTCCAGGCGGTATGTGGGCGGTCGAATGGGGCCTAGGACTAGTCGGTCTAGGCGAGGACTAGTCGGCGCCTAGGCGGGGAGTATTAATTGTAAAAAAATTTATTTTTTTTAATAATATATATATTACTAGTAAGATTTAGGGTACCAATGAAAGTACAATGCTATAATCAAACCTGTTTGGATCATATTTGCTATAATCAAACCTGCTATAATCAGACCTGTTACATACAAAAGAAATCATATTTGCTATAATCAAAAGTACAATGCTATAATCGAACCTGATACATACAAAAGAAATCAAAACAGAAATCGAACCTGATGAAGGAAATCAAACCTGCATACAAAAGAAATCAAAATAGAAATCGATACATTAAACCTGATACATACAAAAGAAATCAAAACAGAAATCGATACATCAAACCTGCATAAAAAAGAAATCAAAACCATTACCTGTAAATTAGAGAAATAACAAATGGAATCAGACATTACCAAATGGAATCAGACATTACCGAACCAAATGGAATTAGACATTACCGAAGCAATAACATATGTAATCAAAACATTTAATCAAAACTTTAATGAGGAAAGCTTTAACAAATCGAATCAGAGAGCCATGGAACTGCAGACGAACCTATTAAACTTGGATTAGACCTGCTTGGAACTGCAGTCGAGCCATGGAACGATAAATCAATAATATAGTGTCTCGATCCTGGAATCGTGTCTCGATCCCGTACAAGCTGAATCGAAGAAGAAAAAAAGGGAACCGGAGAAATTAGTAGCATTCGATCCTGGAATCGTGTCTAGTCGGAGGTTTATCGGAGCTTTACTGGAGGTAGCGGTGGAAGCTTTACTGGAGGCGGAGGTTTATCGGAGCTGGTATACGATCATCAATTTCAGACTCAATCGATTAGCAGCAATACGATCATCAATTTCAGAATCGATTAGCCGCAATACGATCATCAACCTGCAGAATCAATTTCAGACTGCAACATCGAAAACGAAATCAAAAACGATTTCAGACTGCAACATCGAAAATGAAATAAAAAACGAAACGAAATCAAAAACGAAATTGAGTTTTGACGGGAGGAATATTGGAAACCGGAGGCGGGATTATGTCGATTAGGTCGAAAAATTGAGGGGTAAACTCGAAAAATTAGGGGCAATTTTGAAAAATTTCACAAGCGTATTTGACCGATTTTGACCACATTTGACCGCCTTTGACCGCCTAGCCCGGTTTTGACCGATGTTGACCACGCCCGACTAATTAAGCCGCATTGCACTAAACGTGTGCAGTTATGGTCCGCCTAAAGCCTAGGCGCCGCCTAGGCGGCCGCCTAGGCCGACTTTTACAACACTGATTTATCTTAAGCATCACACTATAACTAATAGCCTTTATAATTGTTATGTTCAGGACAACATTTTACTAATTCAAGGCATAATGATCCATTCACTTAAAAGCCACCATTTGTCTAAGTTTGAAGGATGTATAGACACAATCACTTTCAAGGTTCACTTAATAACGCTGATCCATTAAGTAGGTCAATCAAATATTTGCCACCATTGATACATGTAAATTTGGCTCTCAAAATGAATCATATTCATCAAAAATGAATATTTACCAACATTAGCATTAGTCGTAATTCATAGTTGTTCATATAACATTATCATATATGGATGTTTAGAATAATCAACATTTATTCGTGGATTAAAAATTGTTAATATAGAGCGTAAGAATATTGATGAAAACAATCATACTAGGTATATTATTCTATAACTTAAAATAAAACTACTTAATGTTCTAATATCTAAATACTAAAAATTCTACAAATTAAATATAAGCTACTTGCAAGACGAAGGCCAATGCCCATAACATGATCATCATACTATGAGGCATGTTTTTTAGTACATTTTCCAAGTGTCGATATCTATGAATTTGATAAATGTAACTTCCTTTATGTCAAAAACATGAAACACATAATGAAATTTCTATAGAACGTGTCGACTCATGTTAGTCACTATTGGTTCTTTTGCTAGTACTATAACACCATCATTCTCAGAGTACATCTCTATAGGTCTTTCAATGCTCGATGCTACTTCTAATTCAACAATAAACTTCCTAATATATATTGTTTTTTGATTTGCCTATTATGTGGTGATATATTTGGATTCCATCATAAATTGTGCAACCGTGATCTGACTGGTATTAAGAATCATATTGATCTATTTAGAAGCTCGCATCAGTGTAAGACTTTAATATAGCTCCTCGTCCAAATCTCTATAAGTAAGAACATATCCTTAGTTCATCATAAGTACTTAAGGATGTTCTTTACTACAATCCAATGATAAACACTTGGATTCTATTAATATTTGCTAGTTATATTTAGAGCATATAAGACAGTTGTCATAATACATAACATGACATATATAATAGATTATATGGAAGAAGCATATTGGATTACATACATACATCTCATTTCATTAGGTTTTGTGTGGCCATGTTGCGTTAGAAAGTTTTAATGCTTGGAATCTTCCATCTCAAACCATTTACGATCTTGTCAATGTCTGTAGTTTCACTGAAACCAATTAGCTTATTAAATCTATCCCTATAAATATCAATTCTGATGATGTGCATTTCATCTCCTAAATCGTTCATGATAAAGAATTTTCCAAGCTAAGACTTGACGTCCAACAAGGTTGGAATATCATTGCTTATGAGAAGTATGTTATTTGTATACAAGATCAGGAAGACAAGACGCTCCCACTAGATTCCAACTCCTAGATTCTTGGTTTAATTCCTAAATGTTTTTTTAAGCTTTCATACTCTTTTAGGGTGCTTTGGATTCACAAACCCATCTAGTTGCACCATGTATACATTCTTGCTAAAGTGACCGTTCAAGAAAGTAATTTTGACATCAACTTGTCATATCTCATATTGAAAATATGCATTTATATCAATCATTATCTTGATAGCATGAATGCTTGTTGTAGGGGAGAAGGTTTCCTCATAGTCTATACCATGAGTTTGTGTGAAATCTTTCACCTTTAGCTTCAGACGACTTCAATAGGTGCACATCAGTGCACATGTTATATTGCCAGTGAACATGTCCAAGTCAAACAATTTTAGTTTCTTGCTTCTTCAAAATGCTTGCATATTATTACAAATGTAAGTTCCATACCCTGTATCAAATACCGTGAATTAGCTAAAAAAGCATGTAATTCTATCACATAGAGTGTTAAGTATATACATGACTTGCTGAATGCTCAAACTTTGCTTTCTTTAAGCTTAGTAAGGTAGAAAAGACATTTCCTCTTCTAAATAGCTATTTTACCACAATAGTAATAGTTAGAAACCTTAGAAAGGTTTTCTTTCATCTTATTAGGTCGAAAAGCAACCTTTTTTCCATATTCCTTTGAATGCGGCCTTTTCCTAGTAGTACCTTCATTCCAATCTTCATACCGTAAGAGATCTTGCTAAGATTGTGCTTTTTAACACCTTGCAGTAGGTGTAACTCTAAGTCAGTATTCTCCCAGCTTTTCCAAAGATCTTATTTAGCTTGTTGTTGAGACGTTTTCTTCAATTTTTATTATGCCAAATGGTTCATAATGATTCCTTTTAGGGGTTAGTAGGGGTGTTATTCGGTCGGTTATTTTGGTTTTCGGTTAAATCAGTTTAGTTAAATCGATTTTTAAAAATTTTTAAATTAACCGTAACTTAACCAAATAAGGTTCGGTTTAATCGGTTTCGGTTTATTCGGTTTCGTTTATCTATTAAACCAAATAACAAAACAAGTTCATTATAAGTTATCAAGACTCGGCAAAAAACTGAATCACGTATAAACCTCGGTTGAACCGATTTAAAAATATTGTTTTTCCCATTTAGAGGCTGGTGGATTTTCACTAGTTGTTGATGTCCTCCTTAAGATTTCCTTTTATAGGTGAAGTCTTCACATTTTATTTTGTGTATCGATGTGGGATACCAAACACAACATATACATATATAGCATTCATTTAATTTATTTGTTTAATTCAAGTTTATATATGTGCGTATATATATATATATATATATATATATATATATATATATATATATATATATATATATATATATATATATATATATATATATATATATATATATATATATATATATATATATATATTTATAAAATTTGGAATTAAATATATAAAGATAAAATGTAAAAAAATACTTGATTGTTATTCGGTTAACCAAACAAATTAACCGAAAACCAAATAAACCAAACCAGATAACCCAAACGTCACTGGGTTTGGTTTGGTTATTCGGTTTCAGTTTTTTCTCACACTCCTAGGGTTAGGGATCATCCGTGAAACCATAAGGCATGCGACTTCTCATTGTTCATCATACATTTCAAGCAAGCTTTGTGACAATGATGATAATTAAGTTTTCTATTTAATTTGATGAGTATTTATTTGTGTAACCAATATTGTACAAAGATTAGTGTCAGGGCCGTCTCAAGCCGATTTGGGGCCCGGGACGAAATATAAAATAGGGCCCCTAGCGATAAACTTTTTATAATAAAAGAAGACGGTATCTCCGGAATTTTTTTATTAATTTAGAAACTAAATACAATAGCATCGATAAGTTATGATTTGGGCTAAGTTTGGGCATTTCTAGCAAAGTAATAGATTTTTTTGGGCTAAATATATAAAGAACATCTAAAAATGGGGGCCCTTTGGCATTTGGGGGCCCGGAGCGGTCGCCCAGCTTGCCCACCCCATTGAGCCGGCCCTGATTAGTGTTAAGAAAAATTTGTTTGCATACAAAGAGTTTGTCAACATGATTTGTTAAAATGGTTATAAACAAATTTCATTCTCGTTAAAACAAATTTTAACTAAAAATATAGTCATAAAAGAAAAAAAAATGAAACAATTTAGGTTTACCGATTCTAACTAATAACTAATTATTTTTAAGACTTGGTTTTAATTTTTTATCTTTTCAACACAAATACTATTATATATCCATACAAGCCACATCACATGAATAACAATAATTAAAATAAAAAACATGTTGGGTCAACCCCGATGATTTGATGAAGTCAAAGTTGTTATCAGTCAACTGCCAAGTGTAGTGAGTTGTGCATCACCGTTTGTCAAAGCTAATCATGTGAAGATTTTAGTGTGGCTTGAAAGACTTATCCATCAAGTAAACAATTCTTAAATGCATGCAATAAAGACATGAAACCTATAAAACATAGATATTATTGGCATGTTTTGTCTTTTTTTTTTTTTTTTTTGGTAAAGAGGACGGTACCTCTGACAAATTTTATTAATAAAAAGAATAAATACAATAAGAGGCTGAGGACTCCCCACCAAAGGAAAAAACAGAAAATCCATCGGGATAGGCCCCAAAAGACAACAAAACTAAACTAGAAACCAAAAACAATACATGGGAACAGAAACATAACAATAACATAAAGGAATACAACCTGCATAAAACAAGCCATACAAGCAGAGAGAAATAGAAGCAATAGGTGGTTTGTTAAGGGATGGTCAATATCCTTTTAGCCAAATTAACATTAGTGCAACGTTTCATAGAAAGACTCAGCAGTCTACAGCGGATATCATCCTTAACACTATTAACGACTGCATGATACGATCTTTTTGTTTTTTTGAAAATTCGAGAATTTCTTTCCTGCCAAATGTGGTAAACAGCTCCAGCAAGCACAAGTCTTCTAATAATGGACCAAATGGTCTTAATCTTAGACATGGGCTTGAGTTGATTAATGATATCGGACCAGCTATCAGTGGGGACGGAGAGATTCATGACATGTTGAAGATCATGCCAAACCATAGAGGGGAAAGAACACTCAAAGAAAAGATGGGAAAGGGAATCAGCACAATCCCCGCAGAAGGCACAAATGAGATTGGAGTTGGTTTCCCAGATTTTGATTTTATCATGAGTCTTAAGACGATTCTTAAGAGCAACCCATAGAATGAATGCATGTCTAGGGATATTCTGGGAGAACCAAACCAGATGATACCAATCAACAGGCTGGTCATAGGGTCGAATAGACTGCCAAACGGAACGAACAGAAAAATCAGAAAGATTACCGTCACTAGATCTCCATTGGAGTTTATCAGGAACGGATGGGGATATAGAAGGAGGGTTTTGAGGAAGAAGATTATGATGGCGGTCCCTCCATTGACCGGGCCGTACCCAAGATCCGTTGATGACAAGGTCTGCAACCTTACTATCAGGATTGAATCCCGCTGCCCTGATGTCACGGGCAGACATGAATTTAGAGAGGGGACCAGCAGGATGCCAGTTATCGAACCAAGCAGATGTAGAGCAACCATCACCTATCTGGGAAACAATAAATTCACTGATCTTACTTCGCATATCAAGGATGTTTCGCCAAGCAAAACCTGAACCGTATTTTTTGGGGGCATCCCAAAAGTTACGTCCACAGAGACGGTAAGAATGGATCCACTTGACCCATATGGAATCCTTCTTAGAGAGGAGTCTCCAAACATGTGAAGCCATAAGGGCAACATTCCAAACAGCAAGATTACAGATTCCAAGTCCACCATGTTCCTTAGGGAGACACACAGTTTTCCAGGATACTTTGGCTTTACCACGTTTCAACTCACCATGGCACCAGAGGAAACCCCTCATGAGTTTCTCAATCTCTTTAGAAATAGATTTAGGAAGAATAAAAACAGAAGCCCAATAGATTTGCATAGAAGAAAGAACAGAGAGAATGAGCTGGAGACGGCCAGCAAAGGAGAGAGTCTTGTTTTTCCAGTCATTAATCCTGCATTTGACTTTATCAACAAGTCCTTTACAGTCCTTGTGGACAAGACGGGTGGTGATAAGAGGGATGCCAAGGTATCGGACAGGAAAAGATCCCTCAGGGAACCCAACGATATGGTCAATAACAGTCCTAGTTCTATCACCAACATTGCAGTAAAAGGCTTCGCTTTTCGCAACATTAGGATGTAGCCCAGAAACCCCAGAGAATTCAGCAAGGGAATCACATATGATGCTTACCGAAGATCTATCCCCATGAGAGAAGAGGAGAAGATCATCGGCAAAGCATAGATGTGTGATACTCTGTTCCTCACATTGGCGGTGGAACTTAAACGAATCGGATTCAGATATTTTTCTCTTGATCATAAGGTTAAGTACATCCATAACAAGAGTGAAGAGATAGGGAGAGAGAGGGTCACCTTGGCGAAGGCCCCGATTACCGTCGAAAAATCCATGTATGTTACCATTGATACTTACTGAGTAAGCCGTAGTGGAAACACATGTCATGATCCAGTCAATCATACGATCAGGGAAACCAAATCTAAACAAGATGGTGCGAAGAAAAGACCAGTCGACGGTGTCATAAGCTTTTTGAATATCGACTTTAAAAGCACACCTTGGTGGTCCACGGTGGCGATGATAATCCCGCATGAGCTCGTGGACAAGAAGAACGTTGTCGGAGATCAAACGACCAGGGATGAAAGCAGACTGGTTATCATCAACCAAACAAGAGAGATGATTCTTGATATGGTCCGCAATAATCTTGCTGATACATTTGTAAACAACATTACAGCATGTGATCGGACGAAAATCAGTCACTTTGGAAGGGGGGTCAACCTTAGGGATGAGAGCAAGTACGGTGTGGTTGAAAGACTTAAGGAGTTTTCCAGACGAAAAGAACTCCTTAACCGCCAAACAAACATCAGTACCCACAATATCCCAAGCAGACTTGAAGAACTTAGCCGAGAAGCCATCTGGACCAGGGGCTTTATCATCTCCCATTTGGAACATGACACCCCTAACCTCCTCATCCGTAACAGGAGTAAGCATGGCGGCAGACTGGATAGGGGAGAGCTTATTAGAGAAAAGGGAACAAGGGTCACGAATAGGGATGGATGGGTAGGCAGAACCTAAGAAAGATTGAAAGTAGGAAACAAAAAGGTTTGGAAGGTCATTCCCCGATATCCAGTTTCCATGAGCATCCTGGATAGAATCGATATGACTACGAGATAAGCGGCTTCTAACCGATTTGTGGAAAAATCCAGAATTTTTATCTCCCTCACGCAGCCAGTCAACCTTGGCCTTTTGTTTCAGAAACCTCTCTTCATCAAGGTTAGCCTCGTTATAAGCAAGGAGATACCTGTAATGTTCTTTACGAAGATCATTATTGAAAGGGTCCTGATCCAGAGCAATCTGAATTCTATCAAGTTCAGTACGGAGGGAGATAACCTTGGAGAAGATGTTGCCCTGTCTACGAAGGAGAAGACGCAAGGGTTTTTTCAAGTTTTTAAGGTTTTGGAAAACCTTATACATCCTATATCCGGGGATATTGGAATTCCAAGAATCAGCAACAACCTGCTTGAAATCGTTCTTATATGTCAGGAAGTTAGGGAATTTGAACGGTTTCGGCCTGAACGTAGATCTACTGGGAAGAGAAAGCACAGTAGGGGTATGGTCTGAAGAACGATAGGGGAGAAAATTGACAGAAGCAGAGGGGAATGAGGCAATGAAATAAGGATTTCCCATGACACGGTCAATTTTTTTGAGAATCCCACCAGTATCATTAGGAGACTTGGTCCATGTGTAAAAGAGACCTTTATAGTTAAGGTCCTCCATCTCCATGTGATTAACACATTCCCTGAAATCCTCCATGGCACGAGAGATAACAGAAGTCCCATAGGTGCTATCTTTCATGTCAAGAGCAACATTGAAATCACCCGAGAGGATCCAAGGGGCATCTTTAACGACTTTCTTATGGGCCGAAAGAGAATGCCAAAGGGAGCGTCGCAGAATATGATTATTATGAGCATAGACGAAAGAGCAGAAGAAGGATTTATTAGAGGCACGAATTTTAACGTAGAAATACATAACCTGATCATTTAAGTCAAGAAGCATCATATCAATAGCAATGGGGTCCCAGGCTACCACAATTCTAGTCCCCCTAGGGCTAAAAAGACCGTTAGACGACCAAGCCCAGGATCCAAAAGCCCGCGTACATATAAGAGGAAGATTAGAGAAGGAAGCACGAGTCTCGATAGAAGCACAAATTTGGAGATTATGATCGCGAATAAGATCTCTCAAAGCTTTCTGATGAGAAGGCTTACAGAGGCCGCGAGTATTCCATGCAGCTATGTGCGTCATATGGAAACTGGGATGTGGGTGGAATCCATCTGCTCGCTCGTCGGAGCTATCATAATGTCATCAATTGGGGATCCGCATGCTTTGTCTTTAGTAAATAAGGTCAAAGAACTATGTCGCTGTTTGATATGCCTCTTTCTAACTCTCGTAAGAGGCTGAATCTGACTCGGTCATATTCATATTGTTTGATACCACAATAATATGTCTCTGGTTCGGTCCCGACTCCTCTGATTTGCCTCTTACTCAGTCAAATCCAGAGCTGAGTCTGAATGGGCCAGGCCTTGACTTAATCAAATCTTATTTAATCAACAACTATCAAACAACCGCTAACACAAATTTGAAATTTTCACATGCTTAGATGGATCTAACAATATATTTAGAAGATTACTATATGCATAAATCTTAACAATAAATCCACACGATGATACAAAATGAACCAACTAATCAAAACCAAATTTGTCATATTTTAATGAAAATATTTCATTGCTAATGCATCTACTATGGTCATATTCTAATCCACCAACCTTAAACTACATACCACCGAGTCAGAACCCCATAACCATACTGGGCTATTCAAAATCTAAAATAAAAGTGAGTCCAAAAACCAAAAAAATAGAATATTTCACTAAAAGTGCACTAGATTTTTGACTCAAAATAAAGGCTTTCATTCACAAATTAGCTTCAACCATGTCTTTCTTTTAAAATAAGATAACTTAAGTAGAATACTTTTTAGACTAACCACATATCTTTATTATCTCACATTAATGAACCAATTAATAATCATTATATAAGATTTTGAGTTGTATTAGTTAAAACAATTAAGGTTTCACAGTAATATGATTCAAGGAAAATACATCTAATGAACCAATTAAAAATCATTGTTTAGAAGCTGTTTGAGTTGTATTAATTTAAATATTAGAGGTTTCAAATGAATATTGTTGAAGGAAATTGACATATATTATAATAGATTTATAGGGTGCATCATGGTTATGGGTAAATCAATGAGAGATTTGAGAAGGTTAAAGGGCCAATATAAAATAAATACTCAATAATCCCAAGTATCTAAGAACTTTTTCCTCGATAATCAATCAATACTATACATATACACCATTTTGATATGTGTATATGCATGAAAAAAAATCATCTTTTTTTTTTTTCAACTGATTCTACAAACGGTGTATATATGCATGCATCTTTGATGGTATATTCGTCAAAAAAATACATATGTGTATCTCCAAAAGAAAATTTCGTTTAAACTTCACTGGAAGATCATACACATGGAAATAAATCTACGATAACCCCTTTGGAGTGATTATCCCAAGTTTCTTTAGTCACTAAGCTACAAAGAGCTAGTTAACTTTAATGTTCTATTGACAACTAAAAACCGTTTGACCAGTTTTTTTTTTTTTTTTTTTTTTTGTAATTTACTCTTTTATAGGTAATAAAACACCTACTAAAGTTTAAAATTAACACATGTATCTTTAACTTTTAGTAAAAATTTGATAATATAGCTCCATATTTATAACGTTCAACTATCTATAAATTTATAAAATAATTACAAGAAAATCTTGTGAATATACAGCAATACATAAGTAATCATGTGAATTAGCGAGGATAATTATTAAATAGATAATTCTAGTGACTTTAGAAGAAACACTTTGGCTCAAAGGCTAAGCAACACCCTTTGAAAGGCCACGTCGAACCGGTCACATATCATGTTAAGGTAAATCACATAACATTACTAATATTTTGAATATGATCAACCTTAAACATATTTTATAGAACTTTACACCCAGTCTGCCAGACTCCTATCATAGACAAGGCAAAACTTAACTTATGCAACATCTTAAAACAAAAACTAGTATAACTTTCATTAAAATAAGGGTATTACCCATAATACGGCTAAAGACGTGACAAATGCATATAAATCTATAATAGTGGGTTATTCGATTCACTTTGTTGCACATGATTAAAAAAAAAGGACAAGCTTCTTTGACATGCAATATCCGCATAGTGAACAAAAAACAAAAACTTTAACCTAATTAACACTTTTATTTGTGAAACACTGGGTCTACCATATTTTATTAAAAATAATTGAAACCACACACAATATAACTTGCTAGGATAAGACACTCAACGTCTCAACGTGACCCAAATGATCCAAGAGTCTGCGATCAAACATATTTACACGTCAAACCCAACTGAGGAGACAAAATGCATATTAAAGCCAGGACGAGTAAGGGTGCCCACAAAGCGAACTCTTCTCATGACCTAAATTATGTCAGCCGAAAAGACAGATACGTCATCGTCCCTCTGTTAGTGCACAAACTCAATAATGATCGTATCCAGTAATTTATATTTACTTTGATTTTTTTAAAACGAAGAGTCACCACAAAGTTAAAACGTGTAAAATCCAAAGCCCAGACAACTCCATTGCCAATAATAAGGATACAAGCAAAATATAAGATCATCTCAAAATCGTAACTATATCATACAAACACTATAATTTATCTCATACTTGTGAGGAATCATGAATGCGTAATTATTACTTTTTGTTCCTATAATTTTAGAACTTTTAATTTGTAAAGCAAAGTATGGAATTTAAAGCAAATATTTCATGGGTTTAACGTGTTTCAAAATCGGAAGACAATATGTACAAAAATAGCATCAAGAGACCGACAAATTGATAATAGACCACACTTTGCCATACCAGTGAATCATTGCCTTCACATTTTCTTTTTCTTTAATCATATAGCTTTTTTTTATTCTAAATGAAGAATAAACTATTTTTATAAACGTGCTTTCATATTTAAAATTATATATATATATATATATATATATATATATATATATATATATATATATATATATATATATATATATATATATATATATATATATATATATATATATATATATATATATATATATATATATATATATATATATATATATATATATATATCGGTAAGGACTCGTAAGGACACCTCAAAAAAATTGAAAAAAATATAAAAAAAATACAAATCATAAAATCGAGAATAGTACTATATCATGATCCAAAAAGTTTTGGAAAAAAAAATTTGGATCATTGAGAAACAGAAATGATCCACAAAAAATTTTATTTTGTGGATCATTGTTTCATTATAAAAAAAAATAATGATCCAAAAGTTTTTTTCCGAATTTTTTTTCTCCAATATAGTACTATGATCCATTTTATTATTTATATTTTTTATTTATTTTTTTTCAATTTTTTTAAGGTGTCCTCACGAGTCCTCACTTTAAGAAGAGTCCTCACTCGATCGCTTATCTATATATATATATATATATATATATATATATATATATATATATATATATATATATATATATATATATATATATATATATATATATGGTTCCATTGAGAATGAAAAATAGGTTGAGAAAGCGAGAATGAATCTGGGTCGTTAGATGCGTCAACGCTGACGTGCCGCTCTACGACGACGAGATGAGTTTAATTTTTCGTATATGATTTATTCATATATGAATGTGTATATTCATATATGAATGCGAGAATAAATCTGGGTCACTAGATGCGTTAGCGCTGACGCGCCGTTCTACGACGACGAGATGAGTTTAATTTTCCGTATATGATTTATTCATATATGAATGTGTATAATCATATATGATTATTCATATATCATATATGAATAATCATATATGATTATTCATATTCATATATGAATAATCATTTTTGAAATATAGTTATGATGGTCGGAATGGTTATAGTTGGTGGCGATGATGATGGTGATGGCGATAGAGGGTGGCGATGATGGTGGTGATAGTGGCGACGGTGTTAGTGGGGTGGTGGTATTGGTGGAGATGGGTAGTGACGAAGGTGGTGGTGGTGGCGACGGTGATGGAGGTGGTGGTGGTGGCGGTGGGTGGTGGTAGCGGTGGTGGAGGTGGTGGTAAAGGTGGTAGAAGCGGTGGAGGTCGAGATGGTGATAGATGTGGTAGAGTTGGCAGTAGCGGTGGTGGTGGTTGGTGGCAGGGGAGGTTGCGGCGACAGCAGTAGTGGTGGCGGCGACGACGATGGTGGTGGTGTCGCAGATGGTGCAGGTGGAAGTGGTGGTGAAAATATATGTGCAAATCACTAGATCAGCAAGATAAAAATATGTGGCACTTATTCATTATCGCATTCTCAACCTTATTTTCATTCTCAATGAAACCTATATATATATATATATATATATATATATATATATATATATATATATATATATATATATATATATATATATATATATATATATATATATATATATATATATATATATATATATATATATATATATATATATATATATATATATATATATATATATATATATATATAAATCAGGATCGGGTGAGGACTCTTCTTAAAGTGAGGACTTGCGAAGACACCTTAAAAAATTGAAAAAAAATATAAAAAAAAATATAAATAATAAAATGGATCATAGTACTATATCGGAGAAAAAAAAGATTCAAAAAAAACTTTTCGATCATTTTTTTATAATGAAATAATGATCCAAAATAAAAACAGTAAAATTCCATCATTACGTTCTGCAATGATGCAATTTTTGTTTCAAAATTTTTTTTGATAATGATATAGTACTACATTTTATGATTTGTATTTTTTTTTATATTTTTTTCAATTTTTTTAAGATGTCCTCGCGAGTCCTCACCGAAAAAAGAGTTCTCACCGGAACCGGACCATATATATATATATATATATATATATATATATATATATATATATATATATATATATATATATATATATATATATATATATATATATATATATATATATATATATATATATATATATATATATATATATATATATATATATATAGGGTCCCGTTCCGATGAGGACTCTTTTTTCGGTAAGGACTCGTAAGGACACCTCAAAAAAATTGAAAAAAAATATAAAAAAAATACAAATCATAAAATCGAGAATAGTACTATATCATGATCCAAAAAAATTTGAAAAAAAAAATTTGGATCATTGAGAAACAGAAATGATCCACAAAAAATTTTATTTTGTGGATCATTGTTTCATTATAAAAAAAAATAATGATCCAAAAGTTTTTTTCCGAATTTTTTTTCTCCAATATAGTACTATGATCCATTTTATTATTTATATTTTTTATTTATTTATTTTCAATTTTTTTAAGGTGTCCTCACGAGTCCTCACTTTAAGAAGAGTCCTCACCCGATCGCTTATATATATATATATATATATATATATATATATATATATATATATATATATATATATATATATATATATATATATATATATATATATATATATATATATATATATATATATATATATAAAGTGTTCAAATGAGAACCACTAAAAGGTTGAGAAACGTGAGAATAATAATTCTTAATTTAATAACGTTGTATTTTTTAGTTTTAACATTTGTTTTTTATCAAAATAATATTACCAAACACATAAACATATATAATTATCATTCCTTTGCTATTAGATATCAATATTGGTGTGTTTCAAAAAAATTATGTTTTAATATTCACAGTATAATAACTAGGAATTTCTTTATATTGTGAATACTGTAAAATGTATTAAAAAATAATGAAATTTATTAAGTATACTATATTTTCACATAATAAACAAGTGTGAAAAAACAAAAACACGAAAAAAAAAAACATGTTTCTTAATGTGTGAATATTGGTTCTCACGGTTCTTAAATTTTTAGTGGTTCTCATTTGAACCCTTTCATATATATATATATATATATATATATATATATATATATATATATATATATATATATATATATATATATATATATATATATATATATATATATATATATATATATATATATATATATATATATATATATATATATATATATATATATATATATATATATATATATATATATATATATATATATATATATATATATATAATCAGGATCGGGCGAGGACTCTTCTTAAAGTGAGGACTTGCGAGGACACCTTAAAAAAATTGAAAAAAAATATATAAATAATAAAATGGATCATAGTACTATATCGGAGAAAAAAACGATTAAAATTTTTTTTTTTTCGATAATTTTTTTTATAATGAAATAATGATCCAAAATAAAAACAGAAAAATTGCATCATTACGCTTTGCAATGATGCAAAAAAATTTTTCAAATTTTTTTTTGATAATGATATAGTACTATTCTCGATTTTATGATTTGTATTTTTTTTATATTTTTTTTCAATTTTTTAAGGTGTCCCCGCGAGTCCTTACCGAAAAAAGAGTCCTCACCGGAACCGGACCCTATATATATATATATATATATATATATATATATATATATATATATATATATATATATATATATATATATATATATATATATATATATATATATATGGTCAAGTTATAAAGAGAACATATTCAACCATAAACAAATAGCGGGCACCCGTGATCATTGTTATTTTTGGATTCACATATGCAAAATCGAGTTCAAAGATACTAAAAAAAATAATTTATAGATTATAATGTTGTGTATACATATTCACTAATGATTAGAAATTATTATAATTGTTCTAATCATTTATGCAGTCATATTTAATCATAAATGATTATAATTATATTAAGTTGCACAAAAGTTATAATCGTTGATGAATAACAATAGAGGTTATATGTTCATGTTTTGATGATGAATAGAAAATGGTTGTTACGATGTTAATCATCAATGATTGACCATATTAATTATCGATGATTATTATTACAATAAAAATTTAAATATAGCATGTTTGTTACAGTGTTAATCATTGATAATTAAAACATGTTGGTGGGAAACCAACATCATCTTTAGGTACATCTGCCAAGAAAGAAAGTAATCGAATCCAAATATAATGTACCTGAAACATATTAGATTATAACATCATAATCAAGCTTGATAAATATTTCATTCAAACAAAATTCAAATCTATAAATTCGTAACATAGTTTTCCTTTTGGTAATAAACAATGTGAATACAAGGTGGTTTTTAATTAATATGATAATATAAATAATCACATTAACAATGTGAATTGGTTTAAATTGTCTCTCATGGCTACACTTTACTCACTACATCTAACATTTATCATATTAGAAAAATAACTGAGTCAACAAATT